>CM052349.1:21574422-22006795 GCA_028551395.1 Casuarina glauca | reverse complement strand
TTCTACCAAACAATGCTTTTTTATGATTAAAAAATTCAATCAATTAATTTAACAATTTATATGATAATAAGAAATCAAACAAACAGAATTATTTAAGCAAATGAAGAGTAAGAGAATCAACACCCAATTTACCACGGTGGTTCGGCACTTACTTAAAGTCCTACATCCACCCTCTTCTCCTTCAATCCAAGTGATTGAAGTCGCCTTTACTCAACTTGATTAGGAGAACACGTTCTTCCTAATCCAAATAATTCCTTCTCAAAGGAATTCTCAAGTCTGAATACAGATTATGATTAAAAGATCATGTACAGTAGTAAATCCCCAAATAATATGTTAGTTTGTGGGATATTGCCAATCAGAGGAGCTATTCAAGCATATATATCAAGATATAGAGCTCCTATCATGAAATCTCCAATTTGAAGAAATTAGGGTTTTGGATTTTCCTCAAAATTTATGTGCAGTAAATGTTTATAAGTGAAATCAACACGTAAATAATGTTATACAAGCTATGATTGAGTATATAATCGAAGATCAAAGCAGATAATCAAATATCACCGAACCCTTGTGAGTCACCGAGAGATGAGCAAACTCGAATCAAATAGTAGGTGAGCTTAAGAGACTTTCTTCACAAAGAGAACGCTTCAAATAAATGTAAATCATCAAGAGAAAATCTTCACGCACACATCTCTTTTAAATAGGAAGCAGATCTAGGGCCTTTTTGAATCAAACCTAAACCATAGCCTTATTGTCGTTAGCAATAGTAGGCTATCTATCAAATCAACCTCATATCAGCCTTCAGAGCCAAAATCTAACTGTTCTAACAGCCCGTCATCTCCAGAATCCTCCCGTTAAGGTTTCGATGTTTAAGAGTAGCAGAGATGACATCAGAGACGAGTGAAGCAGCTAAGGCAGAATCATCGAGAGATAGAGACCTCTTATGTGCGTCTTTAAGTGAGACGACATCGTGGCAAGGGCGCTTCTCTGATGGTCAAGATGACATCATGGCAAGGGTGCTTCTCTGATGGACAAGACGACACCATAATGCGAGGAGACTTTAGCGGGGTCGGGCTAACACGAGCTTGGGTCGTATCACATAGTCTCAGTCCAGCAACAAAGGGTCCAGTTCAGTAATAAAAGATCCAACAAATAGACACGGTCCAATATCAACAGGGTCCAAAGTTTAATTATGTAAACACGGTCCAAAAACTATGATATTTTACAAAGTTCATATTTTGGTGTATTACATATATTGACTTTGAACTAATATCAAGATAGAGTTAATGCCCCTCATGTTCCTACAATTACATTAAAAAAAGTATCATATTCCTAAATAAAATATATTCAAATATATTATATTTCTTAAAGAAATATTCAAATAATCAATTTATTCAAATATATGTCACAAGAACTTTAAGAATATGTTTTATGAAGGAATGTAGGAACCCAGTTATTTTATAATATCATTAATTGATATTATAATTTTTACACCTTTTACTTCCTATAATTTTTCTTTTTGCACATATAAAAACATATTTTAAGAATTGATATTTACCAAAAATATTTTTAGTCACAGCAAAACCCTATTTTCCAACAATTACTAGCAAAGTAGAAACTTCATCTAAATAAACATATTTCAAATGGGAAGGTAATGACTTGAGTTCAAGATTTAGGGGCTCTTCAATTGATGGTTTAGGCTTTGTCATGTGTTGTCCTAACTTCTCAAACTTTATTGCCTTCTGTTGTGAATATGGTGGATTCACCTTCATGAGATTGGCAGACTCTTGTATCTCATCATTCAATTTCCTCATTCTTTGGGTGAACCAAGCATGCTTAAAATGGATCCTTGAAAGCTTTTTCCTGAAAGATCTTATTCACAAACTTATCAATCGTCTCAACCCTAAAGCAAGAACTGTCATTAGAGGGATGTTTCATTGTAGTAAAAACATTAAAAGTAACATAATCATTTTGAACTCTTAAGATTAACTTCCCTTGTTTCACATCAATTAAAGTTCTTCCTGTTGCTAGAAAAGGTCAACCTAAGATAAGTGGTACCTCAAAGTCTTCCTCCATGTCAAGTACTATAAAATTTACTGGAAAAATGAATTTGTCAACTTTTACCACATCTTTTATAGTACCTCTTGGATATTTAATTGATCAATTGGCCAATTGTAGGGACATTGTGGTTAGCTTCACTTCACCCAATCCTAATTTCCTAAAAACAAAAAAAGGCATTAGATTAAGACTGGTTCCTAAATCGCATAATGCCTTATCAAAGACAGAATCTCTAGTAGTACAAGGAATTGTAAAACTCTTTGGATCTTTTAATTTAGAGGTAATTTTTTTTGTAAGATGGCTGAGCATTCTTCAGTTAAGTTCACAGTTTCATACTCTTCCAGCTTCCTTTTGTTTTTCAATATCTCCTTAAGAAATTTTGCATAACTGGGCATTCGAGCTAATGCATCTGCAAAAGGAATGTTAGTATGCAATTTTTTAAATACATCAAGAAATTTAAAAAACTGCTTATCTATTTTATGTTGCTAGAGTCTTTGAGGAAATGGAACTGAAAGCACATAAGGCTTGGGATTATCAAGGAATAATGTTCTCTTGGTTGCCTCCTCAGGTTGCGTGCTAACATCATTTTCCTTATCCTTGACACTTTCCTTCTCTACATTATCTTTTCCCACTTGTTTGTCTTTTCTCAAGGTTATTACCTTCGCATCTTTTATAGGATTCTTCTTTGTGCTACTCGGCAATGAACCTTGTTGTCTTCCTGAGATCATAATAGCCAATTGACCTATTTGCACCTCTAAATTTCTAATTGAAGCTTCTTGGTTTTGCAATCTTGTTTCATTGTTTTATAACATCTTGGTGACCATTTCCTCTAAATTAGGCTTCTTTTCTTCTAGTTGCCTGAATCCAAATGATGGCCTTATTGCACTAAAATTACTCCATGAAACATTTGGGTGGTTATGCCATCTTGGATTGTAAGTGTTGGAGTATGGATTATTTTGTGGCCTAATTGAATTTTCAACATAATTAGCATCTTCACTACCTTGAGCAAAGGTATTACCTACTTGACACTCTATGCTCACATGTCCTCCACCACAATGATCATATATTATATTTTGAATCCTCATGACTGGAGCATTTAGGTTATCTATCTTCTTGTTGAGTTTTTCAATTTGTGCATAAATTGCAGTGAAAGCATCCATTTCATGAATTCCACTGGCTTTCCTTACTTATGGCGTTTCAGTAGGCTACTAATAACTATTATTCGCCATTTCCTCCAAAAGATCATATGCTTCTTTTGGTGTCTTATTGTTCAAGGCCCCTCCTGTAGCTGCATCAAGCATAAAATAAAGATTGTACTAGACCCATTATAAAAAGTTTGTACTTGTAACCATATGGTTGTCCATGTTGTGGACATCTTCTCCAAAGCTCCTTGAATCTTTCCCAAGCTTCGTACAATGATTCATTGTCCATTTGCATAAAAGCGGTAATATCGTTGTGCATTTTGGCAAACTTTGCTGAAGGAAAGAACTTACTAAGAAATTTCTAAGCCAAATCATCCCATGTTGTAATTGATCTTGCAGGAAGAGAAGAAAGCCAATTTTTAGCTTTGTCTTTAAGAGAAAATGGGAATAATCTTAACCTAACAGCATCATTTGTGACTCCATTGTATTTGATCAAGTCACAAATTTCAAGAAAAGCATCAATGTGAGCATTTGGATCATTGTTTGGTAGCCCACTAAATTGCATAGAATTTTGAAGCATATGAATGAGTGTTGGCTTGATTTCAAAGTTGTTCGCTTGAATTGCAGGCCTCTTAATGCTTGATGTGGCACCCTGAACTGTTGGTGCAACATATTCTTTTAGAAGCTTGCGTGGATCATCATTATCTGCCATTTTTCTAGCTTTACTTCTTTGTTCTCGTAGCTCTTTTCGTTGCCTTCTGACTATGCATTCAATTTCTGGGTCAAGATTAACAAGTTATCTTCTTTGGCTACGGGTCATACACATATGCAACACTCCTAAAAAGTAGCAACTAAAAAAAATGATTTTTTTTAAGGAAAAAATGAATTTTTTTTTTAAGAAAATAAAAGCTAGATTAAACTTAGAATTATTCGGTATTAATATTAATCAACAGTAAAACAACCAATCCCCGACAACAGCGCCAAAAACTTGTTCGGTGAAATTTAGATGCAACTGCACTTGTCAAATAAGTAATATAATGATAAGAAAAGTATCGTCCCACAAAGATTGGTGAATACTAAACTAATTAAGTACTAACATGAATTAATCCTAAAATTTATCTAGCAATTCGAAAAATTGTTGATGATGAATTAAAATTTAAAACTTCCAAAACAAAAACTCAAGACTAATTGAAATCGAATCCAAGTAAGAAAAACCAATATGAGAAACATGTTAGAGTATCCGATTTCACCATAACTGCTAGATATGAATTTCCATAGTTTATGCCTGCAAGAATGATAATACCTATATGATGGTGGAACTTCCTAATTTATTTACCATCCTATGTCTAGGTATAGTAAATCTATTTAGTTCATTAATTCATTATATCTCTATATGTGAATTGAAACAAACCAAATGCATTAAGATCTGTGAACATTCCTGGTTTACAATAAATCTTTCGATCATCTTATCACCAAAAGCCACACAAATAACATGGTATATGTCTATCTATATTTAATTCATGGTTATATATTATAAGAAGCAATTGCATATTATTACCTCTCAATCTCAAACATACACATCAAATCATTCAAATGGTGGTCAATCACTTAAAAGCATTAAGCATAATAATATATAACTCACATAAATAAAATATCTTACAAAGCATAAAAACTTATAAAATTCACATCATCATAGTTAAGCTACATCTTCGCTTGTGTTGGGTTTTATGACTTAACAAGAAGGGGGGTTGAATTGATTAAGCTAAGAGATAGCTACAATTTTTATTTCTAAAATTATTCTAGAGGTTCATACAATTCACACGTCTATAGCAAGAAAAATAGCAAGCTAATAATACACTGATTTGTTTCAAGACAGGAAATCAAATTCATGGGTAAGGCAGCAAATTAATAACAAGTCAATAGCTGGATAGTTATCAACAATCAACAAGTTAGCTTTAAGCAAGTGAAAAGGAAGAGAAACACCAAATTTACTGCAGTGGTTTGGCACTCAATCTTTGAGCCCTACATCTATCCTCTTCTCCTTCAGTCCAACCAATTGATGTTTCCTTTACTTAAACCAGATTAGGAGAAAACATTCTCCCTAATCCAAGCAATTCCTTCTCAAAGGAACTCTTAAGCACAGTTACAAGATATGACCAAAAGATCATGTACAAATGCAAATCCCTAAATAATGTGAAAGTTTATGGGATATTGCTAATTAAAAAAGCTATTCAAGTATGAATAATAAAGTTCAAAGCTCCTATCATGAAATCCCCAAATTATAGCAAATTAGGGTTTTAGATTCCTTACAAAGTTTATGTGCAATAAATATTTTGAATGTAATCAGCATATAAACAATGTCATACAAGATACAATAGATGATAAAATCATAGAATAAATGGTTTGATCACAATATCATCGTAACCTTGTATTTCACCGAAAGTGAATGAGATTGAATGATTAATTAGGTGAGCTCAGAAGATAATTCTTGGAAGAAAGAGAACTTTAGATGCTCATGAATCGTCAACACTTCTTCAAAGATTAGCTCTTCTTAAATAAAAAAAAGTAGAGCTAGGGTTTCAAACATTCAAACCTTAGATGTAGCCTTCTCCCCGTTAAAATAGTAAATCACCCTTCAAATCAACTTCACATCTCCACTCTTAATCACAAATCTGACCATTCTAACACCGGTCTACTCGAGAATCTTCCCGTTGAGGACTCGATCACCTGAGTGGTGCAACTTCTCCCCCTTTCTCTTTTTTAGTTGCCTTATGTTCATAATTAGGGGTTAGGGCATCGTTGTCATCAAGCGGCTTAAGTGAAAGGCTGCTTAAATGAAACTCACCATTTCATTTAGGTAATATGGGCTGATAACAAGTAGGCCTCAGACTTCCAACATATAGGCTGTGAGACTTTTGATACTTGGGCTGAGAGACTTATAATAGGTGGGCCGAGAGATTTATAATAAGTTGGCCAAAAGCATAAAGAACATAGGTTCTTGGTAGAACCATGATTTGCTCCAATAAACTCTTAGCAAATTAGCTTGTACAATCTTGATTCAACAAGATAGTTTTGCTAAAGTTAATCACCTTGTACCTTTATCCAAATAAGAGCAAGTATCATATTTCTCAAATATAATAGACTATATATTTAAAATCATTTAAATAAGGCTTTTCTCAAGGCATTATATAATGATATTAAATAAGGCATTTTTCAAAGACATTATATAATTGGGTGCAGACATCAAAGCAAGCTATGATGGAGCCTGAGAGATAGGGCATGTGAGAGAGAGAGTGAAAGAGAGAGCGACTCTGCCCACTGTGGGATCCAAAAATGAATCTATCATCACCGAAAACCGAGGAAGCTTCGCTGGGGGTCAATTGCAAGCAACCCGGCAGTTTTCCCCACAAATCCTATAGAGTAGCTGTTTCTAGGCCGCCAAAAACTGTAGAGATGTTGCCGGACATTCCTAAGATCTTGATGCAGGGACATGAGCCAGTCACCATTGAAGGAACCCCGAACATAATTTTTTTAGATGAGGAATTGTTGGGAGTGGTGAATTTTCACAGAATAACCCTAATTGCAAAGTTCTGTGGGAAGCGTCCACCGGTTGCGGAATTTGAACGATATGTGAATTCTAAATGGGGTTTAGACAAAACAGCCACCGTGGGTTTCAAATCTCCACGCGAAGTTTCTGTGCACCTTCAAACGGAGTCAGATTTTGCAAAGGCATGGTCGCGCGAGGAAAAAATCTTAAACGGGGTTCGATTTTTCTTATTTCGTTTGGAAAAGGGAGGACATGGGGAACCAACGACGGTAGCACATTGGATCCGATTACCTGGACTCCCGAGCATGTTGCACAATTCGGGAGCTTTAGAGAAAATCGGAAATCAACTGGGTCACTACCTACGTTCGGATTTGCGGACATAAAAATTCAAACATCCGGCATATGCACGAATGTGTTTGGAGCTAGATATGGCGGAGACGCTGTCGAAAAAGTTTTGGGTTACTCCAGGATCCCAAAAACCTTACATTCAAGTGATTAAGTATGAAACTTGGATCAGATACTGCTCTCACTGCCAAATCCAAGGTCATGAACGGAGGAGGTGTCGCAAGTTACAGGGCTGTGGGACAAATGCTCGACGAAATGTTTCAAAGGAACTGGAAGGAACGGGCATGATACGAAAGGCCCAGGCTGAGCACAACGTGCATGAGAAGGCTGAGGGCAGAGCGCGCAAGCAAGCAGAGCATGCTGAAGTGGAAAGGCTACCAGCTGCTCGACAAAATGTCTCTAACGAAGATTTCACAACAATGAAGCTGCTTAAGAGTATTCCAAAGTTGAAGAGTAAAATAGAAACAATATCAAGTAACAAAGAGATATTAGATCAGGATATTTCAGGATTGAAGGAAAGTGGAACAACGCTAGATGATCAAGATGAAGCTTTAAAAAACAAGGTAGGACTACAAAAAATGGAGGAGGAACTTTTCAATAAGCAACAAGAATTCAATAGAAAAAGAATGGGTGTAACATATAGGAGGTCAAATGTTTGAGAAAATGCAATTATGAAAGGAGGAGGAAAGGAAAGGACAAAGCTAATTGTTAAGGAAGATATAAGACCAAGGCGACATCTAAAAAGTGAAATACATAAGAGGGAGGATGAATGGGAAGAAGGAAAGACAGTGAAATTCAGAGAAAACGAAGGGCTAGTGGAAAAGAAAATGGCTTCTCAAAATAATAATTCCTCAGAGGACATACAAATAAGAAATCAGTTTGGAGTATTGACAAAGGAAGATTTGGAAAATGAATTGGAGAAAATCTTGCGAAACACGGAGCAACAAGAAAAAGACAAGGAAGACAATCTCATATTAGAGGATTCAAAAACTCATCAAAGTTCAGATAGTAGTGGAAATGATAGCAGGTCAACTGCCATGGATGGTAAAATACTTACCACCTCTTATGTCTAGCTTTATAATATGGAATATTAGAGGACTAAGTCCTCTAGAAAAATTGGATTTTCTTAAACAAGAATTCAATAGAAATAGAATAGCTATAGTAGCTCTTTTAGAACCAAAACATTCTGGTGAACAATTGAGTCAAACAGCAAGGAGGTTGGGTTTTCTCAAATTTTTACATTGCAATCCAGAAAATACGCATATATGGTTAATGTGGAAAACAGAAGTAAGGGTGTCATTAGTAGTTTGTTGTAATCAGAGTATAACAGTGGATGTGCAAATGGATGGGAAACAGTTTTTAGCAACAATAGTATATGCAAGCACAGATTATGTTAGAAGGCGAGAGCTATGGCATCATTTAGAAGGAATTCAAAAGGTGGGTAAACCGTGGATAATAGGAGGCGATTTTAATTCCATAGTTGGTCCGGATGAAAAGAGAGGAGGGAGACAATACTCAGTTGTGGCAAGTAGAGAATTCCAAGACTTTATTTGTCACTAGGGATTGAAAGATTGTGGATTTATGGGTTCTCCTTATACGTGGTGTAATAATGTACAGGGAACACGAAGAATATGGGCAAGATTGGATAGAATACTTTGCAACTTGGAGGTATCCATGACTTTTACCTCCTTGAAGGTGAAACATTTACCTAGAGTAGGATAAGATCATTCACCATTGTTGATACAATTGAGTGGGGCATATAGAGGAACCAAGTCATTTCATTTTCAGAAACAATGGTTAGAAGTGGCAACAATAAAAGATTTGATAACAAGACAGTGGATAGGAAACTCAATGGAGACACCATGGATACGTTTGCATTTGAGAAGTATAAAGGTTAAAAAAGCCTTGCAAGAGTGGCAAAAGCAAAATGAAAGTAACAAGGAACAAAGAATAATAGATCTTACAGAGCAGGTGCAAGCAAAAGAATGTCAGTTGCAAGAGGCATGGTCAGAAACTATTTTCAAAGAGCTACAAACATTGCAAGAACAATTGATAGAGCTTATCAAAAAGGAAGAAAGTGTGTTAAGAGATAAAGCCCAGGTCAAATGGCTATAGGAAGGGGATCGAAACTCGAGATACTTCCACGCGTGTATCAGGGAGAGACGCCAAGCATCTCAATTTAACTTTCAACTACCAGACGGAATGAGGATAGATGATGTGGAGATTTTGGGACCTATGGCTGTAGACTTTTATAAGGAGTTGTTGACGTCACACAAAACACAACAAGATGATAATGAAATGGAGGATTTCTTTAGTCCAATTCCAAATATAGTAACGATAGAGCAAAATGAAATCCTATGTAAAATTTCAACATGGGAGGAAGTGCAGCAGACAATAAAAAGTCTAGATCATGATAGTGCTCCAGGTTCAGATGGATTTACTGGTCATTTCTTCGAGGCTGCTCAAGAGGTGGTTAAGGTAGATATACTTGATGCAATTGTTGATTTTTTTAGGGGGGGTCACATTCCAAGAAGTACAATAGCAACCGTGTTATCATTGATCCCCAAAGTTGCTCAGCCAAGTAGCTTCTCAGATATTAGACCAATCAGTTTGTGTACTTATAGATATAAGATATTAGCAAAGCTTCTCAATGATAGGCTAGCTAAGATTCTTCCTCAAGTAATATCTTTAGAACAATCTGGTTTTGTGAAGGATAGATCAATACAAGAAAACATAGCTTTAGCACAGGAAATGGTTCATGAAATAAACCGAAAGGTGCCTGGGGGTAATGTTGTAATCAAAATGGATATGTCAAAAGCATATGATAGGATGGAATGGTCTTTTTTATTGAAACTAATGTGGAGATTTGGATTTTCAGAGACATGGATTGACATGATATATAGATGTATTTCGAACAACTGGTTTTCCATACAGCTACAAGGAAAAAAGTTTGGCTTTTTTCGCTCCAGAAAGGGGTTGCGTCAAGGAGATCCTTTGTCACCAAGTTTGTTCATATTAGCATAAGAAGCGTTTTCTCAAAGTTGAAACAATTAATGCAAGTTGGGGATATTGGGAGCTATAAAGGAACGAATGATTTTGGATATGTCTCACACTTGCTATAGGCAGATGATATGATAGTTTTTCTAAACGGGAGAAAAAGATCCATTCAAAAGTTTATGGACTTATTGCAGAGATATGAACGAAACAGTGAACAAAGAGTAAATGTGGCTAAATGTAATTTTTTAATGGCAAAGAAGATGTCCCATCATCGAAAACAACAAATTCAAAATTGGACAGGATTTTCACTAGCAGAATTACCAATGAAGTATTTAGGAGCTCCGCTTTTTAAGGGAAGATAAAAAAAGAGTTATTTTGATGAGATTATGAGAAAAATTACGGGGCGAATTCCAATTGGAAGAATCATTTTCTTTCTCATGGAGGGAAATTAGTACTTATCAAGAGTGTTCTGTCATCCATTCCTATCCACTGTTTATCGGTAACTAAAGCTCCAAAGGTAGTGTTATATGAAATAAACAAGCAAATGTCTGAATTCGTATGGAGTCATATGGGGGAGCATAAAGCACATTGGGTGGGGTGGGAAAAAGCATGCCGCCTTAAGGAAGAAGGTGGATTGGGAATAGGAGACATGAACATGGTTATGGAGTGCTTTTTAGTGAAAATGGCTTGGAACTATATTAAAGGAGATTCTTGGTGGGCAAAATTCATGCGAAGAAAGTATGGAAATCCAATGGAAGTTTGTCATCAACCAAGAAATGTTAAACCCTCACATTGTTGGAAGGCTATTAAAACTCACATTGCTTTTGTTTTGCAGCATAGTAGATGGGTGATTCGAAATGGAGAATGCTCTTTCTGGACAGATAAATGGTTAGATGAGATATTATGGCATCCATCATGTGATGACAATGCAAGGAGTATTCGCGAAGCCATGGAGGATCCAGAGTTTCTCGAGGACAATTTATCCACAGAGCAATTGGAACAAGCTCGTCGAATAATCATCTCCAATGACTCAGATAGAATGGCCTTTGAGTTAACCTCTAATGGAGAATTCTCTATAGCCTCAACATATGCAAACAAAACACCACATGGTGAGAAGAAAACTTTGAGTAAGTTTATATGGAATAAGTACCTACCGCCAAAGATTGGCTTCTTCATGTGGAGGGTGATGAATAAAGGATTTCCAACAGATGAAAAAGTTCAGGAGAGAGGCGTTTCTTATGCCTCAAGATGTATTTGTTGTACAACACCGAATTGCGAGACACTAGATCATCTTTTTTGTCTAGGAGAATTGGCAACAGGACTATGGAATCATTTCTGTCATATTTTCCAAATGCTCGTTCGACGTGACACGGTTTTCAATTTGGTTGTGGATTGGTTTCATGAGGCTAGTATCTCCTCACAAGGAGGGATGTCGTTGGCCTTAATTGTTTGCATAATTTTGTGGCAAATTTGGTTGGCTAGGAATAATGTCATATTCAATAATCAAGGTTTTTCTTTACCAATTGTGGTAGGGGAAATGCTTTCAAAGGTCCGTGAATTTATGGCTTCTTTTCAAAGTAGTACATTCCCTTCAATGAAAGAATGCCAAATACTACAAGAAATACATATTCCAATAGTTGTTCCACCACTTCGTAGAGGTCGTATGGTACATTGGTCATGTCCATCTCCAGGTTCTCTAAAGTTGAACACAGATGGATCTTGTAAGGAAGGAGCTTGTGTAGGAGGACGTGTGGTACGGGATTGGAGGGGAAGTGTTGTTATGGCTTATGCGGTAAACTTAGGACAAGGAAATAGTGCAAGAGCTCAGGTTTTGGCTTTATTAGAAGGTCTTAAGATATGTTATCAGCAAGGTTTGAATATAGCGGAGATAGAAGTAGATTCTCAATTCGTGGTTCAATGCATAACAGGTGTTGATTCAGTTCCATGGGATTTAGAATATGAATTACGTCAATGCTTAGTTTATCTAGCATCAAATGTCAAGATCACCCATGTCTTTCGAGAAGCAAATTTTCTTGCCGATGGTTTGGCCAACTTTGGTCATTCGTTTATAGGAATACAAGTTTTGTCCACACTAGGATCTCTACCAACAGATTGTAGGAAAATAGCCTGGGAAGATCAATTAGGCTTGGAACATTACAGGCCTCCTTGACTACATCAATCTCAAGAGTCATAAGTTGTTATTTTATTATTCACTGTATGATTTTCTTAGGCACTTTGAAAGTTTTATTTCATATTATCTTATTACTTGAAGTTTAGGATTATGTATTGAGGGGTTAAGTTTAATGCCCTATCCTATATAGCCTTTTTACACAGGTTTTGAGCCTTGGTTCATACTGTGAGATCAATATCAAAATAAGGGTTCAAACCCTTTTCTTAAAAAAAAAAAAAAAAAAAAAAAAAAAAAAAAAAAAGACATTATATAATAACATTATATTAAGAAATGTAGGAACCCGGCTACTTTATAATATCATTGATTGATATTATAATTTGTACACCTTTTACTTCTTATGATTTTCTTTTGCACTTATGAAAAACATAATTCAAGAGATAATTCACAAATATATTTTGTCACAACAAAACCCTTATTTTTCAACAGTTCTAACAAAAGAAGTTTAGAACATAATGAAATAACAAACCAAAGCAATAGTAGAAATTAAGCAAAACATCTTAAATAAAAAACAGGAAAGTTGTCACCATATTATCTTCTCTTTAAGAATTCTTTGTAAAATTCTTACAAATCAAACCAAAATCAAGAATGATATGAAGTATAGGAAGCTTTCATGCCTTTATTTCTCTTTTTCTTCTTTGATTTTCTCTTTCTTCTTTGGTTTTGATGGCAACACACATTTTTTTCTTTTCTTCTCTCTTTCCTCCCTTTTCTTTCTCTTGTACGATCCCTCCTCTCTTCACAAATCACGTTCCTTTTCTTTTTATGCTGTCTTGGGAGGCATGCCCTAAGATTCTCCCTTGACAATTCACTTTTTACTTGTTCGGTGAAATTTAAATACAAGTGAACATGTTGAACAAGTAATATAATGATAAGAAAGATATCGTCCCACAGAGATTGGTGATTACTAGACCAACTAGTTACTAACAGTGAATAACTCCTAGAATTTATCTAACAAATCTAAATGATAAATGATAGATTAATTAACTAAAATTAGGAAAACTAAATACACAAAATATGTTAGAGCATATGATTTCACCATAACTACTAGGTATTAATATTGATTATTTATGCTTGCAAGAGAGATAATATCTATGTGATGGCGAAACTTCCTAATTTATTCACTATCCTATGTCTAGGTATAGCAAACCTATTTAGCTCATTAATTTACTATATCTCTATATGTGAATTAAAACAAACCAAATGCATTAGGATTTATAAATATTCTCAATTTACACCGAAAGCCACACAAACAATATGGTATATGTCTATCCATATTTAATTTATGGTTACATATTACAAGAAGCAACTACATATCATCTCCTGTCCGTCTCAAACATGCAAATCAGATCATTTAAGTAGTAGCTAATCACTTAAAAGCATTAAACACAGTAATATGCAACTTCACATAAACAAAATGTCTTGCAAAACATAACAATCATAAGATTTATACCATTATAATTAGGTTACATCATAGTTCTAACAAAAATAAACTAAAACATAAAGAAAAAATGAGGAAGAAAAATAATAAGAAATAAAGAAGGCATCTTGAATCCAAGAAGTTTGTCACCCTTTTTGTTTTCTCTTTAAGAAAACCTTGAATTCTTAGCCTCTCTTTTGAGTTGTGCTTAATTTCCTCCTCTCTCCTCGTTCGCTTCTTTTCTTCTCTTAAAGAGAGTTTTGGGTTTAGACCTTATCCCAATAGAAGTCAGTTTTGGATACCTAAAACAATTGGGTTTTGAACTCCTAAATTAATTGAGATTTGAATTCTTAACATGATTAGGCTTTCTATTTATTTAAAAAGCCCAACAACAATAGAAAATCTAATAACCATTATCCAAAGCCCAAGCCCATCTTAACTCTCTTAATCTTGATATTATGATTTTGCCACACAATAAGCATCAGGTTCTCTTTGTCCATCCTTTTTCTCCATACCTCCTTATACTACATAAACAAGACAAATTTAGGTAAATAAAAAAGAATTCAAATGTTTTCTTACAATTATTAAAGTTATTTATTGCTTAAAATAGGTAAAATAACTCTATAAAAATAGAGTTATTATTACTCTTTTCCTTTATTTCCTTTCTTGTCCGTTTTGTCCTTTTCCTCATCTTTTTGCTAATTTACACATTGCCTTATCTTCTTTTCTTTTCTCTTTTTTTTTTCTTTTTCTTTTATTCCTCACGTGCCTTGCTTCTTTTCTTCATGTTTCCTTTACTTTTCATCTCTTTTGGGGTTTGCTACATAAACAATAAAGATTTGAATAAATATATGAAAAATCAAAAATTATCTCACAAAATTGTATTATTTATATCCTAAAATAATCAAAATAACTCTATAAAAATAGAGTTATCAGTATCATTTTGCTTCACCACTTGGGCTCGGGCAGGACTTTGTAATGCAACTTAGCAGGCCAACACAGCTTGATCCAACAGTCTAATACAACTCGGGTTGATGGAACTCGGTCCAACAAATCAATGCAACTCAGTGTAGCTCAGGCCAATGCAGCTTGGGCCAATGCATCTCGATCCAACAATTCAGTGTATCTCGGTCCAGCAAATCAATGCATCTCAGTCCAACCTTATATGATCACCTTGTAAAATAACTTTTATCCCTTTTTTCCTTTTAATGTGTACCTATAAGTACATAAGAGCAAGTATCATTTTTTTCTTTAAGTATATTAAAGTATATTTTATTATTATTATTTATTCATCTAAAACATCACCCATATAAGATATTTCTCAAGGTCACTTCGTAAGGATGTTTTGTGTAAAAAGTGTAAGAACCCAACTACTTTATAATATCATTGATTGATATTACAATTTGTACACCTTTTTCTTCCAATGATTGTCTTTTGCACATAAAAAATATTTCAAGAAATAATTTACAAATATATTTTGTCATAACAAAACCCTTATTTTCCAACAATCTTCCCCTTTTTGATGATGACAAAATTATTACAATAGTTTAGCACATGTCATCAAGTAATGTGAGTAGGATATAACATAAGCATGTTTTACATGAAAGTTTGTGCGGTAAAGTTTGCAAAACTAATCATAGCATATTTTAGCACATGTCATCTAGCATTCAACATGCATATCATGTGATCAGCAAGCAAGTTCTATGCATACATATTCTAACACTGTAAAATATATAAGTTTTGAAAGAATAGGGTCTTAGAGAAGTATCCCACATTCTACACTTCAGAGTCAGAAATGGGACTACATGTGTACATTATTCTCTCCCCTTTTTTGTCATGAGCCAAAAGACAAATAAATATAGGCAAGTAATTAGGTGTAGGGAGTACTGCTCGGTAAAATTCTACATGCAAGTGTACATGTCGAACAAGTAATATAATGATAAGTATGAGTATCGTCCCACGAAAACTGGTATTTACTAAACTAATTAAGTACTAACATTGAATAGACTCTAGAGTTTATCTAGCAAATCAAGATGATGAAACATGAACTGAACAACTAAATTTAACCAAAACTTGATGAACTAAATATGTTAGAGCGTCCGATTTCACCTAATTACTAGATACAGATGTCGATCATCCATGCTAGCAAGATTAATTCTACTTATGTGATGGCAAAATTTCCTAATTTATTAACTATCCTATATCTAGATATAGCGAACCTACTTAGCTCATTAACTCATTATTAGTCTACATATGAATTAAATAAGCTAAATACATTAAGATTTGTGAATATTCCAGTTTACACCTAAAGCCACACAAATCATATGGTATATGTCTATCCATATTAATCTATGGTTGCATACTACAAGAAGCAACTACATGTCATCTTCTGTCGGTCCTCAAACATGTAAATCATATCATTTAAGTGGTAGCTAATCACCTAAAAGCATTAAACTCTGTAACATACAACTTCACATTCATAAAATTTCTCACAAAGCCTAAATAATCACATTCATACCATTGTAATTGAGTTCATCGTAGCTCTAACACACTATAAACTAGAACAACATATTTACATAAACTAAATTAGTGCAAAAACATGAACAAAACATTCTGGAATTTAAAAACATTAAAGCTATCACCAAATGTCTTCAAATCACAAAATAGGTTGCACAATTCTACACATCAATGGGAGGAGAAGAAGCTGTCTGAAGAACAGAAGAAAAACGAGCTGAAACGTGCCGTCACGAGCTTTTGCATGCACTTCAGGCACAGGTGACACGCGCCGCCACCGTCCACCGCCAGTCTTCGCAGAAACTTCTAGAATGGTAGATCGGGATGTCTGAAGTGCCGATCTGTCAAGAAATCCTTCAAATCCACTGCAAAAACACGTAGATCTTACAAAAAAGATTCAAACAGTGTTCGTTGTTCTTCACCTGGAAACCACACACAACCGCTACAGAATGATCAAAAATTGCACCAGTGTTGCAGATCCGTTTCTTCCTCACCAAAAAATGCTAGAAAGCGGCCAGAAACTTAACTTTAAATGCCGGAAATGAGTGTCGCAGGAGAAAATGGAGGGCGAATGGTCGGCTTTCGCCTGACTGTCACGTACCTCTTTGAGACCCGCGCTGTCGCGCACGGCCTCTGACTCTCCGGTGACCACTCTCTCCAGTTTAGCTCACTGTTCGCCCTTCTCTCGTCTCTGTTTTTCTCTCACTCCTTCTCTTCGATGTTAATCAGCCCCACGTCTTCTACTCGATAATTCCCTTTTTCTTATCTTTTTTTGTCTTTTTCTCCCTTGCTTCTCACGTGCAACAATTGCTTCTTCCTTTATTTCTTTGTTTTCATTCTTTGATGCTTCTTTTCTCATCATTTCTCTTGTTTTTCACCTATTTTGGGGTTGTTACATAAAATAACAAAATATGCATAAATATAATTGAATACAAATATAATCTAATAAAAATTATATTAAATATTACCTAAAATAATCAAAATAACTCTATATAAAATAGTGTTATCAAGTACAAAATAAATGAAACAGTAGAGGGTAAAGTTAGAAGACTAACCGGATGTGGCTAGAAGATAAGCAGATTAGCTCCCGCTCAAACTGAGCAAATGGTTTGAACAATAAAAGAATAGAAGAATGGCAAAAATACTGAATAAAGATTCAAACATTTTCAAGTACTAATAGTCCAAGCTCCCTTCAGAGAGCATAAAACCTTTCTTTATGTAAAGGTTTGGTTAGGATATCAGCAATTTATTGATCAATGCATACGAATTCAAGTACAACATCATCTTTTTTAACATGATCTCTAATGAAATGATGTCTAATTTCTATATGCTTAATTTTAGAGTACTATATGGGATTCTTAGTAAGATTAATGGCACTAGTGTTATCACATCTTAATGGATCTTTCTATGATGATTTACCATAATCCTCTAATTGTTGTTTCATCCATAAGATTTGAGCACAACTACTAGCCGCAACTATATATTCGGCTTTTGTGGAGGAAAGGGTGACATAATTTTTATTTCTTGGAGTGCTAAGAGACAAGCATGTTTCCGAGATAGTGACATCCACCACTCATACTTTTCCTATCTAATTTGTAGTCAGCATAGTCTAAATCACTAAAGGCATGCAAATTCAAGGTTATATCTCTAAGGTACCATATTCATAAAGCAACAATGCCTCTAAGGTATCTAAAGATTCTTTTAACAGCTACTATGTACTACTCTTTAGGGTTAGACTAATACATAGCACATAAGCATACATTAAACATAATAACAAGTCTAGATGCAGTCAAATACAGTAAAGAACCAATCATTCCAAGATATGATTTAGTATCTACACTAATTCCATTTTCATCATTTGATAGTGATAAAGAAGTGCTCATAGGTGTATTCATTGGTTTAGAGTTATGCATCGTATACTTCTTAAGCAATTCATTTGTATATTTTGTTTGACTTATAAAGGTTCCTTTGTTTGTTTGTTTAATTTGCAAACCAAGAAAGTATGTTAATTCACCCATCATACTTATTTCAAATTCACTTTGCATTCATGTAACACATTCTTCACATAGCATATATTTGAACAATTAAAATTTTTGTTTCTTTGTTCTTTATGAATAAAGTGTTATCTACTTTTCCTTTCCTAAAACAGTTATTAATTAAGAAAGTACTTAGTTTGTCATACCATGCCCGTAGGGCTTGTTTCAAACCATATAAAGCTTTTGAGAGTTTAAAAACATGGTTTGGATGAATTGGATCTTCAAAACCAAGTGGTTGTTCAACATACACCTCTTCCTATACAATACCATTTAAGAATGCACTTTTCACATCCATTTGAAACAAGGTAAAGTTCATATAACAAGCAAATGCAAGCAAGATTCTAATTACTTCTAACCTAGCAACCAGTGCAAATGTTTCATCATAGTCAATTCCTTCTTCTTGACTATATCCTTGTGCTACTAGTCTAGCCTTATTCCTAGTAATGATACTATTTTCATCTAGTTTATTTCTAAATACCAATTTTGTGCCAATAACCAGATGATCGTTTGGTCTAGGAACTAGATTCCAAACTTTACTTCTCTCAAACTAGTTTAATTCTTCTTGTATAGTAGGAAACCAGTTTTCATCCTCAAGAGCCTCATCTACTTTCTTTGGCTCTACTTGGGATAGAAAGGCTTGATGTTCACAAGTGTTGTGAACTCGAGACCTTGTACAACTCTAACATTAAGGTCTCCTATGACATGGTTCTGATCTACTTCACCTTTTACTCTAGGAAAGGAAGGATCCCTAGTCTCAACCTCCCCCTCAACTTCAGCCCTATTTGGAGCACTTTTAGGGCTAAGATTGTCTTTAATTTCTAGAGTACTTTGACAATCATCTTCAAACTTAACATGAATTGACTTTTTTACAACTAAGGTTTGTTTATTGAACACTTTATATGCCTTGCTTGTATGAGAGTATCCAAGAAAGATTGCTTCGTCACTTTTGGAATCAAACTTTCTAAGTGATTCTTTTTCATGGTTTAAAATAAAACATTTACTACCAAAAAAGGGAAATAAGAAATGTTAGGTTTTTTTTCAAAGAATAGTTCAAAATGTGTCTTTTCCAAAATCGGTCTTAAGAGAGCACGATTTGAAATATAATAGGCTGTACTTACAGCTTCTCCCCAAAAATGCTTAGGAAGGTTATATTCACACATCATGGTCCTAGCCATTTCTTGAAGAGTTCTATTTTTCCTTTCAATAACACCATTTTGTTGTGGTGTTCTAAGTGTTGAAAAATTATGTGAAATGCCATTTTCTAAACAAAACTTTTCAAAGAATTGGTTTTCAAATTCACCACCATGATCATTTCTTATTTTAACAATTGAAAGATCTTTTTCATTTTGAACCATTTTGCAAAATTTAACAAACTTCTCAAATGTCTCATCCTTTCTAGCAAGTAAATATGTCCATGTGAATCTATAATAGTCATCTATAATGACTAAGACATAATATTTACCATTTAGAGTTGCTATTCTCATAGGATTGAAAAGATCCATATGTAATATCTCTAATGGTCTAGATGTACTCATTACAAGCTTCGATTTGAAGTTGTTTTATATATGTTTACCCTTAATGCATGCTTCACATAATCTATCATCGTTAAATTCTAGAAATGGAAGACCTTTAAGTAGGTTATACTTATATAACCTTTCTATTAAGCCTAGACCCGCATGTCCTAGCTTTCTATGCCACAACCAAGCATCCACATTTTTATTCACAACAAGACATGTTTGTTCAACATTTAATTCACTCAAATCAAGCACATAGATGCTCAATATCATGCTCAACAAGACAATTTTTTTTTCAAATTTTATCTTGAATCCTTTATCACATAACTGACTTATGCTAAGTAGATTAAATTTTAATTCATCTACAAACAAAACCTTAGATATAAGTAGGGTATTTGAGTTACCTATGGTTCCCATTCCTTTTATCCTTCCTTTGGAGTTATCTCCAAAAGACACCGTACCTCCATTTCTCAACTCAAGTGTTGAGAAGAGCTCCTTCATCCTAGTCATGTACTGAGAGTAGCCACTATCCAGAATCCACATGTTTTTAAGCTTTTTGTCTTTCACTTGTGCACTCAAAACCTACAGAAACAAATTTGATCATTGAAGGGTTTGGTACCCTTTTTATTTTGGGTCCGTGAGTGTTAGTTGGACTTAGACTTTTAGTGTTCTTAGGCAACCAAAGTTTCTTTACTTTGTAAGCCTTTCTAGGTTTGATGGGACATTTAACAAACATATGACCAACATTACAAAAAGTGCATTTACTATAATGCAGCGGAATTGAACATTCTTTTTCTTTAAAGAAGTGAGTAAATGATTTTGAATTGTTATTTGATTTATAACCTAGTCCAACTTTATCATATATACTTTTTTGAGAATTTAAGATCTTATCTAACATAACACTTCCTTTTGAGAATTTTTCTAACAACAAGTTATTAGAATCAAGTTTTAACTTTAAATCACTATTTTCTTTTCTAGCTCAAGAACTCTACTTTTAAGATTATCAACATGTAAATATGAGTTATTATCAACATGTATTTCAACATCAAAACATAAACTACTATCACAAGAAGTTTATGTTTCTATGTTCATATATTCAAATCTATTGTGTTTTTCATGTATATCACTCATATATGCATCATGTTGGGTTTTATGGCTTAACAAGAAGGGGGGGTTGAATTGTTCTTGTACCGAAACTATGCTTTTGTATGATATAAAAAATTCAATCAATTAATTTAACAATTTATATGATAATAAGAAATCAAACAGAATTATTTAAGCAAGTGAAGAGTAAGAGAATCAACACCCAATTTACCACGGTGGTTCGGCACTCTATCTTAGAGTCCTACGTCCACCCTCTTCTCCTTCAATCCAACCAATTGAAGTCACCTTTACTCAACCTGATTAGGAGAATACGTTTTCCCTAATCCAAATAATTCCTTCTTAAATGAATGTTCAAGTTCAAATACAAATTATGATCAAAAGATCATATACAGTAGCAAATCCCCAAATAATATGTTATTTTATAGGATATTGCTAATCATAAAAGCTATTCAAGCATATATATATCTCAAGATACAGAGCTCCTATCACAAAATTTCCAATTTGAAGAAATTAGGGTTTCGGGTTTTCCTCAAAATTTATGTGCAGTAAATGTTTATAAGTGAAATCAGCACATAAATAATGTTATACAAGCTATGATTGAGTATATAATTAAAGATCAAAGCAGATAATCGAATATCACTAAACCTTTGTGAGTCACCAAGAGATGAGCAAACTCGAATCAAATAGTAGGTGAGCTTAATAGACTTTCTTCACAAAAAGAATGCTTCAAATAGATGTAAATCATTAAGAGAAAATCTTCACACACACATCTCCTTTAAATAGGAAGCAGATCTAGGGCCTTTTCGAATCAAACCTGAACCATAGCCTTCTTCCCATTAGGAATAGTAGGCTATCTATCAAATCAACCTCATATCAGCCTTCAGAGCCGAACTGACCGTTCTGACAGCCGGTCTTCTCCAGAATCCTCTCGTTGAGGTTTCAACATTTAAGAGAAGTAGAGATGGCATCGGGGACGAGTGAAGCGGCTAGGGCAGACTCATCGAGAGATAGAGACCTCTTATGTGCTTCTTTAAGTGAGACGACGTCGTGGCAAGGGCGCTTCTATGATGGTCAAGACAACACCGTAGCAAAGGCGCTTCTCTGATGGTCAAGATGACACTGTAGCAAGGAGACTTCAACGGGATCGGGCTGATGCGAGCTTGGGCCGCATCACATCGTCTTAGTCTAGCAACAAAGGGTCCAATCCAGTAATAGAAGATCTAGCAGATAGACACAGTCCAATATCAATAGGGTCCAAAGTTTAATTATGTGAACACGGTCCAAAAATATGATCTTTTACAAAGTTCATATTTTGGTGTATTACATATATTGACTTTGAACTAATATCAAGATAGAGTTAATATCCCTCATGTTCCTACAATTACATTAAACCAAGTATCATATTCCTAAAATAAAATATATTCAAATATATTATATTTCTTAAGGAAATATTCAAATAATCAATATATTCAAATATTCAGATATTTGAATATATGTCACAAGAACTTTAGGAATATGTTTTATGA
Organism: Casuarina glauca; assembly: GCA_028551395.1. Lineage (NCBI taxonomy): Eukaryota > Viridiplantae > Streptophyta > Magnoliopsida > Fagales > Casuarinaceae > Casuarina > Casuarina glauca. The sequence goes on along the minus strand of CM052349.1, from coordinate 21,984,410 downwards.
AGAAATCTAGGAACCTGGTTATCTTATAATATCATTAATTGATATTATAATTTGTACACCTTTTACTTCCTATAATTTTTCTTTTTGCACATATAAAAACATATTTTAAGAATTGATATTTACCAAAAATATTTTTAGTCATAGCAAAACCCTATTTTCGAACAATCTCCCCCTTTTTGATGATGACAAAATATTTCAATAGTATGGCACATGTCATCAAATATCAATCATGTTTTTCAAGAGAACACAGCATATTGATCATCATACAATTAGAGTTGCAAATAGTTACTTCATATGACCGTGAGCAAGTCCTATACATGTGTCTAGCAAATTTCAAAATTTATCATAGAACATGCAATCAGGGGTGATATGCATCCCACATTCTGCACTGATATAGTCAGAAATGAGATTTCACATGTGCACTATTCTATCCCTTTTTTTTGTCATAAGCAAAAAGAATGATTATCCAAGTAATCAGGATAGGCGACAAAAAATGAATAGGTGGTAACTTAACGAGGATAAGAGTAGGGTACTAACCGGATTCTGTAGGAGTGAAAGTAGAGCCGCTCCCCCTCAAACCAAGTAGTTTGAAAAACAATAAAAGAATATAGAGATAGCAGTAATAGACAGTTCAAAGATATTCAGGGAGTAACATTCCAAGTTCTCGTCTAAGAGCATAAAATCTGTCCTTTGATAAAGGTTTGGTTAAGATATCAGCAATTTGCTGATCAGTGCTCACAAATTCAAGTACAACATCACCTTTCTGAACATGATCCCGATTGAAGTGATGTCTAATTTCTATGTGCTTTGTTTTAAAGTGCTATATAGGATTCTTAGTGAGATTTATTGCACTTGTGTTGTCACATTTTAGTGGAACTCTATGTGATAAGATGGCATAATCCTCTAATTGCTATTTCATCCATAAGATTTGAGCACAACTACTAGCAGCAGCAATATATTCGGTTTCAGTGGAAGAGAGAGCTACACAATTTTGTTTCTTGGAGTGCCAAGAAATAAGCATATTTCCGAGATAGTGACATCCACCACTCGTACTCTTTCTATCTAGTTTGCATCTAGCATAATCAGAATCACTAAATGCATGCAAATCTAGTGTGGTGTCTCTAGGATACCAGATTCCTAGGGAAACCGTGTCTCTAAGGTATCTAAATATTCTTTTAACAACAACTAGGTGTTGTTCTTTAGGATTGGATTGATACCTACCACATAGACACACACTAAACATGATATCTTGTTCAAAGCAATAATTTTGAGTATTTCAAATTATGGCTATTTGGTTTCAATAGAGATGAAGGTAAAAGACAATGAAGTGACACATAATTTAGAACACAAGCGTCTTTGGTATGGTTGTTCTTTGGGATTGGATTGATACCTAGCACATAGACACACACTAAACATGATATCCGGTCTAGATGCAATCAAGTATAGCAAAGAAGCAATCATGCCTCGATATGATTTAGTGTCTACACTAATTCCATCTTCATCATTAGATAATGATAAGGAAGTGCTCATTGGTGTGTTCATTGGTTTGGAATCATGCATCTTGTATTTTGTTTGACTTATAAAAGTCCCTTTGTTTGTTTGTTTGATTTGCAATCCAAGAAAGTATGTTAATTCACCCATCATACTCATTTCAAATTCACTTTGCATGCACGTAGCAAATTCTTCACATAGTTTAGAGTTTGTAGAACCAAACACAATATCATCAACATATATTTGAACAATTAAAATTTCTTTTTCTTTGTTCTTTATAAATAGTGTGTTGTCCACTTTTCCCTTTCTGAAATCGTGATTAATCAAGAATGAACTTAGTTTGTCATACCAAGCCCGTGGAGCTTGTTTCAAGCCATATAAAGTTTTTGTCAGTTTAAAGACATGATTTGAATAAATCGGATCTTCATATCCGGGTGGTTGTTCAACATATACCTCTTCTTTTATAATACCATTCAAAAATGCATGCTTGACATCCATTTGAAATAAGGTAAAGTTCATACAGCAAGCAAATGCAAGTAAGATCTGAATTGCTTCTAACCTAGCTACTGGTGAAAATGTTTCATTATAGTCAATCCCTTCTTCTTGACTATATCCTTATGCTACTAATCTAGCCTTATTTCTAGTAATAGTACCATTTTCATCTAGTTTATTTCTGAAAACCCATTTTGTACCTATGACTGGATGATCCTTTGGTCTAGGAACTAGATTCCAAACTGTTTGGTGAAATTCTAAATACAAGTGAACATGTCGAACAAGTAATATAATGATAAGAAAGATATTGTCCCACAGAGATTGGTGATTACTAAGCCAACTAATTACTAATAGTGAACAACTCCTAGAATTTATCTAACAAATCAAATTGATAGATGATAGACTAATCAACTAAATTTAATAAAACTAAATACGCAAAACATGTTAGAGTGTCCGATTTCACCATAACTAAGAGATATTAATGTAGATTATATATGCTTACAAGAGGGATAATATCTATGTGATGGTGGAATCTCCTAATTTATTTACTATCCTATGTCTAGGTATAGTGAACCTATTTAGTTCATTAATTCACTATATCTCTATACGTGAATTGAAACAAACCAAATGCATTAGTATCTGTGAATATTCCTAGTTTACACCGAAAGCCACACAAATAATATGGTATATGTCTATCCATATTTAATTTATGGTTACATATTACAAGAAGCAATTGCATATCATCTCTTGTCGGTTTCAAACATACAAATCAGATCATTCAAGTGGTAGATAATCACTTAAAAGCATTAAACACAATAATATGTAACTTCACATAAACAAAATATCTTGCAAAACATAATAATCATAAGATTCATACCATCATAATTAGGTTACATTATAGCTCTAACAAAAATAAACTAAAACATAAAGAAATAATGAGGAAGAATAGTAATAAGAAATAAAGAAGGCATCTTGAATCTAAGAACAAGAAGTCTGTTATCCTTTTTGTCTTCTCTTCAAGAAAACCTTGAATTCCTAGCCTCTCTCTTAAGTTGTGCTCAATTTCCTCCTCCTCCTCCTTTCTCTTGCCTCTTCTCTTCTCTTAAATAGGGTTTAGGTTTAGACCTATCTCCTATCCTAATAGAACTGGGTTTTGGAGACCTAAAACAATTAGGTTTTGAACTCCTAAATTAATTAGGATTTGAATTCCTAACATGACTAGGTTTTCTAAATAAATAGAAAACCTTACAACAACAGAAAATCTAATAACAATCATCCAAAGCCTAAGCCCAAGCCCATCTTGACTTTCTTGATCTTGATATTATGATTTTGCCATACAATAAGCATCAGGTTCTCCATGTTCATTCTTTTTCTCCATGTCTCCTTATGCTATATAAACAAGACAAATTTAGGTAAATAAAGAGGAATTCAAATGTTTTCTCACCAATTATTAAAGTTATTTATTGCCTAAAATAGGTCAAATAACTTTATGAAAATAGAGTTATCACAAACCTTGCTTCCTTCAAACTGGTTCGATTCTTCTTGCATAGCAAGAAACCAGTTTTCATCTTCAAGAGCCTCATCTACTTTCTTTGGCTCTACTTGAGATAAAAAGGCTTGATGTTCACATGTGTTGTGGACTCGAGACCTTGTACTTACCCTAACATTTGGATTTCCTATGATGTGATCGTGATCTACTTCATTTCTAACTCTAGGGAAGGAAGGTTCTCTAGTTTCAGACTCTCCCTCAACTTTAGCCCTATTTGGAAGACTTTTATTCTCTTTCGTTTCTAGGATGCCGTGACAGTCATCCTCAAACTTAACATGAATTGACTATTCTACAACTAAGGTTCGTTTGTTGAATACTCTATATGCTTTACTTGTATGAGAATATCCAAGAAATATTCCTTCATCACTCTTGGAATCAAATTTCCCAAGTGATTCTTTTCCATGATTCAAAACAAAACATTTGCTGCCAAAAACATGAAAGTATGAAATGTTTGGTTTTCTTTCAAAGAATAATTCAAAAGGTGTCTTTTTGAAAATAGGTCTTATTAAAGCACGATTTGAAATATAACAACCTGTGTTTACAACTTCTCCCCAAAAATGTTTAGGAAGATTATATTCACACATCATGGTTCTAGCCATTACATGTGTAAGCATGAGGACACTTTGTTAAACTCATGTGCTCTAAGACCACTATAGATCATATTCATGGACTTAGCATTTAACCCCATTACTTTTGCTTCATTTGTTGACCATTCATCAATTTCGGGTAATGTAATACCCTTCCTAATTACTTGCCAAGCTTCTAGATCTTGGCCTATTATGAAGACTTGCATTAATTATTTCCAATGCTTAAAATTAATGCCATCAAACAGGGGAGGTTTATTGAACCCTATAACAGATAACCCTTTATCAGAAGCCATAATGTGGATCTACGCTAGGATGTTAATCCTTTTAATCAGAGAACCTGGCTCTAGATGCCAATTGTTGGGTTTTATGGCTTAACAAGAAAGGGGGGTTGAATTGTTTTTGTACCGAAACTATGCTTTTGTATGATATAAAAAATTTAATCAATTAATTTAACAATTTATATGATAATAAGAAATCAAACGGAATTATTTAAGCAAGTGAAGAGTAAGAGAATCAACACCCAATTTACCACGGTGGTTCGGCACTCTATCTTAAAGTCCTACGTCCACCCTTTTCTCCTTCAATCCAACCGATTGAAGTCACCTTTACTCAACCTAATTAGGAGAATATGTTCTCCCTAATCCAAATAATTCCTTCTCAAAGGAATTATCAAGTATGAATACAAATTATCATCAAAAGATCATATACAGTAACAAATCCCCAAATAATATGTTAGTTTATGGGATATTGCTAATCAGAGGAGTTATTCAAGCTTATATATCAAGATACAGAGCTCCTATCACAAAATCCCCAATTTGAAGAAATTAGGGTTTCAAGTTTTCCTCAAAATTTATGTGCACTAAATGTTTATAAGTGAAATCAGCATATAAGCTATGATTGAGTATATAATCGAAGATCAAAGCAGATAATCGAATATCACCGAACCCTTGTGAGTCACTGAGAGATGAGCAAACTCGAATCAAATAGTAAGTGATCTTAATAGACTTTCTTCACAAAGAGAACGCTTCAAATAGATGTAAATCATCAAGAGAAAATCTTCATGCACACATCTCCCTTAAATAGGAAGCAGATCTTGGGCCTTTTCGAATCAAACCTGAACCATAGCCTTCTTCCCGTTAGGAATAGTAGGCTATCTATCAAATCAACCTCATATCAGCCTTCAGAGCCAAAATCCGACCGTTCTGATAGCCCATCTTCTCTAGAAGCCTTCCGTTGAGGTTTCGGCATTTGAGAGAAGCAAGGACAGCATCAAGGACGAGAAGCGGCTAGGGCAGACTCATCGAAGATAAAGACCTTTTATGTGCTTTTTTTTAAGTGGAACAACATTGTGGTAAGGGCGCTTCTCTGATGGTCAAGACGACATCGTAGCAAGAGTGCTTCTGTGATGATCAAGACGACACCGTAGCAAGGGCACTTCTTTGATGATCAAGACGACACCGTAGCAAGGAGACTTCAGCGGGGTTAGGCTGATGCGAGCTTAGGCCGCATCACATTGTCTTAGTCCAGCAATAAAGGGTCCAGTCCAGTAATAAAGAATCCAACAGATAGACACGGTCCAATATCAACAGGGTCCAAAGTTTAATTATATGAACACGGTCCAAAAATATAATCTTTTACAAAGTTCATATTTTGGTTTATTACATATATTGACTTTGAACTAATATTAAGATAGAGTTAATGTCCCTCATGTTACTACAATCACATTAACCCAAGTATCATATTCCTAAAATAAAATATATTCAAATATATTATATGTCTTAAGGAAATATTCAAATAATCAATATATTCAAATACTCAAATATTTGAATATCTATGTCACAAGAACTTTAAGAATATGTTTTATGAAGAAATGTAGGAACCCGGTTACTTTATAATATCATTAATTGATATTATAATTTGTACACCTTTTACTTCCTATAATTTTTCTTTTTGTACATATAAAAGAACATATTTTAAGAATTGATATTTACCACAAGTATTTTTAGTCACAGCAAAACCCTATTTTCCAACAACAAGAACTTTAAAAATATGTTTTATGAAGGAATGTAGGAACCCGGTTACTTTATAATATCATTAATTGATATTATAATTTGTACACCTTTTACTTCCTATAATTTTTCTTTTTGCATATATAAAAACATATTTTAAGAATTGATATTTACCAAACATATTTTTAGTCACAACAAAACCCTATTTTCCAACAATCACAACCATCGTTATTTTTTACTAAAAGAATAGGGGATAAAATTAGGCTTATACTAGGTTTTATGATTCCAAATTCAAGTAAATCATTCACTACCTTCTTAATCCTAGCCTTTTACATGATAGGATATTGATACGGGCACACTAAGATAGGTTGTTCTAGGCTTTCATAATGATATTGTGATCATGCAATCTTCATGAGGGTAAAGCCCTTTGTCTCCTCAAACACATCCCTAAATTTGGCTAGAACCTTGTTAACCTACCCTTTTAGGCTCCCTAACCTTCATTTGTTGGACCTAGAACCTAATCATTGCCAACCCCTATTTTAACTAATTCTTCTAAATGAGAAAGATATAATAAAACACCAATCTTCTTTGTAACCAATTATTTTTCCATCTTACCACCACCCACATACTTGTTTATAGGAATGTTGCCTCCCCCCTAAGTAAGTCCTTTTCCCTTGAGTTGTAAACTCCATTGTTAGCATATCAAAATCATACAAAATGGGTGTAACTTTAGCAACTATAGAGTCCCCTAAACCATTCCAACCCCTATAATGGTAGCAAATAAAGGTTTGTTACAAAGATTGCTCCTTGTAATGCCACTGTAAGCCCTACACACTAGCCTTGATTAACCATTCTATCTCCATTTGCTACCTATACACTAAAATTCCTTGCTTGTTTACTTTTAACCCAATCCTTGAAACCACCCTTTCACTTATGAAATTATGTGACCTTTTTGAATCCAGCAAGACTTGGACTCTTGTCTTTCTATGGCCAATCTTCCCTAACACTCTCATGGCTTAAGGAGAATATAGGGGGTTGGAATGGCCAATCTTCCCCAACATTATTTTAGCATTCAGCAAAATTTTTGACTCCTTCTCTATAGTCACCATTACCCGTTCTTTTTCCTCCCTTTCTACTTCACCCTTTGACTCCTAGGTACCCTTAATTGAACAAAGTTGCTTACACTAATGGCCTAGACCATAGTGCTTGTCATAGTGAAAGTAAAGGCCCTTGGCCTTACATTCTGCAAGTTTTGTCAAAGGCATTTTTCTAACCACTATGGGAGGTTTGGTCAAGCCACTATAGGTTACCTCAACCATCTTCATATGTACCACTGCACGGGCCCAATGATGTTTGAATTCATAAAGTTAAGCCAACCTAAAAGCTACCAACAAATTTAAGGGACAACTAGCTACATCAAGGCAAATGGCATCCTTCAATCCTATGCTAAAACAAGTGATCTAGTGATCCAGGGCTAACTTCTTGATCTATAATAAATGCTTAGAGAATTTTGAATAATACTCATCAATTATACTTAACTAGCAAAGTTTCATTAGGTCCAAACTTGGCATTCAACTTTATGGTTAATAAAGGCTTATCTTTTAGCCTATAAATTCCTCTTTAAGGATTCTATACCAAACCTTAACATCTTTGTCCATATTCTAGACTACAACCTTCACTATGTCACTCTTTGTCATTTTATGAAATTTGAAAATCATTTCATGGACTCTAATGCTTCTTCTAATTACCTATGGTAAAATTAAAGGAAAGAAACATTAAAGTCAAAAGAATAGGATGATTTCATTTATAGAACAATTTCAAAACTTGGATAGATACGGACTAACTACCGTTTCTTTTTACCTTTTTATACTTCTACTAGTTTACTTCCTATGCCTAGCTAACTAAGACTAATCATCACCCTAGCTACTATCTTTACTAGAACCTACCAATTGCATTTAGGATAGCATGAAGATGCCTTTGATTAAAAACCAACATTTGATTGTCCAACAAAGGTGTGTTGAGCCTTAACTGGCTTATTACCCACTCATACTCACCTTATGATTCTTCAATGATCAATGTCTAGTCAATGCCTACATGAATTCCTATATGGCACTTGTCGATAACATCCTTCAACCTAATTTTGTAATGTTTGTAGTCACTAATCTCCATGATCATTATTCTTCTATTCACATGTAAATATAAATGGGACATTTTATGCATAGAAAATTCAAGTTGAAAAAGTGACAAAAAAAAAAACAACAATTTTGCAAAGTAAGAACATTTATTCTTCTATTCACAAGTGTCTGGCTTAGTTAAGAGTAAACACTAACTAGTTCAATGTTCGACACTTACCTCTCCCTTTTTAACAAGCTAAAAAAAATAAAAAATAACATTCATTCTCGTTTGTTCCACTTTTAGTTTCATCTAATTTCCATCTCCAATTAAAGGAGGCTTTTTCCTAAGGCATGGTCTAGGGACAACTTAATCTTTAACCCTAGAAGGTTTCTACTATATAGGTGGACTCCCCCTTTGACATCTATAAGAAACCTAATAAAGTAGTTGTTTAAAGGTCCTAAGTTTTCCTCCTAGCATTCATAGCCCAATGATTTTCAAGTCTTAGGGAAACCATATAGGTGAACTTCTAATTATGGATTCTTGAATGATTGCTTTAAAATGCCCAATGAGGGCTAAGATATGTGTGGCCATGGACATTAACAAACCCATTAAGCATACCATGTGGTACATTGTAGATGGTGTAAGAGAATGGCATTTAACCCTAATTTATGATGAGAACTTGGATTATTGCTCCTTTTGCCAAAGTTTAGGACATTTTGAGTGGGAATGCTAGGACATTAGTACATCCATTCCAAATGGATCTAAAGGCAATGAAGGAGACCATAGTGGGGGTGGACATGTTGGTGGGCTAACATAATTTCCATCACATGCTAGAGAGGAAGATGAGGGAACAAAATTACTCTTGTCACATATTAGACACCAATAAGAAAAGGAAGCTAAAGAAGTTATGATGAAACATGTAGACAAAAAGCAAGAGAAGGAGCCAGTGGACTAGCGTTTAATGGCTAAAATCAAAATTGTAATTGAGATTAGAAAATGTTGAAAATTGTGTGTTGATGTGTTTTGTTGAGAAAACTTTTATTTGTGTATGATAGTAACATCTTTATATGCATACATTGAATATAAAGGAAGTAAAAGGTGTGTAAATTATAATATCAATTAATGATGTTATAAAGTAGCCAGTTTCCTACATTCCATTATTAAACATCACATATAAGGCTTAGACAAATATTTTTATGTGAATTATTGAGCTAAAATATATTTGCTTATCTTAAATAAAAATGATACTTGGTGATTGTGTGCTTATAGGTATTTATGAACCAAAAATCATATTGTGAAGGCTAAAATCATATTACTTGATTTTACAAGCTTGATGCAAATCTAAATGAAGCCACTCACTAGCTGGTCCAAACTCGAGCAAAGCCTTTCACTAGCTAGTCCAAGCCCAAGTAACTATCTACTGGATCAAGCCATGACATTGTTGGATCAAGCCGTGAAACAGGCCAAGACCAAGCTCAGCCCACAAGCCAGGTATTCGGTGAAATTCTACATGCAAGTGTACATGTCAAACAAGTAATATAATGATGAATAAGAGTATCGTCCTATAGGGACTGGAGTTTACTAAACTAATTAATTACTAACGGTGAATAGTTCCTAAAGTTTATCTAGCAAATCGAAATGGTAAAACATTAACTAAAGAACTAAATTTAACCTAAACTTGAGTAACGAAGATGCTAGAGCATCTGATTTCACCTAATTACTAGATACAAATGTCGATCATCCATGCTAGCAAGATTAATTCTACTCATGTGATGGCAGAATTTCCTAACTTATTCACTATCCTATGTCTAGGTATAGCGAACCTACTTAGCTTATTAATTCACTGTGAGTCTGCATATGAATTAAATAAACTAAATGCATTAAGATATGTGAATATTCCAGTTTGCACCTAAAGCCACACAAATCATATGGTATGTGTCTATCCATATTAATCTATGGTTGCATATTACATGAAGCAATTGCATGCTATCTCTTGTCGGTCTCAAACATGCAAATCATATCAATTAAGTGGTAGCTAATCACCTAAAAGCATTAAGCTCTGTAATATGCAACTTCACATTCATAAAATATCTCATAAAGCCTAAATAATCACATTTATACGTTATAATTAAGTTCCATCGTAGCTCTAACAAACTAAACTAAAACAACATATTTACATAACAGAAATCAATGCACAAACGTGAACAAAAACATTATGGAATTTAAAAACATTAAAGTTGTCACTAAAAATGTCTTCAAATCACAAAACAAATTGCACAAATCTGCACATCAGGGGGGTCGAAGAGGTTCTGTCAGAAAAACGGGGTGAAAAGGAGCTTCCACGCGCCGTCACGCGCTTCTGCATGTGCCGTCACGTGCTGGTGACACGTGCCGCCATCCGCCGCCACGCGCCGCCGCCGTCCGCCACCGTTCTTCACAGAAACATCCATAAAGGTAGATTAGAACGTCTGGAGTGCCGATCTGCCAAGAAATCCTTCAAATCCGCTCCAGAAACGTGTAGATCTAACGGAAAAGGTTCAGACGGCGTTTGCCGTTCTTCGCCGGAAACCACCATGAAATCACACGAAACTGCCACAGAACTATCGGAAATCACTCTAGGAGCCCAAATCTACTTTCAGATCATCGGAAATCACTCTAAAACGGCCGAAAACTACACTTCAAACGCCGATGATGGGTTCTCGCCGGAAAAGACAACGACGGTCGGCTGTCGCACGACCGCCGCGATCTCTGCTAGACCCACGCTGTCGCACGCGGCCAAGTCTCGGCGAGTTCCCGCACCGGTCACCGCTCTCCTCTGTTTCTCTCTCTTTCCGGCCGGTCCGTTTTCTATTCTTGTTCGTTCTCCGTTCCCTTTTTGTTCATCAGCTTTTTTCTTTCATAATTCACTCTTGTTTTGCTCTTTCTCTTTCCTCACGTGTCCAGCTATCCTCCTCTCTCTTTCTTCTTTTACTTTTCTTTGTCCATTTTCTTTCTTGTTCCATATAATTCACGTTCACCTTCATCAATTCTTCTACATAGGTCCCACGTGTCTCCTCTCTTTTCCTTATTTTTCTTTGTCAAGGATCTCACGTGCTTCATAGATAAGTGGTGTGATAAATGGTGAACATTTTTCATGATTTATTGCTTCTTTTTCTTCTTTTTCTTCTCTTTTGGATTTGCTGCATAAAATAACAAAATATACATAAATATAATTAAATACAAATATAATTTAATAAAAACTATATTAAACATTACCTAAAATACTAAAATAATTCTATAAAATATAGAGTTATCACCAGGCCCACACTCAGCCTACAAAGAAGCTACCTAATTTAAGCCCGAGGTAAACCAAAGTGATGCGTTTCACTTAAGTTAGGGAAACATGGTCGTTTCACCTACATGTTAAGAGACATATTCTTAAGTCAAAATTAGAAGAGCCCTAAGCCCCAAAAATGCACGAAGCTAGTTCTCCTCTTTCTCTCAGCTGTCAATTCTCCAACGGAATGATTTGTGAGGTGATAGAAGTGTCAGAATGGTTGTTTACTGCATTAATCGTTGCTTCTACAGTTTTATAATGTTGCCTCCATCAAATCTCAACGGAAAACTTTCAATGGGAAGAACAGGTTTGAACTGAAACCCTAAAATGTTAAAGGTTCTTAAATCTGCTATAAAAAGGAGGTTATGGTAGATGTTTGAGAGCTTTTGCATGAAATATTATCAAGTTCTTTTAAGGAGATTGAAGCTTTGTGAAAGATCTGTACTCATACTACCATGCTCTTCAATCCTTGGTGAAAGTAAGAATCTTTGGTGATATTCCTTCACATTTATATTCTTGTGAATATCTACTGCTAGATTGATTTGTTTATGTGCTAGATTAACTCAAAATATTATTTGCACATAAACATCATTGTAAATCTGAAACCCTAACTTTGTGAAAATTGGGGGTTTCATGATTAGAGCTTAAATTGAGTTTGTCTATCTTCAATTAGCTCTTTGGAAAGCATTATTCCTCACTCACTTACACATTTGAGGATTTGCTTGATGTATTAGGGTTGGTTCAACCTAAACTTTATAACCATGAAGAATTGACTCCTTGGTGAGGAGTTGTGAAGTGTAGGAGAGGATTTCTCCTAACTTGAAGTAAAGTGGACTTTATCATGGTTTATTTCTTTGTCTATATGCTTTAATATACCTATCTTGAATGCTAAACTTACATGAAACATAGAAGACTTGAAAAATATAGGTAAAACCGTGATAACCAAACCCCCCCCCCCTTCTTGGTTAGCCATAAAACCTTACAATTGGTATTAGAGCTAATAGGTTATGCTGAAGCAACGACTCTTACCCTAACATGACCGGTTTTTTACGGTTGTATGCCTCAAGAGGGGGTGCGTAAAATCTGTTCTGCAAGGTCTTTGTTAGGTATGATGTGGTCAGTTGAAGCTAAAAATTGGCATCTAGAGCTAGGTTCTTTGATTTAAAGGCTTAACATCCTAGAGTAGATCTATTTAGATGGCTATAAAGAAAGAAGTAGCTGTCACGGGGTATAATAAACCACCTTTGTTTGATGGGATAAATTATAGACATTGGAAGCAACTTATACAAGTCTTCATTGTTGGTCAAAACCCTAAAGCTTGTAATAAAAAGGGTACTACTTTACCCAAAACTAATGAATGGAGTAAAAATGAGGCCAAAATCATAGGAATAAATGCTAAGGCTATGAACATGATTTATAGTGGATTGAAGGCTCATGAATTCTGTTGGGTTTTATGGCCTAACAAGAAGGGGGGGTTGAATGGTTATTGTACCGAAACCCTTTTTTTTTTTTTTTTATCTAACAATGACTTTAACAACTTGTATAATAATATGCAATCAAACAGAAATATGTAATCAAGGAAAGAACAAGAAAATAAACACCCAATTTACCACGGTGGTTCGGCACTCTCTCTTAGAGTCCTACGTCCACCTCTTCTTCCTTCAATCAAACTGATTGAAGTCACCTTTACTCAATCTGATTAGGAGAACACGTTCTCCCTAATCCAACTAATCCCTTCTCAAAGGAATTCTTAAGTCCAAATACAAATTATGATCAAAGATCATATACAATAGCAAATCCCCAAATAATATGTAAGTTATGGGATATTGCTAATCAGAGGAGCTATTCAAACATATATATCAAGATACAAAGCTCCTATCATGAAATCCCCAATTCGAGAAATTAGGGTTTTCGGATTTTCCTCAAGATTTATGTGCAGAGAATGTTTATAAGTGAAATCAGTACATAAATAATGTTATACAAGCTATAATTGATGATATAATCAAAGATTGAACCAAGATAATCGAATATCATCGAACCCTTATGAGTCACCGAGAGATGAGCAAACTCGAATCAAATAGTGGGTGAGCTTAATAGACTTTCTTCACAAAGAGAACGCTTCGAATAGATGTAAATCATCAAGAGAAAATCTTCACGCACACATCTCCTTTAAATAGGAAGCAGATCTAAGGCCTTTTTAAATCAAACCTGAACCATAGCCTTCTTCCCGTTAGGAATAGTAGGCTATCTATCAAATCAACCTCATATCAGCCTTCAGAACCGAAATCTGACCGTTCTGACAGCCCGTCTTCTCTAGAATTCTCTCGTTGAGGTTTCAACGTTTGAGAGAAGCAGAGATAGCATCGGGGACAAGTGAAGCGGCTAGCGGCTAGGGCAGACTCATCGAGAGATAGAGGCCTCTTATGTGCTTCTTTAAGTGAGATGACATCGTGGCAAGGAGACTTCACTAATGGTCATGACTGTTGGAAAATAGGGTTTTGTTGTGACTGAAAATATTTTCTTGAAAATATCAATTTTCCAAATATGTTTTTCTAAATGTGCAAAAAGCAAAACTATAGGAAGTAAAAGGTGTACAAATTATAATATCAATTAATGATATTATAAAGTAACCGGGTTCCTACATTCTCTTATAAAATAGACTTTTATGAGCTTGTTATATATTTGATTATCTCAATAAATTGCCCACTTAGATATTTCCTCAAGAAATATGAAGTATACTTTAATATATTGTTTTTAGGAATATGATACTTGGATTGGTGAAATTGCAGGAACAATATATAAGCTTAAAATTCAATAGATGCAATACATTATAAATGTATTGATGTTGGACCGTGTTGATATTGGACCGGGTATACATGCTGAATATATAAGTTTACTTGACTGGACTGTGGTTGTTGGACTGTGAGAACATAGGTGCGGCCCAAGTTCACGTCAACCCGCAAGATCCTGCTTCCAGTACAGTGTCGCATTGGTTATTATCAGACCTTTCCAGTACGGTGTCACATTGGTCATTATCAGACCTTTCCAGTACGGTGTCGTCTCGCTTAAGGGCAGATAAGAGACGCTTATCTCTCGAGGGGTCAAGCCCTAGCCGTGTTATTTTTCACCTCGACGCTGCCTTCGTCTCTCTCAAGCGCCGAAGCTTCAATGGGATAAATCTGGAGGAGATAGGTTGTCAGAACGGTCGGATTTTGAATCAAAAGGGTGAAATGAAGCTGATTTGATGGCTAGTCTACCATTTCCAACGGATAGAAGGCTATGGTTTAGGTTTGACTCAAACTGAAAACCCTAGATTTGCTTCTATTTAAGGGAGATGTGTTCGTGAAGGTGAACATTGACGAAAACATCTATTTGAAGTATTATTCTCTGTGAAGATAATTTGCTCAGCTTACTTACCATCTGATTCGAGAGTATACATCATTCTGTGGTTTACGAGCTCTCGGTGATATTCGATTATTTGATTCAATCTTTGATAATATCATCAATTATAGCTTGTATAACATTATTTATGTGCTGATTTCACTTATAAACATTCTCTGCACATAAATCTTGAGGAAAATCCGAAACCCTAATTTCATCAATTTGGGGATTTCGTACTAGGAGCCTGGTATCTTGATATATTTGTTTGAGTAGCTCCTTTGATCAGCAATATCCCATACACTCACATATTATTTGGGGATTTGCTATTGTACATGATCTTTTGATTATTATTTGTACTCAGATGTGTTAATTCCTTGGAGAAGGAATTAGTTGGATTAGGGAGGACGTGTTCTCTTAATCAGATTGAGTAAAGAGGACTTCAATCAGTTTGATTGAAGGAGAAGGGGGTGAACGTAGGACTCTAAGAGAGAGTGCCGAACCACCGTGGTAAATTTGGTGTTTATTTTCTTGTTCCTTTTCTTGATTACACATTCCTGTTTGATTGCATATTATTATACAAATTGTTAGACATTAAAAACCCAAAAAGGGGCATTCGGTACAATAACAATTCAACCCCCCCTTCCTGTTAGGCCATAAAACCCAACAATTGGCATCTAGAGCCAGGTTCTCTGATTGAAAGGACTAACATCCTAGAGTAGATCCACATTATGGCCTCTAAAAAAGGGTTAGTTGTTACGGGGTTTAATAAACCTCCCTTGTTTGATGGCATAAATTTTAGGCATTGGAAACAATTAATGCAACTCTTTATAATAGGCCAAGATCCAGAAGCTTGGCAAGTAATCAAGAAGGGTATTACATTACCCGAAACTGATGAATGGTCAAAAAATGAAGCTAAAGTAATGGGGTTAAATGCTAAGTCCATGAACATGATTTATAGTGGTCTTAGAGCACATGAGTTCAATAAAGTGTCCTCTTACACCACTGGTAAAGAAATTTGGAATAAGCTAGAGGTCATTTATGAAGGAACTAAAAAGGTAAAGTCCTCTAAGGTTAATATGCTTACACATGACTATGAACTATTTGTTATGAAAGATTCTGAAACTATTAGTGATATGTTTGGTAGGTTTACTGAAAGTATCTCTGAACTTAAATTACTAGGAAAAACCTATACAAATGAGGAAATGGTGAGAAAAATGTTAGTATCCTTACCCGAGAGTTGGGGTCCTAAAAAGATGGCTATAGAAGAAGCTCATGACTTGGAAGTGTTAACCCTAGATGATCTACTAGGTTCTCTTAAGACTCATGAAATGCAACTCATGAGAAGAGAAAGAGAAAAGGAAAATAGGAGATCACTTGCACTTAAAGTAGAAGTTGAAAAGGTTGAAGAAGAAGAGTCAGAAAATGATGAAGTAGCCCTTATAGCTAGAAGGTTTAGAAAATTCCTAAGAAGAGGCTTAAACAAAAACATAGGGCAAAATAGGAGAAAAGAATTAAATGAACCTAGGGAGAATGTATGCTATGAATGCAGGAAACTAGGACATATCAAGATTGATTGTTCGACAATCAAGAAAAGAAACAGCAAGAACAAAAAGAAGGCAATGATTGCTGCCTGGGATGATGAGAACTCCTCATCTGATGAAGAAACTCAAGAAGAGGTTGCACATCTATGTCTAACCGCAACGGCAACTCTTTAGGAAGAAGATCATGAGGTAAACGATTCTGAACTGTTTCTTCAAATAAATTCTGGATTGGAAACTGCATTTTCTGACCTAGTTGAATATACAAATAAATTAAAAGACAAATACAAAAAGTTAAAGGCAAAAAATAAATTTGAAAAACAAGAACATTTGACTTCTGTACAGAAAATTAACTATATTGACAAACAAAGTACAGAACCTATTGTATGTAAAGATCAAACTGAAAAGAAAAATGTCGTGATCTCTTTGAATGATGACATTGTTATTTCTGCCAATGCATATATGAAGTATGATGCATGTATGAATGATGTGTATGAAAAACAAGAAAAATCTGAAAACATGCAATTAGGAACAGAAACTTTCTGTGGTGTCAGTGTATCTTCTGATATTGAAATACATGCAGAAAATAATTCACATGTATGTGCTGAAAATCTTAAAAATAGAATCCGTGAACTGGAAAAAGAAAACTGTGATTTAAAATCAGAACTTGATGCAAGTAACTTGCTATTACAGAAATTTACAAATGGTAGTTGCATGTTAGATAGAATTCTAAACTCTCAAAAAGGTATATATGATAAGGCGGGACTTGGGTATAATTTGAATGATAAATCAAAATCATTTACTCATTTCTTTAAGGAAAGAAAAGGTTCAATTCCGCTGCATAAAAATAAATGCTCTTTTTGCAGTTATTTTGGTCATGATTTTGATAAGTGCCCCATAAGACTTAGAAAGGCCTACAAAGTAAAGAAACTTTGGTTGCCTAAGAATGACAGAAATCTAAGTCAAACTAACACTCATGGACCCAAAGTAAAAAGGGTACCAAGCACTCCAACAATTAAATTTGTTTCTGCAGGATATGAAGGCACAGATAAGGAACAAAAAGCTCAAGAACATGTGGATTCTAGACAGCGGATGCTCTCGACATATGACTGGGATGAGGGATCTCTTCTCAACACTTGAGTTGAAAAATGGAGGTACGGTATCTTTTGGAGATAACTCCAAAGGAAGAATAAGAGGAATGGGAACAATAGATTCTATGCTCTTAGACGAGAGCTTGGCATGTTACTTCTTGAAAACCTTTGAATTGTTTATTACTGCTATCTCTCTATTTTTTTATTGTTCTTCAAACTACTCGGTTTGAGGGGGAGCAACTCTAATATCACTCATACCGCCTCTGGTTAGTACCCTACTCTTCTCTCTATTCTATTGCTGCCTACTCATTTTTTTTAACTGTATCTTGTCCTGCTTACTTGCATAGTTATTCTTTTTGCTTATGCCAAAAAGGGGGAGAAAAATAGTGTGCACATGTGAAGTCTCATTTCTGACTATCAGTGCAGAAAGTGGGATACCTATACATATCACCCCTTGTTTAACCAAATTTCTGCATGTTCTATACAAACTCTGGAAATCTGCTAGTCACATGTATAGGAGACATAGACATACATGCTGATCATAAAAATGTGTCTATGATGCAATGATGCGTTGTGTTCTTTGAGAAAAACATAATTGATATTTGATGACATATGCAATACTATTGAAATATATTTTGTCATCATCAAAAAGGGGCAGATTGTTGGAAAATAGGGTTTTGTTGTGACTGAAAATATTTTCTTGAAAATATCAATTTTCCAAATATGTTTTTCTAAATGTGCAAAAAGCAAAACTATAGGAAGTAAAAGGTGTACAAATTATAATATCAATTAATGATATTATAAAGTAACCGGGTTCCTACATTCTCTCATAAAATACACTTTTATGAGCTTGTTATATATTTGATTATCTCAATAAATTGTCCACTTAGATATTTCCTCAAGAAATATGAAGTATACTTTAATATATTGTTTTTAGGGATATGATACTTGGATTGGTGAAATTGCAGGAACAATATATAAGCTTAAAATTCAATAGATGCAATACATTATAAATGTATTGATGTTGGACCGTGTTGATATTGGACCGGGTATACATGCTGAATATATAAGTTTACTAGACTGGACTGTGGTTGTTGGACTGTGAGAACATAGGTGCGGCCCAAGTTCACGTCAGCCCGCAAGATCCCGCCATAAAACCCAACAATGACGACATCGTAACAAGGAGACTTCACTGATGGTCAAGACGACATCGTAACAAGGAGACTTCACTGATGGTCAAGATGATACCATAGCAAGGGAACATTAGCAGGATCGGGCTGACACGAGCATGGGCCACACCATATCATCTCAGTCCAGCAACAAGGGTCCAATCCAGTGATGAAAGATCCAACAGATATACACAGTCCAATATCAACAAGTTCCAAAAATATGATCTTTTACAAAGTTCATATTTGTTGGAAAATAAGGGTTTTGTGTGTGACAAAATATATTTTTGAAGATATTTCATAAAATATGTTTTTCATAAGTGCAAAAGAAAATTATAGGAAGTAAAAGGTGTACAAATTATAATATCAATTAATGATATTATAAAGTAACCGGGTTCCTACATTTCTTAATATAATGTTACTATATAGTGATATTTGAGAAGATATTTATCTAAGTTGCATTAGTCAAAATGTCTTGAGCATAATGTTTATTAAATTGAAATTGAATATGACATACATTGTGATTAAGAAAATGATGCTTGCTTATGTCTTGATGAAGGTTGAAATATATAGCCTTGCCATGTGGAATAAATCTTTCTATCAAGCACATGCATTGTACTATTCTCAGATCAATGCAATGTTCTAGAGCTGTATACAGTGTTCCTGGCCTAATTAATACTCTCGGACTGGATATTGAGTTCTCGGGTCTGTAGTACTTGGACCTTTTAAGCTCTTGGTCCATATCAGCTTATTAGGCTTGCTCTCGGTCCACATTAGCTCGCGCTGTCTCAGGCTTGCTCTCGGTCCACATTAGCTCGTGCTGTCTCAGGCTTGCTCTTGGTCCACAATAGCTCGCGCTGTCAGGCTTGCTCCCGGTCCAAATCAGCTCGCACACGTTGAGAATGAAACTCACCATTTCATTAACATGGTCTCACTTATCTACCTGATGCCCTAAACTGAAGAGCATCAAAGAGATGCCGATATGAGAGAAAGCGAGAGAAAGAGGAGAATGGCGCCGCTGGTGACCGAATCCTCAACAGGAGGATTTCTGATGAGACCGGTGTCAAAACGGTCTGATTCGAGATGGAGAAGGAAGATCTGAAGGCTAATCTACTGTTCCAATGGGAAGATAGCTCATGATTGAGGTTTGATGTGCTTGAAACCCTAGCCCTAACTTTTCTATTTAAGAGAAGTTATTCTACGAAGAAGGGTTAGAAAAACGGACAAGATTCTGATGTCTTTATTGAGAAGAAATTCTATTGAGCTCATTCCTTGATCTTGTAATCTACTTGAGAATCCGTGATATTCAAGGCTACGGTGATATTGTGATTACATACTTATCTATTTGGTTATATCATCGATTCAACCTTGTATAGCTCTGTTTATGTGCTGATTTCATTAAAATACAATTATTACACATAAGCATTGAGAGGAACCCGAAACCCTAATTTACTTCACTTTAGGGTTTTTGTGATAGGAGTTGAGAACTGTTATATTTACATCATATTAGCTCCTATTGATTACAAAATCCCACTATTTGTCATACTATTTAGGATTTGTAATTAATTGATGATCTTTTGATCACATTGTAATATCTTGTACAAGAGATTCCTTGAAGAGGGATTGTTTAAGTTAGGGAGAACGTTTTCTCCTAACTTAGTTGAGTAAAGGAGACTTCAATCGGTTTGATTGAAGGAGAAGAGGGTGGACGTAGGACTCAAGGTGTGAGTGCCGAACCACCGTGGTAAATCTGGTGTGAATCTATGTGCTTATTATTGTATTAATCTCTTTAAAACACTTGCTGTGTTATTATTAGTCTTTGAATTTATAAGAGTATTTGAAGTGCTAAATTGTGATACTATCTTCGTTGACTTGAGAGAAGAGTATTGAAGCTTTGAATTTTGATTGTGCCATACTGTATTTGTCTCTGTGTTTATGTTAGCATTACAAACAGTTTCAAGATTTAGTTTTATTTTCAAATAGCCTATAAAACAATTCAACCCCCCCTTCTTGTTAAGCCATAAAAACCAACAATATTTTGGTGTATTACATATATTTGACTTTGAACTAATATCAAGATAGAGTTAATGTCCCTCCTGTTCCTATAATTACATCAAACCAAGTATCATATTCCTAAAATAAAATATATTCAAATATATTATATTTCTTAAGAAAATATTCAAATAATCAATATATTTAAATATTTGAATATATGTCACAAGGACTTTAAGAATATGTTTTATGAAGAAATGTAGGAACTCGGTTACTTTATAATATCATTAATTGATATTATAGTTTGTACACCTTTTACTTCCTATAATTTTTCTTTTTGCACATATAAAAACATATTTTAAGAATTGATATTTACCAAAAATATTTTTAGTCAGAGCAAAACCCTATTTTCCAACACTTACATTATAATATATTGCAACCTTATTGAAGTTCTAAAAGAATGCTTCTTGAATACTGAAAGGAAAATAGAAAATATAAGTTGCATGGCACATATATTAAAAAGAATATTATGCTTCTTTTTATGATATTATAAGGAGAAAGGTGCATACAAAAAGCTTATATCACAAGCTTTATATGAAGAACCCGCAAGAAGCAGGCTAGTCCAAGCTCATAAGAAGCAAGCCAGTCTAGGCTCGCAAAGAAGAGGCTAAATTAAGCTTGCAAGATGTGAGTTGACCCGAGCCTATATTACATGAGCCCAACAGAGCTTTTAAGTGAAGGCATGTCGTGAAGCTCACTAAAATGGTGTTGTTCAACTAAAGGTCGAGTGCCCAAATGTGTTTCATGCAATTAAAAGCTCTAGCTTCTATTCTTCTCAAGAGAGCGAGAGAAGCCATCCTCTCTCTCCAATCGCATGTCTACTCCTCCAACAGTAAGATTTGTAAAAAAATTGATTGTTTGTCAAAAATGTTGCTCGAAATGCTTAAGGGTTTTATTTGAAACCCTAAATGATGGAATCTCCCTACTTTTTCAACAAGAAGAAGTCTTTAATGTTGTCAAGTTTGACAAAAACCTCAAATTAGCTTCTATTGTTTTGAATCTTATATAAAAGGGTTCTATTCTACGATTCAAAGCAACTTTTGCATAAGATGATTGAGAAATCAAGATTGAGTCTCACATTGCAATTCTGTGAAGACCTCCGGTGGTATTCTTTAAAGATCATATTCTTGTGATTATATACTCTTATATACACTTGTTTATATACTGATTCAACTCTAATTATTACTCCCATATAAAATTTGTTGTAAATTCAAAACTTTAATTTGCTAAAATTTGAGGATTTCGTGATTAGATCTTGGATTAGTACTCTATATCTTAGATAAGCTCTCTAATTAGCAATATCCCTCACAAACTATATATTATTTGGGGATTTGGTCTTGTAACAAGGTTAAGAAAACCTTTGATTGTAACCCAAAAGTTCTATGATTCCTTTGAAGAATTGAAAAGATTGGGAGAATGTTTTCTCCTAATCAATGAGTAAAGTGGACTTCAACTAGTTAAGTTGAAAGAAAAAAAGGGTGGACATAAGTGTGGGTGCCAAACCACTATGGTAAATCTTGTGTTTGTGCTTATTGTTCATTATTGTTTTGATTCTCTATTTATATTCCCATTTGGTGTGCCATTTGAGTTTGTTATGTTTGAAGAATCCAAATTAATAGACATTGAGCTGAATAACCAATTTAACCCCCCCTTCTTGGTTGACCATTATACCTAAAAAAAGGCTATAAAGAGAGGAAGTAGTCATTTTCACATTGGTACGTTTGACTCCCAAAGGTGTAGGAAGGGACATATGATCACTCATGTGGACACATGCCAAAAGATCTTCACCATACTACTTTTGGGAAAAAAGTAGACCTTTGCTGTCATTTGTAACATGAATCCCTAACAAGTAGCATAATAACACGAGGCACTTAAATGAGAATTCACCTTCCATCTTATGAATGAAGGCTTTACCCATGATGATTAAATCATCAACATAGGTTAGTGTTGGGGATTCGACTATGCTCTATTGCCACTTGTTATGGATTCAAGCAGCTTTGATACTAGTTAGGAAAATACAAGAATGCCCATCATCCATATAGAGATCAAACATATAACTAGGGGAATACACACACATCTAAAAATAGAAAATTTAAAATTTTCAAAATACCATAATGTCTTATGTCCCTTGTAGCCTCTTTTCATTAGATTTTCTCATATTTTTCCTCTTATCAAACAAGTAGCCCCTAATAGGACTCTTTCTACTCACCCATTAGGTTTCTCTATACTTCCTTTATTTATAGAAAGAAATCCTAGTTGGATACCATTAGAAAAACCTACTACAATAAAAGAATGTAAATCCTAGCTAGATAAAGTTTGGAAAATCCTTTACAACAATAGGATAACCTATAGTTCTACAATTACATAGAAACCCCTCATCATAATAAGATATTACAATTATACCCTCTAACCTAATTGTTCCACCAATCTTAACAATTAGGAGCTAAATTGGTGAGGACCCATCATGGTAGATGAAGAAAAGGGAGTCAAAGGGACAACATTAAAATCTATTGTTAAGCCAAAAAAGTAAAAAAGAAAAAAGAGAGAACTTATTGAACTAGGCTTTGGAAGCTTGTTTTAAGTCATACAAAGCTCGGCATAGTAAGTAAACATGATTGAGGAAGTTGTTGTCTTTAAAACCAGTAGGTCATTCCATGTAAACAAGCTATAAAAGGTAACCAGGCAAGAAGGATTTTTTAATATTGAATTGATGCACGGGCTAGTAAATTACCATGGCAATGGAAAGGATTTTATGGGTTGTTTTTGGTCTCACAACTGGACTAAATGTCTCTAACTATCCAACCCACATTTTTATTGATAGCCTTTGGCAACTAAATGTGCCTTAAGCTTATTCAACGTTCCAATCAGTCCAAGCTTGGGTTTGAACACCCATTTGCAATCCCTGACATGCATGAAGTAAGTATAAGGCACTACAATCTAGATTTGATTGCAATGTAAGGTTGAGAGCTCTATCTCTGTAGCACAATCTAGTTAGAATGTTGAAGTGCTTTAGTAATTGAGGTGGGCATTAGAGGCACATGAACTTAAGAAGAAAGAGCATAATGGGGATTGGAATTTTATATTTTAGCATGAATGCATGTTAACATCAAGTGAAAGGTTTAAGGAATGGTCTTTGAAGGGGAAAGTTAAGTTGGGACAAAGGAAAGAGATCAAAAGGAAGAATGTCATTTGGTGTAAGCTGAATTAAGGACAAGGTCTTCATAGGATGACTTTACACAAATGGGTTAGAGGTTACTCTAAGGATGGGTGATTGAGTAATGTGGGTACTTCAGATGCATCCACGATACATGCACAAGGAAAGGTTGCATCCATGTGAAGTGGGGGTTTTTAAGAATTACTTGTGCTTTCATCTAGGTTAAAGTCGCCATTTAAGTGAAAGAGAACTATTTCATCCATTGTTAGTGTTGTTAACCCAATTAAAGGAAGGGCATAAGGTGAAAGTTCATCATTATCTTCTTGCATGTCAACGAGACATGTGGGGCTTCTAAGAAAGAGAAAAGGCTTATCATTCTCTTCTTGCATGTCAAGGAAACAAGGTGGTGAAGTTGCATCTCATGCATGTAGAGTGGCTGAAAGATGTTCCTCCATTTCTTTGATAAGTGATGGAAAATGTGCCAGATTCAACATTTCTTGCATTAAATAAAACATGTCTAAAGATATAGGCTTTTCTATGGAGGCACTTATAACCCTTATGCTTGGTGCCATAACTAAGCAACACACAAGATAAGGAGTGAGGTGATAATTTGTCCATGTGAATAGCTTTTAAACATAAATAACACTTTAAACCAAAAGTTCTTAGATAAAAGTAGTTGGGCCATAGAGGTTACAAAACTTCATAGGGTGATCTTTTATCCAAGACTGGTGTAGGGAGTTTGTTAATCAAGAATACTACAATAGAAAAGGCTTCAACCTAGTAACATATAGGTAGATTTGTTTAAATTAACATGGCTTGACCAAGTTTAACCAAATGACACTTGATAACTCTATTTTTATAGAGTTATTTTACCTATTTTATGCAATAAATAACTTTAATAATTGTGAGAAAACATTTGAACTCCTCTTTATTTACCTAAATTTATTTTGTTTATGTAGCACAAGGAGGCAAGGAGAAAAGGGATGAACATGGAGAACCTGATGCTTATTGTGTGGCAAAATCATAATATCAAGATTAAGAGAGTCAATATGGGCTTGGGCTTTGGATGATTATTATTATATTTTATTGTTATTGGGTTTTCTAAATAATTAGAAAACCTAATCATATTAAGAGTTCAAAACCTAATTAAATTAGGAGTTCAAAACCCAATTGTTTTAGGTCTCTAAAACCCAAATCTACTAGGATAGGAGATAGGTCTAAACCTAAACCTTATTTAAGAGAAGAGAAGAGGCAAAAGAAGGAGGAGGAGGAAATTGAGCACAACTCAAGAAAGAGGCCAAGAATTCAAGGTTTTTTTGAAGAGAAGACAAAAAGGGTGACAGACTTCTTGTTCTTTGATTCAAGATGCCTTCTTTATTTCTTATTACTATTCTTCCTCATTATTTCTTAATGTTTTAGTTTATTTTTGTTAGAGCTACGGTGTAACCTAATTATGATGGTATGAATCTTATGATTGTTATGTTTTGCAAGATATTTTGTTTATGTGAAGTTACATATTACTGTGTTTAATGCTTTTAAGTAATTATCTACCACTTGAATAATCTGATTTGCATGTTTGAGACCGACAGGAGATGATATGCAGTTGCTTCTTGTAATATGTAACCATAAATTAAATATGGATAGACATATACCATGTTATTTGTGTGGCTTTTGGTGTAAACTGGGAATGTTCATAGATCCTAATGCATTTGGTTTGTTTCAATTAACATATAGAGATATAGTGAATTAATGAACTAAGTAGGTTTGCTATACCTAGACATAGGATAGTAAATAATTTAGGAAGTTCCACCATCATAGAAATTATCCCTCTTGCAAGCATAAATAATCAATGTTAATACCTAGTAATTATGGTGAAATCATATGCTCTAACATATTTCGTGTATTTAGTTTTATTAAATTTAGTTAGTTAGTTTATTCTCTATCAATTTGAATTTGCTAGATAAATTCTAGGAGTTATTCACCGTTAGTAATTAGTTGGTCTAGTAATCACCAATCTTTGTGGGACGATACTTTTCTTATCATTATATTACTTGTTCGACATGTTCACTTGCATCTAAAATTCACCAAACAACACTACTTTATTTCAACTAGTCCATTTTGTTGAGGGGGTTTTGGACAAGAAAATTGATGAATTATCCTATGGAAAATCATGGAATTTGATAATGCTTTTGCAGTTCATTCCCCACCATTATTGGATTGGAAAAATTTTAATTTGGATTCAAATTTCTTTCCAACATTTTGTGAAAATCAATGAATATTTGGCATAAATCAAACCTTTTGTTCATTAGGAAAAACCATACAAATCTTGTATAGTTGTCTACAAAAGTTATGTGGTAAAAAAGAAATTATATGACAATACTAAGGAAAGACCCAAAAAAAGAAAAAAAAATGGAAGGATCCCAAACATTGCAATGCACCTTTTCCAATGGTGCAGTAGCCTAATACAGAGACAAACAAAAGGAAGTATACTACTGTTACTAAACATGTAACTTAGGCAAACTTATTCTTCATTTTCTTTGATAAAGATTATCCCTTATTGCTTAAAAAGCTTCAAAATGATGGCATGAACGTGTTTAAATGCCTATGCTAGATACTATCATTGACTATTTGTTAGTGGTGAGCAAAATATGCTCAATTCACTTGAGATGCTAGTATATATTGACCCTCTTTTTTAACTTCCCTGAGGAAGGTTGCCCTACTAATCAAATCCTTAATAACAAAGTAATCTTTAGTAATTTGTACCAAACAAGGTAGACTATTGGTGAGCTTAGAAAGTAAAAGTCGATTTTGCTTAATATCAAAGGAAAGCAAGACAAAGTTAAGTGGAACATGATAATTACCCATAGTCGGGTTGTCAATGTGTGTAATTGGGAGACTCTCAACATTTCCCATGATTATATAGTCCGTACTTTCAAACTTAGTGGGAAAATCAATTTACCTAGGTCATTCATAAGGTGAGAGGTTTGCCTTAAAGTCTATAATCCACTTTTTTGGATCCAATTATATAAACTACACCAGCAACTAGTATCTATGGTCAAATTGGTATCTATACTAAAAGGCAAAGTGCCTTCTCTTAGAGCAAATTTGGTAGCTTATAGTTGGACAGTTAGTTATACTATTGTTAAAATTCTCACTTAAGTTAGTTGCTCTTTGAGCATTCAAGTGATTGGGTCCACATCTGGGAGCTCTTTGAAAATGCCTTTTTCCTTACTACACAAAGGGGTTAAACCTATGCCCTTAAGAGTTGAATAAGGATTCAGAACCTTGATCACATGAACCACCCCTACCTCCTCTTGAGTTATGCTAGGTAATAAAAGTGCAATTTGATTTTGAGTAGTATTGGCAAAGTAAGCCAAACATACCTCAAAGGCTTTAAGTTGAGAAATAACATCACTATGGGATAGGACGGGTGGTTTGAAAGTGCTTATGCAGAATGCTTCATATTCTATCCAAGCCCTTCAAGTATATGGAAGGTTTTAGTAGTGTAATTCATGGGTTTGCCAATGGAAGCAAGCTAGTTGGTTAAGTTCTTGAACTCATTAAAAAAAAAAGGCTCATTGCTTTGTTAGCTTTGTCATGGTGGTGAACTTAGGAGATCATATTCTAGTGTCTTAGTTTTATAGGCTAATCAATTTGCTAAAGCCTTTTAGACCTTTACAAAGGTTTCTTTATATTGAATACATGCTTAAGGGCCTTTTTTGTGTCACCTTTGGTGATTGTTTTCATGGGAGCAGGTGTATCAATAAAAAGAAAGTTGGGTAGGTGCTACGTTTATGCAAGAGCTTTCACCTAGGTTACCCAAGATAGATAATTCATCCCTCATAGCTTAAGGATCACAAAGTTTTGGACACTAACTTGGTGAGGGAAAGGGTAGGTTGGTTTTCTCAACATTCTATGTGAGGATTTCAACTCTTATTTAATAGGCAGTTTCTTGCTCTTAAGTTGAGTCAAAGATGAAAGCAACTCCTTTGGGCAAGAACCAAATAGTAAATTATGGAAGATATTGAGATGAGATAAATATGTGAGGTTTCCAAGAGCAACAAACAAACTCCCTATAAGCCCCCTATAAGGTAACCCAATATAAGTGACTTTACCATTTAAATCACAAGAAATACCTTCCTAATGGCAATAATCAATGGAAGACAGTTCAAAGGGGGATAAGATATATTGAAGGGCAAAGATAACAAAGATTTGTGTTTAGTTTCATTGAAGGCATGACTTGAAAAGAAAATGGAAAAGAGAGACAAGAGGAAAAAAAAGATGAGACATTAGGTGTTGCGTGCTTCTAATTATACAAGAAGCATAGTAAAGTATCATCTATCTTATTAGGCCAAAGGACTAGAATGCAAAGTTTTGAAAAAAGTAAGGAAAAAATGAAGTACAACCTCTATGAATTTATGGGTTTTCCCTAATTGGCACTATATATAAGGAAAGATTACTTTGGCCAAAATTGAGATGCTACTATTTTTATCTTTACAGGTGGATTTGTCTAAGCCATTTGACATGGGTTTACTTAACGATGCTAGACTAAAGCACACTACACGATGTTGATAAAGAGATTAGCTATCAAATGCTCAAATGCTTTCCATGGTCTTTATAATCATTATTTACTTGTCATTTCACCCTTCCAAGACATCGCAACAAATTTGAAGATTCTTCTCCATCACACAAGAAGCATAGTCTACTTTTTGGGCCAAAGGAACAAAAGGCATAGATCCAAAAGTGTAAGAGAGGAATGAAGGATAACCTCTTTACCTTATAAGTTTGCCCAAATTGCCAATATATAGGAAGAAGTTGTTATGGCTAGAAACGAGATTCTACCATCTTAGTCGTTACATGTGGAAGTGGCTTTAGAAATTTAATTCTATTATTCTTAAGTACACTAATTAAAAGTTACATGAACTACTTTGTATATATATTTGTTATACATCTAAGGCAAAAAGGTTGCTCTTAAGAATTAGCAAAACTGTCAATTTAGGATTGGTAGTATTTGTTAGCAGGTTTTGATAGAGTTTTAGTTATTCTATTAGAAGGAAGGAAAACCAAAGATTATTTAGTTATTTGCTTTTTGGGTATGAGCTCAGGCTAGAGTTTTTGTAGGAACTTAGGTTGCCAATGTGATTGCTTCTTGTGTAACATGTTAGTTGAAATTATTTTCCCTAAGTGGCTATCATCTTTCACTTTTTATTGCTCTTGAATGTGCCAACTATCAAAGACTTAAAAATCCTTTCCAAAGACTTAAAATGTAGGTGATGGAGTCCTTAAAGTTTGCCCATGTGACATGTTATGTCTGCCATTAGCTTGAGGCTAGTATAACTAAGGGCCCAAGTGGCTATCATCTTTTCCTTTCTATTAGACTTGAGTGTCCCTACAATTAGAGAACTAGAAAAGCCTTTTGAAGACAACATGGTTGTTGATCAAAGGTCTTTTAACCTTTACAAGTAATGGCAATCAAATTTAAAAAGTCTTCACCATCTTGTCCAAGTTCTGCCACATGCTTATCCCTAATTGCTTCTCAATAGGAATAAAAAAACTCATTATGAAAATCCTCCATTCAAATGGTTGGACAGCTTAGCTCAGTTAGAGCTTTAAAAGATACATATTAGATAGACATGTTCATTCCATTCATGAAATTTAAGGCTAGAAATTCTTTTTTTATTTTATTTTATAGAAATCTAGAATTGGAAACCTATTTTTTCAAGATATAGAGCCACATTTAGGCTTGACATTTTAAGGCTTGTGTCGGGTGCATCTCGTACACTAGGCCTTTCCTTCTTAATAGCATAGTTCAACCTTATTTGATCCCCGTGGAGATCTTGTCTATCCAAGGCCTAGAGAAAGCTTCCTTGGAAGTAAAAGTACCAAAGATGAATCCTTTGGATCTCCTATTGTCAAGATCCATAATAATAACTCCTAAATCCAAGGATCCAAATGCTTCCCTCTGAACTTCTCTATTGTGTTAAATTACTAAAAACTTGAACTTCTAAAATTGAGGAATGAAAGAGATTAACTTTGAAAGAATGTTGAAAGAAACTAAAAAAAGAGATAGGATTGCTAAGAAACTAGACCACCGAAAATTCTAGAAAGAAAAAGAACAACAAAAAAATGAAACCTTGAGATTTTGATGAAAGTTCCAATTCAATGTCATGAGTGGTGTGTTCAAGAAGGGTAGAAAAGGAATTATGTGGTTCTTTTATCAATACGGTGCATTGAAATAAGGGCAAATGAGTCTTTTCAAACTTAGGGCAATAGGAGAAAAGAAGGAGCTATAGTGTAGATGGCGTTTGGAGAATTCTACAACCTATGTTACTATTCCAACGAGTATGGATTATGGTATAGTTTTGGAAACTTTTCCTTGTTCTTATGATTTGTATTGTGGATTGTGAACTTATGTTGTGGTGTATTGGGACTTTGGTGATCTATCATTTGTTATGTTGTCGGATTTGAATAGAAATCTAGTTATCTCTCTATTGGAATCTCTTTCTTCTTATAAATGGTATTGGTGCATTGATCTGGTGCCTGTGTGGGGGTAATCATGGTGAAGACTCATTCTCAAGTTATGGTTAATTTAGAAGGTCATTTGTTGGTTTTGGAAAAGAAGATGGAGAAGATGGCAACCTAACATTGTGACTTTCATTTGTGTTTGGAGGTTCTCACGGATGGTATGGCTAAGGTCTTGGCTGCCTTGGACAAAATCAAGGCTTCTTAGGCGCTAGTGCTAGCAATGAGTCATCTAGCTGTAGGGCAGCATTTTCATCAATCTTTGACCCTTTGGGGGTAGGTCTTGTCTAGCCATAGGCCTATGCCCCACTGGCTTCCTTTTTTTTATCCTCCGATGGGCTCTTAGCCATTGGCTATTGTCGATGCAATTGCTACAAATGGGGTTGTTGGTGGGTCATTATCTTGCCTCGTTCAATAGAGTGGATTGTTGAATAACCATTCAGCTTCTCAAATCTAGCTAATGACAAGAGTTCTTCGGCTGATCTAATAGTGGGAGGTAACTCCTAACATTATTCTATGGCTTGTGGTTGTTTTTCCACCAATAGGGGTCGCTAGTTGCCACCGGAGCTGCTGTGCCTTTCGTTGGTGACAAACAGTTTTGACCTTCTTTTCATTAGGGATCCTTTAGAGTTTCTACCAACACCACAACAATGTTCATGGTGACACCAATGGAGTTTTTGAGATACCTAATTCACACTTTTAGTTCCCTAAGATGGATTTTCCTAAGTTTAATGGCAAGGATACGAAGGAATGGTTAGATAAGTGTAATACATTTTTTCAATATAAGGATGTGGATGATAAACTTAAGGCTATGTTTGCATCAATATATATGGAAGGTAGGGTGGCTAGATGGTATCAATTTTATGAGAAAGAGCGAGGGAAAATAAGTTAGGAGTAGTTTCATATTGACATTTTTTTAAGTTTTGCTATAGATGAGATTGAGCATGTAGTTGTAAATTTTTATCAATTGAAGTAATTGGGAACAACAACTAAGTATATTAAAAAGTTTGAGTAGTTGAAGATTGTTATAAGTTTCTAGAATCCCGATATAATTGAGAGTTTCTTTGTTGGCTATTATATGCAAGGTTTCAAATTGGAATTACAATCCCAATTGTTCTTACTACGGCCTTTGGATTTAGAGGAGGCTTGCCACATAACCTTAGCACAGGAGAAACAGTTGGAAGCACATGCCAATTGCTCATGTTCCCAATGCTAGCAGCATGTTTTTGAGCTAGTGGTATGCTCCAATGTCACTTAGACTAGTTTTCCTACACTAGTTGCTAATAGTGGGTCTAGAACTCCTACTACTAAACCATCCACCCAAAGGTCCTTAAGATGGTTTGTTAAGTGTATTAGTGATGTATAAATGCAAGAGAGGAAGAACAAATACTTGTGTAACTATTGTGATGAGAAATGGGTTTCCAAGCACCAATGTAAGAGTAAACAACTATATTAGGTTGAGGAGGTAAAGAAAAAGGTGGAAATAGTTGTTGGGTTTTATGGCTTAACAAGAAGGGGGCTTGAATTGTTAATCCAACAATAATATACTTTTCTTTGCAATAAAAAATTCAATCCAATTATTTTAGCAATTAATAAATTAATAAGCAGCAAACATTCAGAGTTATTCAAATCAATAAAGAGCAAGAGAGCAAAGACCCAATTTACCACGGTGGTTCGGCACTCAATCCTTGAGTCCTACATCCACCCTCTTCTCCTTCAATCCAACTGATTGAAGTCTCCTTTACTCAACCAGATTAGGAGAACACATTCTCCCTAATCCAAATAATTCCTTCTCAAAGGAATTCTCAAGTCCGAATACAAGTTATGATCAAAAGATCATGTACAATAGCAAATCTCCAAATAATATGATAGTTTGGGGAATATTACTAATTACAGGAGCTATTCAAGTATAAATATCAAAGTGCAAAGCTCCTATCATGAAATCCCCAATTTGAATAAATTAGGGTTTTGGATTTTCCTCAATATTTAGTGCAATGAATATTTTCAAGTGTAATCAACACATAAATAATGTTATACAAGCTATAATCAATTAAATAATTGAAGAATAAGCCGAATAATCAAATATCACCAAACCCTTGTGAGTCACCGAGAGATGAGCAAACTTGAATCAAGTAATGAGTAAGCTCAAACGATTGTTTCTTTGCAAAGAGAACACTTCAAATAGTTGTAGATTGTCAATCATCATCTCCATGCATACATCCCCTATTAAATAGAGAACAAATCTAGGGCTTTTTAGATCAAACCTGAACCATAACCTTCTTCCTGTTAGGAACAATGAACCATTAATCAAATTGACCTCATATCATTTCTTAGAGCTTCAATCCGATCGTTCTGACATCCAGTCTCCTCCAAAATCCTCCCATTGAGGATTCGGCACTTAAGAGAACAAAGGTGTCACTGGAGACATGTTTTTCATCGAAGGATATCGCCTAGGGCAAATGATCGAGAGAACCCTCTTATGTGCATCTCTAATAAGTCAGACGATGCCATAGCGAGTGCATCTCTAGTAAGTGAGATGACACCATAGTGAACGCGCCTTTGGTAAGTGAGACGACACCGTAATGAGCGTGGTTAGGCCTCCTTCATCAGATGTGGGCCGTGTCACAAAACAACGGTCCAGTAGTATAAAGTCCAACAAATAATTATAGTCCAATATCAGCAAAGTCCAGCAATCAGAACATAGTCCAATAACGTAAGCACAGTCCAATAATATAAGCTTTTATAAAGTTCATATTTTGGTGTAATATATATCTTAGCTTTGAACTAATATCAAGCTAGAATCAAGGCTCCTCATGTTCCTACAAGTGCATAAAGCCAAGTATCATATTTCTTAATAAAATGTTCAAATATATTTTTGGCATCATACACAAATATATTTCTCAAAAAAAAAAAACTTTAAGAATATGTTTTATGAAAGAATGTAGGAACCCGGTTACTTTATAATATCATTAATTGATATTATAATTTGTACATCTTTTACTTCCTATAATTTTCTTTTGCAGATATGAAAAACATATTTCAAGAATTATATTTACCAAAATATTTTTAGTCACAACAAAACCCTATTTTCCAACAATAGTTTCTGAAGAGCACAATGAACCTACTAAACATGTACAAAAAAGGGAGGAAAAAGGTGTACTTTTTAGCTTTTGCAATTTCAAGTGGAGGGTCGACCACCACTTTTATTTTAGAGATTGTGCTTACTATTTTGTTTGATTTTGGTTCCTCCCACAACTTTGTGGATCCAAAGGTTGCTAAACAAGTGGGATGCTTAATTAAGGATGTTACTCTCTTTGCTGTTAAGGTGGCTGGTGGGTCCCACTTGATGGGCAATCAACGATGTCACATTTTTCCTTGTCACATTCAAAGGTATGAGTTTAGCATGGATGTTCGGTTATTATCATTGAGAGGTTATGATATGGTGCTTGGTATGTAATGGGTACATTCAATCAACCTCATAAAGTTGGATGCATTGGGAAATGTGTTAATAGTACATGTTGGAGGAATGAAAGTGGCCTTATGTGGGTTGGATAGAATGGAAGGATCATTGTCAATGATAATTCTTGCCAATTTGTGTGAATGAGAATTGCCCTCTCTCTAGTCCTTTACTATAAAGCAAAAGGATAAAGTCATTTCACTAGTGATGGATAGCATTTTGGCAGAATTCACAGATGTTTTTGAAGTCCCTATTAAGTTACCTCCTTAGCAAGTGTTTGATCACCGCATTCTCCTATGACTTGATAGTGAGTCTATTAATTTATGACCTCACTGTTATCTATTTGTGTAAAAAAGGGAGATAAAAAGGATGACAAAGGAAATGTTACATGCTGGAATCATTCATCCTAGCATTAGTCTTTTTACTTCATCTGTGTTACTAGGCAGGAAAAAGGATGGGTCATGGTGCTTTTGTGTGGATTATCGGGCATTGAATGAGCTCACAATCAAGGATAAGTTTCCTATTCCAATTATTGATGAGTTATTGGATGAACTATATGGAGCCTTATGGTTTTCTAAATTGGATTTATGATTCAGTTATCATCAAGTGAGGGTGGACCCAAAGGATATTCATAATACAACTTTTAGAACTCATCATTGTCATTATAAGTTCTTAGTTATGCCTTTTGGGTTGACTAATGCCCTAGTGACATTCTAGGTCCTTATGAATTGCACATTCAAAAATTATTTGTGGAATTTTGTTTTGATCTGCTTTAATGACATATTAGTATACAGCCTTGATCTAGAAAGCCATTGCAACCATCTTCACATAATACTATGCTTGTTAAGAGAACATCAGTTGTTTGCTAAGTGTAGTAAATGTGCCTTTGATTAGAAATAGGTGGATTATTTAGGGCATATTGTGTTAGTAAAGGAAAAGCAAACCCCCAGAAAGTGGAGAGTATATTGTCTTGGCCATAACCCACTACAGTTAAAGAGTTACAAGGGTTTCTTGAATTAACAAGGTGTTGTAGGAGGTTTGTTAAGAATCATAGGTAGATCACTTGATCCTTGATGCAATTGTTAAGGAAAGAAGGATTCCAATGGATTGAGAGAGCTTAGAAAGCATTTCATGAGTTGAAGCAGACCATGAATTTGACATCGATATTAGCTCCACCTAACTTCAATAAGCCATTTATGGTAGATATTGATGCAAGTTATGGAGATATAGGAAAAGTTTTAATGTAAGAAGGAAGACCTATTACTTATTTGAGTAGAGTTTCATTGCAAAAACATTTAGGGTTGTCTACATATGAGAAAAATTTCTTAGCCATTATGTTGGCTGTACAAAAGTGGAGGCCTTATACTTGGTAATTGCTTCATTATAAGGACCGATCATTCTAGCTTGAAACTTTTACTAGAACAACGAGTTTCTACATTGGCATAACATAAGTGGTTTACTAAGCTTTTAGGCTTTGATTATAAAATATAGTATTGTCAAGAAAATGAGAACAAGGTAGCAGATGCACTTTCTAGGCTTCCACTAAAGGCTGAACAAGTAATGCTTCATCATGTTTTTGTGTTACAACCACGTTAGGTTCAAGGGGACAATCAATTATAGCCCATTTTAAAAAGTCTTGCTGTGGATTCATATAGTAAGCTAGGGTATGCTCTTAGCAATAGGGTCTTAAGATATAATGGTAGAATAGTAGTGGGGAAATAAGGGACTTTAAAGGAGCAAATCATCTAGCTCTTGCATGCTTTTGGGGTGGGAGGACATTCAGGAATCTTTGGCACACTTAAATGCATTCAACAACAATTTTATTGACCAACGATGAAGCAGATGGTAACTACTTGTATTTCTAAATGTGATGTTTATCAAAGGTATAAGTCAGAAAGAGTACCATACTTAGGATTGTTACAACCATTACATGTTCCTCAATAGGCGTGGCAAGAGATTAGCATGGATTTTATTGAAGGATTATCGAGAAGTGAAGGGAAAGATACCATTTTTTTCGTAATGGATCATTTCACCAAATATGCTCATTTCATGGGATTAATTCACCTTTTTTCTACTTCTTAAGTGGTCATACTTTTCATGGATGAAGTAGGCAAACTACATGGTATTCCTTCCATCATTGTGAGCAATTGAGATGCTTTATTTATTAGTAAATTCTAGGAGGAGTTATTCACGATTTTGGGGGTTAAACTTCATTGTAACACAGCTTACCATCCTTATACTGATGATTAAACAGAAAAGGGTTAATTAGTGTTTGGAGTAATATTTGAGGTGTTCTAATAACGAGAAGCCAAAACACTAGCATTCTTGGCTAACATTAGCGAAGTGGTGGTATAATACCAACTATCACTCTTCTCTATAAATGATTCCCTCTGAAGCCTTATATAGGTATAAACTGAGCCAACCTCCTTATCATAATTTTGGGCATGCCCAAGATGATTCTGTTAGAGATTTTTTATAGGAACTTGTTCAGAGGGTGCAATTGATCCAGTCTCATCTATAGGAAAGATAGGCTTGAATGGAAGCTTATGCCAACAAAAAGAGAATAGAATGTGAGTTTGGTATTGGTGATTCTGTATATTTGAAGATTTAGCCGTACTGCCATTACTTTTTATCCTAGAGAAGAGATTATAAGTTGTCTCCTCATTATTATGGTCCTTTTGTGATCACCCAAAGGATTAGGAAGGTAGTATATAAGTTAGCTTTGCCTTTTAAAGCTACTATTCACCCTATCTTTCATGTGTCATAGTTGAAGAAGGCTAATGGTAGAAAATGTAAGATGTATCCAGGAGTTCAATTGATTGATGGGGAAGGTAGGTTACTAGTAGAGCTAGTTAAGGTGTTAGACCATCATATTGTGAGGAGAGGAGATAAACCAGGTGTAGATCTCTTGATTCAGTGGTAAGAGCATCCAGAGTGTAGTCATACTTGGGAAGATGTGGAATATATCTGGAGACAATTTCCAACATTTAACATCAATCTTTGAGGACAAGGATTTTGTGGAAGGGTAGGTATTATTATGAGTGGTGTGTTCGAGAAAGGTAGAAAAGGAATTGTGTGGGTCTTTAATCAATATGGTGCATTGAAATAAGGGCAAATTAGTCTTTTCAAACTTAGGGTAGTAGAAGAAAATAGGGAGCTATAGTGTAGCTAGCGTTTGGAGAATTCTACAGCCCATGTTACCGTTCCGGCAAGTTCGAATTGTGGTCTAGTTTTGGGAACTTTTCCTTGTTCTTATGGTTTGTATTGTGGATAGTGAACTTGTGTTGCGGTGTATTGGAACTTTGGTGATCTTTTAGCTGTTATATTGCTAGATTTTGAGTAGAAATTCAGTTATCTCTATATTGGAATTTCCTTATTCTTACATTCAATTAATCTAGATACAAAATTCTCCTATTTAAACACTATGCAAAGATTCAAAAGCCTAAAATTACGTGATTACAACCAACCCAATCTAAATCCACAAAAGATTTCTGGTCGGCCGAATGGCAAGGGTACAAACGAACGCAAATGAGATGCTGGGTCATACCCGAGTCTCCGAGTCGATCATTGGTCATCAGGTCGCGCTAGGGTGTGCATGGAGCTGACGTCATGAGTGTGGTGCAGACGTGGTAGTGCACGTGAAATAGGCTTCATCCACTAACAAATGTTAAAGCGGTGTTTCAAGGGACCCTAATCCTTTGTCCATTCTGACGCCCTTCTCTATGATTACTTCCGAAACTTTCTTCTCCTAAATGACCTTCCCCTCACAC
Source organism: Casuarina glauca (assembly GCA_028551395.1). Taxonomy (NCBI): domain Eukaryota; kingdom Viridiplantae; phylum Streptophyta; class Magnoliopsida; order Fagales; family Casuarinaceae; genus Casuarina; species Casuarina glauca. The sequence goes on along the minus strand of CM052349.1, from coordinate 21,946,720 downwards.
TGTGGGTGAGATTCCTTGTTGATGACCACGCCTATACCCTTGCACTTATTAAAAGCAATGTGCGTTTATTGGACTGCAAAAGCCTGGCTAAGATCCTCAATTCAAGTTGAAGAAAGTATTTAAGTGACCATCATGTGCGTTTATAGGACTGCAAAAGCCTGGCTAATATCCTCATTTCAAGTCCAAGAAAGTATTTGAGTGACCATCATTGACTTTGACCACAATGCAAAGGATCTTTCATAGGTGGCTGAACGTTGTCAAAGTCAAGTAAAACAGGCCAAATTTCCCACAAGGAAATTTCACGGACCTTTTTTTTTTAGACCTCTACATTGTTACTATTTTGTATCATAGCTATCAAAAAGCATCAAGAAAAGCTAAAATGCATCATTACCCACATATCAATTTGGTAGTTGAGCACTAACTTTGCCCTTAGAAAATGATGATGGTGATATTCGGCATGCAAAAATATTGTTGAATATGGCCCCAATAATTTCTTAAAACTTTAAATGGATTAATTGTTTCGCACAAGTGTTGCATAGCCGCTAAAGTTCAAATTTGAAGTTGGAACCATCTTACCACGCATGGTAAGAATCGGAAAACAAGAGCACACCACATATAAAACAAAATGTAGGTAGCTTGGGAACCAAAGTTATTTAGGGAAGCAATTGTTCATTCCTAGTAAATCTGGTGTCGTTATTTGCTTGATGGTGGGTGCTTTTTGCTGCAACATTGATAAAGTATAGGAGTAAAATATCATTCCTAAGTACAGCCTCTAGAACGACCAATTTGTAATTTAAAAAACAAAAGCTCTTGGATTCGTAACCTCCGGTGCAATCTGGCCTAACGCTCAAAAAGGATGGGGCAGAACACTGCAAAGGTTTCGCCATTTGGTAGAACTTTTCAGTCCGATATTTTTCCCTACGATCATTTGGATTGGAATTCCGGCATTAATGATGGTATTTGGAACTATGTGCTAAAGATAACATATTAATATGACTTGGAATTCTATTCTCAGAGAAATCATACCGAAGTGAAAATTAAGCGGAAGATAACAAAGAACTATATAGATTGGATGAATGAAAAAATGATCAACACCAACTATTCTACTTTCCTCTTGAATTTGAATGTGGAGAAAAGATTTCTAAAGATTTCATTGTGTGAACGGAGAGAGTAGCTATCAAAGACTCTAACCTGTTCAGCCGATTTCTTGGTCACGGATCATGATGAGTCCTTTGACACTCACAAAGTCACGGAAAAAACTGGAAAATCATAGCCATTTCGTAACTTCAAGTCTACAAAAGTATTCGAGTGATTATCATTGATTTTGAACATAGTGCAAAGGATCTTTCATAGGTCACCAAACATTCCCTAAGTCCAGCACAACGTACCAGATTTTTTCCGTGGAAAAATCACGCACCATAGAGTACGGGAATGCTTCCATTCACGCTTTATTAGTGGAAGACCAAGTGCGCACGACAGCATTCCACTCTCACAAGTTACAAGTGCTTATCACCTCATGCATCTGAACAAAAGATTTCATAGAGAAAATTATCCGCTTGGATGACTGGAAATTTAGCTCAGTTGGACACTTCAGATATGTTGATTTGAATTTATGCTACTTAATCTTCAAGTTTCAACAAAAAGCTTCAGGAGAGAGATAAGATTCTACAACTTGAATCCCTCGTTTTATGTAATGAATAAAAAAATTATAATTTTATTTGCGAAGAGTTGATTTTTTAATAAACTAGTTAATAGATCAGTGGAGGTACTAGTGGCGTGAGAGCAAAAGTTCTCACATTCGACACCTCATGCTCCCATCCTTTCACCCAACAAAAAAAATAAAAATAAAAAAATAAGGAAGGTGGATTTCTTTAAGTTTCTTAAAGTTTATTCTTCGTTAAAACAACCTCCAATAAAAATGAAAAAAATAATCTCCAGCTATAGTTGAAAAGAAAAAGTAGACTCCCCAAAAACCTACATAAACGCAAAGGTATCGACGTTCTAGAGTTGGGAGCCTAATTTCCCTTTTTTTTTTTTTTTTTGGAAGCCCAGTGATATTGCTTCATCTAGATGATTATAAGAAACATTAGAATAAAACAAGAAATGTAAACTAATTAGTGATGTTGGTATTTTATCTGACAGTTACTTTGAATATTTCCAGATTTGTGAGTTCAGATATTTGTTACTATTTATAACCAATAATAAGATTGCTTCCAACGGTTGAACATTGTTTCCAATCAATATTGCTAGTCCCATGTATAAAATTAGCAAACTCAAATAACTATTTTCTCTTGCAGCCTTTTCTCAAACTAGTGCTAGCATCGTACAAATCTTCTTTGAAAAATCACCTGAAAAAAGGTTGCTAGAAAAATATAAAAGGAGGAGTCTTGGAAGAGCATGCAACACATAAAGAATCGAAATTGTAATACTATTTTTAGCTAAGGCGCAAAACCTCTGACTTACTCTTTGAAATTTTGAGCTTAAAATATATATATATATATATTTTTTTTTGTGAAAATTTGGGATGCATCTCTAGCACCAGGCCAGGCCATCTCATTAGCATTGTTCAACCTTATTCGACTACCATAGAGATCCTATCCTTCCAAGGCCTGGACAGCATTGGGAGCCTTCTCATTAAAAGTAAAACTAACAAAGGCGAATCCTTTGGATAGACTAGTTCCGAGGTCCAAAATATCCATCAGCTCCAGTGATATAAATACTTCCCTCAGACGAATACTCATGTAACTGTTGATACAAGAGAGTTTGCGTCTTTACTATGAAGTGAAGGTCGAAAACGAGTAGTTTATTGGACTAAGCTTATCACGATATGTAATGAAAAACTTTAAACTTTTCCACACTGTAGTTTGTAATGAAAAGCTTTATCACGATATGTAATGAAAAACTTTAAACTTTTCCACATTGTAGTTTGTAATGAAAAGCTTTGTTCTGATATGTAATGAAATACAAATATATCTCTATGCCTAATTTTAATAGTATTAACATTTAGTCTCTCATCAACGATTTTATATGTTTCAACTTTCTAACTCAATGATGAAAAAATTAGAATAAAACCACCTACTCCTTTTAAAGTTGATGTGTCTATCTTTTTCCCTTTCCACACGCTTGGTCCCTCCATTTGCAATAAGTCCAATTCAATGAAGACAGATAATATCATAATTGGATATTGAAAAGATTCAAAGAATTAATATAACTCTGTACCTCTTATCTCCTTTTAAATTTTGTAACTGTCTAAGACTTAAAAGCCTTCCTGGAAACTTCATGGTTGTTGATCACAAACTTTTTCATCTTATAAATCATGGCAACTAAATTTGAAAAGTCTTTCAACATCTTGTCCAAGTCCTACATCTTTCTACATGTTAAAATAAGTCATCTAGATGATTTGAAAATTTAACTCAACTAGAACTTTTAGATATATATGTATATATATAATTGGTTTTGTTACATTCTAATATAACATTAAACAGTTAGTGCACCTCATAGATGAGGAGGCTACACATGAAAACCAGCAAAGAGAGAAAAGCAAAACAACTTGGATTATTATTGTGCTAATTTCCTACTTTTTTTAACCTTAGCGCTAGTGGGACAATGGCTTTTTTATTAGTGAAAAAGAGCGAAGATTGGTTGAAATTCAAATTCAAATTTTTATGATAAATGTAACATGAATATATGCTTAAAACAAACCAGATCTTTCCTCCACAATTTTTTTTTTTGATGAATATGTGAGTTGATTCATCGAAGAATAAAGAAATACATAAGCTTAGGGGCATACCCCAGCATTACAATCATCTAGGAGAATATAGACTTTGAAATTCTCCAACTATGACTCAACAAAACATTAGCTTGAGAGAGTTTAATGTTTCTAAATAAAGAAGCTCTTCCACGGACTACTCTCCTGATTTTAGCTAATAACATTGGAATATCAATAGACTTATTCTGAAAACGTCTACGATTTCGTTCTAACCAGATACAATAAAGGCAAGCTAAGAAAGAAAGCTGGAGAAGCTTTGCGGCTAAATCCTTTCCCTTAGTTGCTTTAATCATCCATTGCAATTCAGATTCCCAATCGTAGATGACCTTACGAATACCTTGTTGAGCTAGAATAGTTCTCCAAACCTGGTTAGTCCAAATGCACTGAAAGAATAAGTGTGATCTATCTTCATATTGAGAGCCACAGAAATTACAATACAAATCAATTGAGGGGAGCCAACGAGAAACCACTACTGCTGTAGGTAGTTTATCTCTACATATGAGCCAACCAATGAAGTTATGTTTGCTGATTCCTCCTGACCATATCAAGTTGTACCATTCAACCTCAGTGCTCTCTTGACATAATTCCTTGTACGTTTCCTTACAGCAATAAGAAGGTTTGGATAGTGTAGAGGTTAAAGTTTGTCGTAACTTTAGAAGACCTCTCCAACTCCATGCCATATTTCCTTTGATGTCAAGCTCCATAATTGAATTTCCCCTGCTTTTAGTACTATGAATCCACTTACTCCATAAGGATGAATTAGGGCAATTTATGAGATTCCAGAGAGATCGCCCCAACAAGACTTTATTCCATACTTTAAGGTTTAGTAGTCCAAGACCTCCTTCCTTTTTTGGTAAACAAACAACTTGCCAAGCAACCTTATGAGTTTTATGATCTTCTGAGTGACCTGCCCAGAGAAAGTGCCTTATCTTTCCTCCACAATTTCTTATCCAATTTTTGTGTCAATTCACTAATGCTTTTTTAGCCTTTTTTTTTTTCCGTTGATTTCAGCCGGTGAGAGAATGAGCTCATCTTAGGAGTCTGTTTTCTTCACGCTCAAACTGCTAATTGATAGTGCCTTTAATATTCTTCTGTCAATATTGACGCGAGGCATACTTGTCATCATTTGATGCAAATTTCAACAACTCCGTTCAGTTGATGTTTTGTAAAATATAAGAAATTAAGCCTACTAATAGCTTAGTTGTGAAAAAAAAAATGCTAAAAAGGAAACTTAAACTTGTGTATGGGTTGGAGGTCCATTATGATATAAATGAACTAGAGACCCATCAAGACAATGGACTAGATCGCTCTAAGACTAGTGGGCGCAAGGCCCGTTGAAACTTTAGTTTCAGAGGGCCATTTGAAATTTGGGTACAGAAAACTCGTTTTAGAATTTACTGCTGTGGTTGGATTCTGCAAGAAACTTGAATGATCGGTTGCCGGTTTATGGCTTTTTGTTGCTGGCTAGATGCTGTTTGGGTTTGCTATTGGCTGAGTGGTTGTGGGCAATACAAAAAACCGAACGCTTTCTGTAATTAAGAAAGCGTTCTATTCTCTCAGCTTCTGGAAAAAATAGAGATGTTGTTGAAGGGATTTTGACTGAACAAACTGGTGGTTTGGTTGTTTTTTGACATCATATTTGAGAGGTTGCAGTCTCTGGTGACAGAGGCTACAACCTGCTACAAATTAAGATGAAAAAATTGAGTCTGTTAGTGGTTAACTGATTGTTTAAGAGGTTGCAGTTTCTGTTGACTGCAGCTGCAACTTTACTGTAAATGGGAAAAAGACTGCGGAAATTCAACACCTAAAGATCCAATACAACGTTGAAACTTTGACAAAATGATGAACAATCAAAAACTGCGGAAAACATGTAGAAAACATAGAAAAGTGTGGTGGTATAAACATGTTCATACTGCAGGATTATTCTTTGAACTTGTATCAAGTCTGTCGCTGTAATTAGCTTCTTGTAATAATTGTAAAGTTTTCACTCGAATGAATACAGATTTCGCGCAACTATAACATTTGTGTGTCTGTGAACATCAACATGGTTTGACACCGGAGTTCATACCAAATATCTTTCCAGCAAACTATGGTGGTCTTTCGCCAGCTGCTACTTTAACAAGCTTCAGTAAATTTAGAGGATAAGTATGAAACATTAATGGCTCTCAACTCGTCATTGCTACATTCTTTTTGATTTTTTTTTTGTTAATTCTGGGCTCCTACCGCTGGTTTTCCAAGCTTTAATTAAATTTGGAAAAGAAAATTATAAGAATAAAACTAACAGCATTTTCAGTCACTCAAATTTTCTGCTGATTTTTCAAGTTTTTATGTCATTTTATTATTTACACTTCCAGCGACAGTTATTAGTTTCAAACCTAAGAATGCAATTTCCTTGTTTAATCGGGAAGATTTCAATAAACCATATAGTTTTTTTATAGCCACCGGTTTTCTCTTCTCCTACGTTCTCGCTTTTCCAGCGATTTCCCTATTTCATTCGATCCACAATTGTTATTGCGATTTCACCTAATCATATGTTCTTAACGCTCTGTTTGAAATTAAAAAGGAAAAATTCCATAAAATAGATTTTTCGTCATACAAGCGTTCGAGGATGAATTATTGGGAAAACTAATTAGTCCTAGACACTTCAGATGTTGTGCTGGTTACCACTGCCCTAGGTGAAAAGTTAGCAACTGAAGTAAAATGTTGTGGCACTTTCAAGATTGTTACTTGTGGCACAGGCTCCATTGGTGAGCTTTAATGCCACCTTAACTTATATTGTGGGAAATGTACACTTGCGCATTGAAGGGTAAAAAGCAAATCTTAACCTTTTACATCTAATACAATTTTTTTAATGCATAGTAAAAGAGAGCAATAACATCAAATCAATCAGAGTATACCCAGTCGTAAGAATCGGTTTATCTCTCTATTAGAAATTTGAATGAGCAAACTTTCACATGGCTTTTTTGCTTTCTAGCGGGTAGAAGGGGGGACAGCCTGTCTTAGCACTTAACAAAATCGAGAAGAATTTTTCAAAGTTGTGACTTCTGAGTGAAATGCTTGTGGTCAAAGAGAACAAAATCTGCCGGAAGGCGTTTGAGACTTCCTCCAAGGCTATAGTTCCTATTTAAAATATATCTTAAAGCTCCAATTGGGTTAAATTTCTAACCATACAGATAACTTATTTTGACTGGTAGAAAGATGCAGGACTTGGACAAGATGGAGAAGAATCTTCAAATTTGTTGCCGTGTCTTGGAAGGGTGGAATGACAGGTAACCAAAGACTAGGAATGCCGTGGCACGCGTTTGTGTCTTTGATTGCCAATCCCTACATCAAACTAATGCAATCTGCTCAAGTCAAGCGTCCTGCAATTACACTCATATCAAACGGCTCAAACGAATTCCACCTGTAAAGACTAAAGTGGCAGCATCTCAATTCTACCCAAAGTAATCTTTCACTATATATATGCTGGCAATTGGGGCACACTCAAAGAGGCATAGTGGTTGTACTTCATTTTTGCGTTGCTTCTTTCAAAACTTTGCACTCTAGTCCTTTTGGCCTAAAAAATAGATAATACTTTACTATGTTTCTTTTATAAGTAGAACCATGCAATTCTTGATGTCTCATCTTCTTCTTCCCTTGTTTCTCTTTTTCATTTGCTTTTCAAGTCATGCCTTCAATGAAACTAAATACAAATCTTTGTTGTCTTTGCCCCTTCAATACATCTTTTTCTCCTTTAAATTTGTCTTCCACTGACTATTGTCAGTGGGAAGGTATTTGTTGTGATCAAGAAGGTAAGGTTACCCATGTTTGGTTACCTTGTAGGAGAGTTTGTCTGCCTCTCTTGGAAATATTACATATTTGTCTCATCTTAATGTCTCCAATAATTTACTATTTGGTTCTCTTCCAAACAATTTGCTTTCATCATGTACTCAACTTAAGGTTCTTGATCTAAGTCATAACAACCTGTTTGGAGATATTAAAGATACATTTGGCTGGCCTAATTCTATTCAAGTACTTGACATATCTAGCAACCATTTCAGTGCCATAATCCTATCATTATTCCTTCAAAGATCATGGAGATTGATCTTGATCAATTTTAGCCCAATACTTTCATTGGCCCTATTCCATCATTTCCATGCAACAATTCTTCTTTTGTCAAGTTTCTTGATTTTTCTTACAATAATTATAATGGAAAAATTCCTTGAGGACTTGCTGCATGTTCCAAATTAAGGGTTTTTCGAGTAGGTGATAATGATATCTTAGGGGCACTCCCTTTTGATATATATAGTGCAATAAGATTAGAAGAAATTTTCTTACCTTTTAATGATCTTTTAGGACCCATTGCCAATGACATTGTGAACCTTACTAAATTCATCAACCTTGAATTATATTACAATCAATTAAGTGGTAAACTTCTTGGAAGCATCGAGAGGCTTTCCAAATTGAAATACTTGTTCCTAAAGTCAAACTCCTTGTTAGGCCCTTTACCTTTATCTTTAGTCAATTGCACAAGTCTTAGGAAATTGATGTTACGAGAAAATTTCCTTGAAAGAGATATCTCCACCTTTAATTTCTCTAGTCTTCATCAACTTACTACAATTGACTTATGGGTCAATAAATTCTTTGGTAACTTCCCAATAAGCCATTACTCTTGCAATTCTTTAAGGGCAATCCAACTTTCCTTCAAAAGCCTAGAAGGACAAATTGGACCAGACATGGTCCAATTGCAATTCTTGTCCTTCCTTTCACTTTCTTTCAATGGGCTTACCAACATCACAAGGGCAATGAGGATTTTGTCTCATTGCAAGGGTCTTAAAGCACTTTCGCTTGGAGGGAATTTTTTACATGAGGCAATGCTAAGTGATGACAATATAATTTGTTCAAACAAATTTGAAAATATTTGATTTTTGGATCTTTTTAAGGCTCAACTAATAGGTTAGTTGCCTAAATGGGTTTCATTTCTTAAAAAGCTTGAAGTATTGAGCTTAAATGGCAATCAAATGATTGGTGCAATTCCAAGTTGGTTGCCAACTCTTCCAAGGCTCTTCCATTTAGATTTGTCTTACAACCTCATTTCGAGGGAGTTTCCAAAGAAACTTTGTACAATGCCAACACTTGTTTCAGAGGGATTAGAAGAAACTAGTTCCATGAGTTTACCCATTTTTTCAATCATGCATAGGCCATAATCAACAATTCCTCCAAGGGAAGTAAGAAGTCTTTCAAATTTGAAGCCAACAATCTATATTTCAAACAATCGTCTTAATGCTAGCATTCCTATTGAGATTGGCCATTTGAAACAGCTTTATATATTGGATCTTAGTTAAAACAGTTTCTCAAGAAACATTCCAAACTAGATAGTTGAGCTCACAAACCTAAAAGCACTAGACCTTTTTGCAAATCAATTTTTGGGTGAAATACCACAATCACTTACTAGTTTACATTTCTTATCTTCATTTAATGTTTCACACAATCATTTACATGGAAAAATACCATCAGGCACTCAATTTCAAAGCTTTGATGCCTTTACATGTGAGGGCAATCTAGAACTTTTTGGACCCTCTCTTCCAAGGAATGGCGATGATGTTAAAAATAAAAGAGACAATTACATTCCATATGAGGAAGACAAGCTTGGAATGCCTTAGTTTTCAAATTGTGCGGTTCTTGGTTTCCTTATAAGGTTTTTAGGGAGTTTGTGCCCCATTACTTTTTAACTACAAGTGGAGAGTAGCATATTTTTTATTTTTGTACTCATAAGAGACTAGTTTTATGTCATAATGGGAGTTCTTTTGAATAGATTATAAGTGTATAATCTTCTTCTTTAAAGTAAAAAGTTTCTAAGAGTGAGTTATCAATTTGCTTGTAAAGTTCCAATTTTAATGATCTAGTTTTCTATTTTTGTTCAATATCCATCAAGTTTAACTAAGAGTAAAATCATAGATGATATATGCTCTTTTTAAATTTTGGAAATTTTTTTACATGAGACTAAGCTTAAAATAAAGGAGATGAAAATTGTAGAATCTATGCCCCACCAATACAATGATTAACAACCATATACATGGATAAACTCTAAATGATTACTTCTCTAAAGAAACGACTTACATTTGTAACACTTAATCATTAATTTTCACATCACATATATCATAATGCATGGGTAGGTCTTCCACAAAACATTATATAGCTTAATATGCCATGCAGTGAGATACAATGGTTTGATTTGAACATTTCCCACATGGCTTTACCTATTCCGAAATTGGACTATGGGGGGATGAAGATTAGACAAGAAAATTTATTGTTAAATTATTTTCTCAAGTCATAATAGTGACAATGAGTTCAAATGAAATCACAAGCATAAAGATACAAAAGACATAAGATTTAAAAGGTTCTAAACCAACACAATGTCCTACATCTCCTGTCACCAGTGTAGTTACTAACCCTTTCTCTTCTTATTAGATTTTTTCATAAGAATACAAGGTGCTAAGGCATAGGTTGCCACAGCTCTCACACAATTGTTCTTAATACTTAAAACAAAACATTTGATTCTTTCTTGGCTAGTGCCTACTACAAAAAGCAATGCTCTTTCGTTGCCACTCTTATAAGGCATAGGTTGCCACCCTTATAAGGCAAAACTCTCTTTCTTTTTGGCATCTTAAGGTTTTCCTATGGTCTTCCTTTTTTATACTAGCACCAAAAGGAGTCCTAGCTAAATATTCCTGTCTTAATCAGATACTACTAGGAATCCTAATAAATATAGAGGAGAATAACTTCTACAATATTCCTATAACATACATGGAATATATCTAGGCTTACTAATTTTCACTCAAATCCCAACAATTTCCCACTTTGGAGTAAAATTAGTGCAACAACCTTGCACAATAGGTCAATTTGTTGCTTACATGATCTCTGAGCCTTCCAATAGCTGTGTATCTTATCAACATTAATCCACTATCCTAATTAACACATCCCTTGCATTTAAAGACATCTCTTCTCTAGCTTCCTAAGCTCTTCCTCCATCTTCAATGAAGGGATGCCTAGTTAAGTAACACATCAACTACATAGGAAATATGTATCTCCCCTAGCTCTTCAAGCTTTTCCTTTATTTTTGATTTGATAAAAGGGATACCTAGCTAAAGGTGTATCATTTCCAAATGGTCCAAAGAAATCACTCTTTTATGACTTTTTAGAATCTCATGAACTCCATGGCTCCCATAATCATAGTTATCTCCTAGCTTCCACGAGTGGTACCTCTACCACTAACTCTAGCTCATCTAACTAGTCATCTAGCCAACTATGAAGATTTGCCAAGTCAAACTCCATATCTCACTGTAAAGAAGTCATGCCATAGATGTTTATGTCTGTTAATGAAATTTGTTCCATATGCAATACTTGACCTTAACAAATCTATCCTCAAGTTGTCTACCACTAGTACAACCTTAATGGTCTTTAATCATGTCCATCTTTCAACAGCTCAAAATGTCAACTAAGAACATGTGTGATAGGCATCCAACCTCCACTGAATGGACTCTCTCTTGATCTCTCTTCAACTCAATTTAGTTGAAGGAATCTCACGCCACTTTATCTTAAGTACCTTTTCCTAAGGATATACCATATTATTCTTAAGTCTTTTCTAACAAACTCTATCATAAGCTCACTCTGTAACTTCTCTAGAAATCTTTGTAAGGTTCAACAACTAATCTTGCTGTTAACATACTTTAGAAGTAAATAACATACCTAAAAATGAGTTACCCTAAAGTAAACACCAATGTTGTTATTACTCAAGCATTTAACAAATTCATGCACATTTATGAATTTGTATATCTTCAGGTATCATCACCTGAGAAATAACAAAAATCTGTACATACTTCCTTTATCCATACATCATATTCTCCTTTAACTTTAAATCCATAGGCTGATATACTACATCATAAACTACTATAAAAACTCACTGTCACCCATATCAAAGTTCTCATGATCAAAAGGAGAACATATCACATCACTTTGTAACAGTCCACATCATATGATACATCATCTAATAGTTGGCTATAACTAATCACAGCAGGTACTCACACCATCATAAGTTCCCTTTTAAACATGAGCTCACATTAAGGAATATCTCATTGCTTTTATGTGGATGTTCTAACCATAGAGTGATCAAAGATGAAAATGAATCTCACTGCTTATACAATTATTAGGGTAGCAATTAGAGAAATAACATCAACTAATTGAGTAATCCTAGGTACATTAACTACACAGTAACCTCTACTCATCCATTAGTTTTTCTTTAACTATGACTTATCAAATCCTCCTTGAATGAACACCACATCTCTAAGTGTCTATGTTATAAGTAATCATCTAACTTAACAATCCTAAGCTAGCTTTAGTAATCTATTAATTCCCCCTTAACTGTGGCTTTATCAAATTCTCCTTGAATGAATACCATATCTCTAAGTGTTCATGTTGTAGGTAGTCTTCTAATCATTATCTCATTATTTGCTAAAATATCAATTTAGCTTTAGGCTTTAACACATCTTGGATCCCTTAGGTCTCATCAAACCTAAAATCACAACACCTTCTATACTAGCATCATTTAACTAGCCTAACCATGTGGAATCCAAAACAGAGAGAAAACCATCTCCACCTGTTCAACATATGTAGCGTAACATCTAAAAAATCAATCATACTCTAAAGAATAACTTTAATCTTGAGCTTAATAGTGATTCCTTAACTCTCTTACCATATCATAATCTTAACAATGTGAAAACATTACCTGAGACTCCTTCTTCTACCTTTTGCTCCCGGTGTCATAGAATTCTCTCTCATGTCTACTATTGCTAACTGACATACTAGAAGCACAAAATGAAGAGAACTCTCCTCCTCAAATCTTCTTTCAAGAGCACAATAGTCTCCTAAGATATCAAATTCTCTTTGGAACCCATTGCCTTGCTCAAATATATAACCAAGAGACCTAAATTAACTATAGAATAGACAAAACTGTTTCCCCTTCTAACATTGTTAGATAACTACAAAATAGACAAAAAGTATCTTTCCCTCTACCAATGTCCATAGACAATAATGAAGGTAATAGATGAAGAACACCTCTTCCATCCCTATTCAAGAACATAATCATCAACCTTTTGAAATATTAACCTTTTATTGGAACCTTAAACATTTGGCCAAATGCATACCCACAAATCCTAGATACCAAGTAGAGTACATGATAAAACTAGAGCAATTATGATATAAAGAAGTATAATAAAAATCTAGTAATGACATCCATAGTTCCATTAATGGCAACATAATAAGCACTGAATAAATTAAGACAAAGGTATTAAAAATCACATTACTCTTATTCCAACTTTGTCATCCTTGATTATGTTAACCCATTCAATGCAAACCTAATTTAAAGTTCACCACAAGTTAGAAAGACAAGTCCAAACATGAATATTCATCAACTTTGGACCTCCTTAAAACTTGGAATCACAAACCAAATTTATTATCAAACACTGCTTCAAATTATGCACAAGGCTGCGTAAACGAACTTACAAAAAATTTCACCGACGCACGTAATTCACGTGCCAACACTCTCTTTTGTATGTGGGCCTCACACGCCATTCACAAGTGTACGTCACGCACCTTGCTCATAATCATGTCCAACCTAGCTCTCTTGCAGGTTAACTTGCTTCACGACTTAGCACCACTACTACTATTTCTCGTCTTTTTTCTGACTAATTTCCACTACCAATCACATCCTACTCAGCTGATGAATCATTCTACCACCATGGTTTCTTTGATCTACCACCAGTTGTTGGGTTTTGACCACCATCCACAATTCGACCTAGCATTTTCAACCACAAGATGTTGCCATTTTTTTATCTTCCATCAAAGTTGGTACTAGAATCCTCCACAAATCATCTAGAAACCCTTAACTCGCTCCTAGACACCGTTAATCAGTGTAGATCTACTAAATTCTTCTCGGCCATCCATCCTTGATTTGATGGGTTCATAATTTAGGTCCAACTTAACCTAATTCGGCAACTTAGCTCGATCTTGGCTCGACTTAGCAAGCTTAGGCCTGACCCACCCTAATCTCTAGCTTGCTTGTAAAGCCCGACTCTAGTGGTCTTGGACCATTTTTTCAAATGGGATTAGGCTCGTACTCCAATGGGCTTTAGCCCATTTTCTGTAGGCTTGTTCCAACTTAACTTTTGGTTCATTCGACTAGGCTCATCTTAGCCCAATATCTAAACCATCCCATCTAGGCTTGACTTGATTTACCAATCTATACTTGATCCAACTCACTAATCTAATTAAGCTTTGCATGTGCATCTCACATGCTAGATTTGGTGAGCACACCCATTGCTCCTTGTGTGCTCTCCACACACTAGGTCCTTTTTTACTCCGAATACCTGTGTAGCCAATCCAGTCTACTCCAGACCTAGATCCTTGCCTCTCTAATTGAGTCTTGAATCGGGTAACATAACCTAGTTTTATGCTTTGCTAGTACCAGTGTTTCCAGGGCCGATTTCGCTGTTTTGATAGACGTTTGATGACTTTCCAGTGACCATTTATCACAAAAAATCTCTAGAATTGTAGATCATTATGCCTTGATTCCTAATCTAGCCTCAATGGTTTGAAAAATAGTCAAATTAAGGAAGAATTTCAAATCCCATTTTTGGCCATGCAAGTTCAACACACCCCGCACCTATCTAGTTAAGTTTCCAATGAAATCTAGATGTTTTGACCCACCAAGAAGTCAAAAAACACACAAGAAAAGTCTAGAGAAGAAAATTCATACCTTAATTGTTGATTTTGGCTTCTCTCACTGTGGGTTGCACGCCAAGTGTTCAACAAAAGGTTTCTTAGAACAAAACCTTTATTTATAGCTTTTCTTTTGTGCATAGGGTGCTAAGTTCACATCAAATAATCATTCTTCCATTAACTGCCTAACGAAAATAGGTTTTGAAACTCAAGAAAACCAAAGTGGAAAAGCACTTTTTTTTTTCTTCTCAAATAAAGACTAGATCTTTTGATAAGAAACACTAAAAGGAGTTACCTATCTCTTGTTCAATACCAATCTAGTTCTATGTGTTCCATGTGATGCTCCTGAGCCTTGCAACCTAACTCTGATACCACTTGTTGTGGAAGCAACCCATCACATGAACATATAAACACATGAATCAAAATATAAACATACATAAGACACAAGATTTAGGATGTTTGGACCAATACAATGTTCTACGTCCCTTATCATCGGCATCCCTACTAGCCCTTTCACCTCTTATTAGATTTTTTCATATAAATACAAAGGTGTTGATTACAAGATATATACATAACTTTCATATAGCTGTTCTTAATACTCATAGCAACACACTTGATTCTCTCTTGGCTAGTGGTTACTACACAAAGTGGAGCTTTTTGGTTGTCTCTCTTATAAGGCACAAGTTGCTGCCCTCATGAGGGGTAACCCTCTCTCTTTTTGGCCCCTTAAAATTTTCTTGTGGTCTTCCCTTTCTATATTAGCACTAAAAGGGGTCCTAATTGGATATTGTTAGGAATCTTAACCGAATACCATTAGAAATCTTAATCAATACTGAGGAGAATAACTCATAGAATATTTCTATAACATATATGGAATATATCTAGGCCAACTAATTTTCACTCCAATCCTAACAAAATGCACAATTAAAAGTGAATCATCTATGATTGCATTATTTCTTTGTATCAAGCCTTGCCATATTTGTTACATTGCTGAAACTTTAACCCTATCACGGTAAAAGATGTGAAATACAGAGTCAAGTTACTGCTGACAGTAGCTTTTAATGGAGGTTGAAGCGCTGCTATTCCAACTCCAATGACGTTGTTTCCTTATGAGGAAGGACGCTTCGACGTGTTCTTTAACATTTTTGATCTTAAGAAGCCTAATTTTGTTTCCTTACCGGTCAGGTTGTTCCAATCCAGCGCTCGTGGTTTTAGTCATCCAGCATAGCAGAGGAGGATGGAAGCCTTTATATCGCTGGACTCGAGAGTTATTGTGGATCCAGAGGATTCGTCAAAGCCCAAACCAGTGGCTTTACATTTTGAAAAATTAAGTCTAAAAACTTAAATTTTCACCCAAAAAAATAAATAAAGAGATGTTAAGCTCAAATTTTCAAAAATCAATTAAGATCCCAATTAAAAATATGGTCATGAAACCAAAAATTCAAAATGGGCTTGAATGTTGAAACCCAAGAATTCAGAATGGGTTTACAGCTCATGGGCTTTCAAATTCACATGTGCTGAAAGGCTTTAAAGCCCAACCTTTTGGAAGGGGCTTCCAAATCTGGAAATTCCAAAAACGAATTTCTCTACCCAAATTTTAAATAGCCCTTTCAATTGAAAGTTTCAAAAAATCTTGAGCCTACTAGTACCCGACAGATCTAGTCCATTGTTTTTGATGGGGTTCTAGGTTACCATATTAGAGTAGACCTTCAACCCATATTTCGGCTTTTTTTTTTTTTTTTTCTTTCACTCTTAAGCGTTTTGTAAGCTTAATTTTGTTTATATACAAAACATTACCTGAAAGGAGGTGTTGAAATTTACATAAAATGGATGACAAGTATGTCACATCTACATTGACAGAAGAGGATAAAAGGCACGTCAACTTGCAGTTTGGGCCAGAGGCAAAAGACTTGAAGAATGAGCTCATTCTCCAACCGGCTGAGGCCAAGGGAAGAAAAGGTCAAAAGTGCATTAAAGAATTGACAAGACAGCGGAAAAAAACAATCATGACAGAAATTGGACAAGAATTTGTGAATGAAAGATTTAAATTTATAGATAATAATGCTGTCCCAACAGCGCTAAGGCCAAAAGAAGAAGCGTCAATCACCTAGGGCCTAAGCGAGCCAATGCAAGTAGCACAAAATTAGAACAATTTATCATCCAAGATCGTCTTCTTTTTTTTTTCTTTCTTTTCATTTAAAAAATTTTAAGTATTATATATATATATATATCTCAAAAAAAATTTTGTGTACAAAAT
The DNA here is from genome assembly GCA_028551395.1 of Casuarina glauca. Classification (NCBI taxonomy): domain Eukaryota; kingdom Viridiplantae; phylum Streptophyta; class Magnoliopsida; order Fagales; family Casuarinaceae; genus Casuarina; species Casuarina glauca. The sequence goes on along the minus strand of CM052349.1, from coordinate 21,929,939 downwards.
AATTCTATCCATCATAACTCATTATAGCAATTTTATCTAGGTTAAAAAGAAAAGAGAAATAAAGTCTTTTGGTTTCTTTTCTAAATTTCGTGTATAGCATCCTCAATGTGAGGTGTGATTTTCTAATTTCAAATCATAAGAATGGCTTCTTTTCGATTCTTAGTGAGATAACTTGGACAAGATGTTGAAGACTTTTCAAATTTGGTTGCCATGACTGTAGGGAGTGAAATGACTCATGATCAACAATCAAAAAGTCTCGAGGAAGGTTATCAAGTCCTTAAAATTTCGTAAACAATAAAAAGAGAATATGTACAAGGCTCATATTCGTCCTTTGGATGCTTTTCAATGCTTAATTCCTACAGCATCTATCAGTATTGACTTGGGCTAGTCGCAATTGTAGGGACTAAGCGTGTGGAAAAGGAAAAGGTTATAAATATCAGTTTTAAAGTGACAAGACGATTGCTTTCCAATTTCTTATTACTGATGTAGAAAGTTGAATAGTGTAAAACCATTAATGAGAAATTGAATGTTAGTAATTTTAAGACTTAGGTATAAAGAAGTATTAGTAGTTATAAATTTCATTTTAAAACACTCAACTAAGAGATGAAAATAAATTACTAAAATGAAGTATTATTTTTAAACAGAAAAAAATTAATCTTAAACTCAACTTTGAACCATTATGAAAATATTATTACTAAAATAGTATTTTCAAATGCTTTGCTGTGAGAAAGAAGTTAAAAAACGAAGGTTTCTAAAAGGAATAGTTGATTTTTCATCATCAAAACACATGCTTGAAGCAGCGTCAATACAAATAACATAGTAATGTTATATAACCACGATTGATTTTACGATTTTACCTTAGCACCTGGATAGATCAAGAAATTTTCAAATTTGTTACTGTGACTTGTAAGAATGAAATGGTTTATCGGCAACAACAATGAAGTCTATGGAAGGTGTTTCAGTCTTCTCCGAATTCTATGTTTCTTTTCGTTTCCCACTCCATTCTCAACCTAGTACGATTCCTCTCGCTCTACACATGCAAATCATTTCTGTAGCGTTCGAATAAAGTTTCTACAATTCGCATCTGCCTTATTTCAAAATTTCCAAAGAGCAGATATGGTCTTTGATTTTTCTCATAGTGAAAGTTAATGGATGTTCAACAAAAACTGAAAGGTAAATTGTTCAAGTTGGAACTTTACAGGCAAATTGATAACTCACTATTGAAGAAACTTTTTACTTTAAACAAGAAGATGATACACTCAGTACTCAATACCTTTTGCGTAATCTATTCAAAAACACTCCCACTATGACATAGAACCAATCTCTTAAAAAGTACAAAAATTGAAAATATGCTACTCTCCACTTGTAGTTAAAAAGCAAAGGGCCACAAACTCCCCAAAATCCTGTAAGGAAACCAAGAACCACACAAACTGGAAACCAAGGCATTCCAAGCATGTCTTCCTCATTTAGAATGTTGTTTTCTCTTTTGTTTTTAACATTATCGAAACACCTTGGAAGAGGGGGTCCACAAAGTTCCATATTGCCTCGGTATGCAGAAGCATCAAAACTTTGAAGTTGGGTACTTGCTGGTATTTGTCCATGTAGATGATTGTATGAAACATTAAAGTAAGACAAGAAATGCAAAGTAGTAAGTGATTCTGGTATTCCACCTGACAATTGATTGGTAGAAAGGTCTAGTTCTTCTAGGTTTGTGAGCTCAGCTATTTGGTCTGGAATGTTCCCTGAGAAATTGTTATCATTAAGATTCAATAGAAGAAGCTGCTTCAAATGACCAATCTCAATAGGAATGCTACCATTAAGATGATTGGATGAAATGTCTATTGACGGCTTCAAACTTGAAAGACTTCTTACTTGCCTTGAGCGACTTGTTATTGGTTGTCCAGGGATAGACACAAAAATGGGTAAACTCATATAACTAAATTCATCCAATCTTCTTGAAACAAGTGCTGGCATTGTACAAAGCTCCTTTGGAAACTCACCTGAAAAGAGGTTCTCATGCAATTCTAAATAGAATAGCCTTGGAAGAATTGGCAACCAATTAGGAATTGGACCAATCAAATGATTGCCACTTAACTTCAAAACCTCTAACTTCTCAAGAAATGATACCCATTTAGGAAATTTGCCTGTTAGTTGGCCAAAAGAAATATCTAAGGCTTGAATATTTTTGAATATGTTAGAACTAACTATAGTATCATCACTTGGCATTACCTCATTTAAAAAGTTTCCTCCAAGTATGAGCACATTGAGGTACTTGCATTGTGCCAAAATCCTCATTGCCCCTGTGATGTTGGTAAGCCTATTGTAAGAAAGTGCAAAGAAGGATAAGAACTTTAATTGGACCACCTCTAGTCCAACTTGTCCTTCTAACATGTTTCTTGAAAGTCGAATTGCTACCAAGGACTTGCAAGAGTAAAGGCTTATTGGCAAGTTACCAAATAAGTTATTGTACCCTAAGTCAATTGCAATAAGTTGACGAAGACAAGAGAAATTAAAGGTGGAGATATCACCTTCAAAGACATTTTCTCGTAATATCAACTTCCTAAGATTTGTGCAATTGACTAAAGATGAAGGTAAGGGGCCTGTCAAGTAGTTGGACTCTAATATCAAGGATTTCAATTTGCAAAGCTTCCCAATGTTCCTAGGAAGTTTACCACTCAATTGATTGTAACCTAGATCAAGGTCAATGAGTTTGGTAAGGTTTACAATATCACTTTCAATGGACCCCAAAACATTATTAAAAGGTAAGGATATTTGTTCTAATTTCCTTGCACTATATAGATCTTGAGGAAGTGATCCAGAGATAAAATTGTAACCTACTCGAAAAACCATCAATTTGGAACATGCCCCTAGTCCCCAAGGAATTTTTCCATTGTAATCATTGTGAGAAAAATCAAGAAACTTGACAAAAGAAGAACTAGTGCATGGAAATGATGGAAGAGGACCGGTGAAAGTATTGTTGCTAACATTGATCGAGATCAATCTCCATGATCTTTGCAAGAATAGTGATGGGATTATGCCATTGAAATGGTTGCTAGATATGTCAAGTGTTTGAATGGAGTTTGGCCAACCAAATGTATCTTTAATATCTCCAAAGAGATCGTTGTAACCTAGATCAAGGACCTTGAGTTGAGTCAAAGATGAAAGTAATTCATTTGGGAGAGAACCAAATAGTGAATTATGGGAGATATTGAGATGAGACAAATATGTGAGGTTTCCAAGGGCAGTAGACAAACTCCCTTTGAGCCCTCTATAGGGTAACCAAATGTGGGTGACCTTACCTTTTGGATCACAAGATATACCTTCCCAATGACAATAATCAATAGAAGACCAATTTAAAGGAGGAGAAGAAGTGTTGAAAGGCAAAGACAACAGAGATTTGTGTTCAATTTCATTGAAGGCATGGCTTGAAAAGCAAAGGGAAAAGAGAAACAGGAGAAACAGAAGATGAGTTAATAGATGTTGCATGCTTCTACTAATCATCTATCTCTTAGGCTAAATGACTAGAATGAAAAGTTTTGGAAGAAGCAAGTCAAAAATGATGTACAATCTCTATACCTTTCTAAGTTTCCCCCAATTGCCAGTATATATAGGGAAAGAAAGCTTGGCTGGAACTGAGATGCTACCACTTTAATCTTTATAGGTGGAATTTGTTTTAGCCATCTGAAATGGCTCTAGTAACAGGATGCTTGAATTAAACAAATTGTGTTATGTTGATGAAAAGATTAGTAATCAAAGACTCAAATGCGTGCCAAAGTCTTCGTAGTCGTTGTTTGCCTATCATTTCATTTCAATTTCTCATTAAAGGCTTTAGGCAAATCAAATTCGAATCTAGATGCGAGACGTTGGAAAAAAGAAAGCCTTGTGTTTTAGGAACTGACATCCACTCGCCATTCCATTTGCTTGGAATCTCCATCCCCTGGAACTGGTCAAAATTAATGTGGACCACTGCTTTGTTGGACTACATTTTAGAAATGCAATCACGGGAGTTTATCCTTAGTGCTTCTCCACCACCATCTTCGAAAGATTTGCCGTTCCTGAAGCAAACAATATATATTCTAATCAAGTCTAAAGAAAGGATGACAATTAATAACCATCATCCTTAGACATTTGCTAGTAACCTACTTCTACTGCTGGCTCTAGATTGAAGGATATGTTATCTAAGAAAAAGATTTGGCCTAAGATGACAAATAACTAAGGATCTTTGTCGCATAAAAAAATTATCAACACCAAGTTTTTTGCTTTTCTATGGAATTTGAATAGAAAGAGTAGATTTCAAAAGATTTCATTGTGTTAGCAAAGAGAGTAGTTGTTAGAGACTCAAACGCGTTCAGTAGACTTCTCCGTCATTGGTCTTATCCATGATGAGTCCTTTGACACACACAAGTCATAGCTAAATACTGGAAAAACTTTTCCATCTGGTCTCAGTGCGGAGACACGCTTAATAATCTTCGTGTTACCTTTGGTCTAAGTTACAATTCTGGTTGTAAAGATGTACTAATAATTACATTAACTTAGAAGAAAATTTCCCTCGTCGGAAAGCTTGGCTAAGATCCTCACTTCACGTCTAAGAAAGTATTTTAGTGATCATTCATTGACTTTGACAGCAATGCAAAGAATCTTTCATAGGTGGCTGAACGATGTCTAACTCAAGTAAAACAGGCCAAATTTTCCACAAGGAAATATCTCGCTCCATGGAGCATGGGAATCCTTTCAATAATACTTTGTAGTGGAAGACTAATTTATATGTAGCCACCAACTGCGCATACATGTTTATCGCCTTGTGCATCTCGCAAGCAAACAGATGATTCAAGTGCAAAAATTCCCCGTTTGGATGGTTGGATATTTGTCTCAGTTAAAGACTTGGGATATGTTGAGCTTAAATTTACGCTTTTCAATCATCAAATTTAACGAGTCATTTCTCTCTCACAATTCGTCAAGTGGTGATACACACTTATCCCTTCCTGAATCTTAATAGGAAACAAAAAATTCATTGCCAGAGTTCTGTTTTTGGATAGATGAAAATTTTGGCTCAGTTGGAGCTTTCAAAGAAAGATCTCAGACAGTTTCTTATGACTTGGAACATCACGATTCAGGATTTAGGAGCCTGTAATGCTAAAAAGGAAAGAAAGCAAAAGAAAACAATTCCGGGCTGTAATTTTGCTGAATTTCTACTGCAAGCGTTGGGTCGTATTTGGATTGGTGGCCAGTGCTGTTCCCTTCCTTTTCCTTCTTTAGTACCAATTACGTATTATTGGGATTTGCATATTCCAACTTTTAAGTAGTGATGAGAGTTGTAAAGAAGCACCATCGTTCTTTCGTGTACTCCGAGATCCTTCTCCTTTCCAAGTACTCAAATTCCATATTGACCACTACTTTGTTACTATTTTGTGTAAGAACCATTAAAAGCATCTAGAAAAGCTAAATTGCACCATAACCCATACATAAATTTGATGGTTAAGCACTAGCTTTGGCCTTAGAAAAGGATGATGGTGACCTTCGGCTAGCAAAAATCTCTTGGCTCTCCCCGCAATAGGTTCTTTAAAACTTCTCAATTTGAATAAATATTTCGCACAACAAAGCCATGTCGCAAAGCGACTAAGATTCGAATTTGAAGTGGGAATCGAAAACCTTGCCACGCATGGTACGGATCGAAAAACAAGAAAGGATTATCTTTTCTGATCCTATGTAAAGAAAGGATTATCACTACTAACCATTGTCCTTAGACATTTGCAAAACTCCTACAATGATGAAGGCTAAATTTTGTGCACTCTCGTACTTGTAGGTTTAGAAGTACTGCTAAGTGAGACAAGAGAAGAGGAAAGCTTAAGTCAAATATCACGCTCAATGTGCTAGTGATTCCAAATGCTATATAACTTGTTTATTATATATTTCATGAATGGAATTTTAGCTACGAAGTGAAAATTCCAATTAACAATATCAACACATGCAATACATGATCTTTCTACCTTTTGGCGGCATCTTTTATTAGGACAGCGGCTAAAGTAGCCATGAATATTATTTCCTAATCTCGTGTACCCTTTGCCAAGACTATCCATGTCCTTCATCATTTTCACCACAATCTTCCACATGAGTGTTGAAAAAATCTTTTAAGCTCTCTACGCAAATTTGCTTACAAGTTCCTAAAAGCTGCCAGACTTCGTCAAATTAGCCCACAAATAGTCATATCTCACACTAGCCTACCATATATATAATAAATAAAAGAATAAGCGCGTTCCAAAATCAACACGAAAGTTAGGGTTGCTTGGAAACGGAGGACAATTTTAAAAGAGCAAGATGTGCACTGATCGAAAATTCTTGACAGCGACTTCATTGTGTTGATGGAGAGGATAGCTATCAAAGACTCAAAAGCATTTCGCGTGATTTCCTGGTCATCGATCAGCATTCATTTTACCCTTACAAGTGACAGCAACAAATTTGAAAAATGTTCACCATCTTGTAAAGTGATAGGAATCAAGAAATAATTGCGAAGTTCTTCATCTGACTGGTTGGAAAATTTGGCTGAGTTGGAGCTTTCAAAGAAAGATATCGGACAAGTTCTTTCAACTTTAAGATTTTGATATGACATATGACGGTCCGTTCCTCACGAAATTAATCAGCCTGGCAAGCGAGGCTTGGTACTTTGTTAGCCGGGGCTGCGATGTGATTGCTTCTTCTACTCTGTAGTTAATCCAAAAGTAGGCTCTAAGTCCTCAACATATGCCCGTGTTGAACAAGTTATTTATGGTAGAACTGACGTTAACTTAAGTCAAACACGGCAGACTCTCCCCGTCAACGGTCTAGGACTTCTTTTGTGAACTGTCCCCTAATGGTTATCTCTTGTGGAAAGAAAAGAAACATAGATGCCCTAAATTTCAACTATGGATCTCATGTTTCCGTTTTATAGGTAAAAGGGGGGGAAAAACTCAATACAGGAAGCAATTTTTCTGCAAAAACCAAAACAGTTTTTGAAAGATTGGATTTGTAGGATCTCTGGAACCTTAAGATTGCTAGACAAATATGAAAGAGGGAAAAGAATGGCGAAGGGAAAACTCTGTTTGATTTTATTGAAAATTTCACGATCCAATTCAATCTATACAATAGAGTGGTTCATATACATGTTACAATCAAGCAAATAAGAAAAATTGAATTAATTACAAAAGATTTGTCCAAATTAGGCAAGAACTTCCAATTGGCAGTAGCTAAGGTTTCATGAGAGAGACAATCACGAAGTTAAGTCATGTCGCAAGTCTCGCTTGGGTCATGGATTGCGTCAGGGGTTGGCCTTGAGTAGCTAGGGCTAACTTGTAAGCTGTGTGTTCTACAAGCACCTTTGGGTGCATGGACTTCTGCTGCTCTAACATGTTCTTACAAGTTGAAAGGGTAGGATGAACCATAAACTTGGAGTAAAAAAGTAGAAACTATATAAAAGATAGGCCTTTGGTGAAGGTGTCAATACGTTGATCAACAAAAGAGATGAACTCTAGATAGAGTTGACAAGCAAGATGCTTGCAGAAAAAATGTAAATCTATCTTAGTATGCTTGGTACGAGCATGGAAGACTAGGTTGGCAGTCAAGTAGAAACCCATCAAATTATCACACCGGGGTGTCAGTGGTTGAAGAGGAAAAAAACCCAAAAGAAGATATTTAATCCACATGAGTTCAACAACAATGTCTACAAGAGATTTGCATTCTACTGTAGTGCTAGAGCAAGCAACTATATGCTACTTCTAAAAACTTCACATGATAACATTGTAGCCAAAAAAGAAATAAAAAAAACCACCAATAGAGTGGTAGTCATCATGATCACCAACCTAACCTACATCAAAGAAAGCATGGAGAAAGGTGAACAAGTTATGGGTGAGGTGAAGCCTAAGGCATGGAGTAGCAACAAGGTACTAAAGAATGCACTTCATAGCTTGCTATTGAGCAATGGTCAAATGGTGGAGAAATTGACAAGTGGTGTTAACCACATATATAACGTTTGGCCAAGTAAGAGTGAGATACTATATAGCACCCACAATACTATGATAGAGCATTGGATATTCCAAGGATTCACCACTTTAGAAAGAAAGAAACTCATTAATGGTACAAAGGGTGAAGATAGCCTTGACATTAGTTATCTTGGCTTGAGTAAGGATGTCCTAGGTAAACTTGGCTTGATATAAGAAAAGCCCATTGGAGGTAGGTTGAACTTTAACACTAAGAAAGTAGTGAAGAGGACTTAGATCTTTGAGAGTAAATTCATGTTGGAGCACCTGAAAAAGCCTAGAGAGGGAAGCCTAGGAAAAGTTATTGAGAATAATATCATCCACATAAACAAGGAGAAAAATGTTGTACTAGGGGTTGTGGCACATGAATAGAGACATGTCAGTAGTAGAGATGGTAAAACCAAGGTAGGTGAGGAATGAGTTAAGATGTTAATACTAGGCACATGGTGCTTGCTTTAAGGCATAGAGAGAATGGTAGAAATGACAAACATGAAAAGGTTGAGAGGGATCCACAAAATCAAGAGGTTGTTCCATGTAGTCAACTTTAGCAAGATGATCATGAAGAAATGCATTAAAAACATCCAATTGATGAATAGGCCACCCCTAACAATACGTAAGAGAAATAACAGTGCAAATGGTGATAGGCTTAGCAATAAGACTAAGTTTTCAATGAAATAAGTCCCTTCTTGTTGGCGAAAGCCTTTTGTGATGAGCCAAGCCTTGTAGTGTTTGAGGAAGGGTTTGACCTTGTATACCCATTTTGCAGCTAATGGAATGAGTACTAGCAAGTATGGGGACTTATACCCAAGTGTCATTATGGATTAAAGCAGTGTATTCAACCGCCATGGCCTTCCACCAATGGGGACCACAAATAGCCTAGCTAAAGCATGTGGGCTCACGACAAGAGGGATCAAAAGCCATAAGAGTGAAGGTGTGGTCACAAGTCATAGTGCGACGAGTGATTGTCCCATCCTAGAGATGGGTCACAAGATGCCAGGGAAAGGGGGTTGTGGGTCAAGGAGATCCGGTAGGGGAGAGGGAGAATGAAGGGGAGCAAGGGTAGGGTGATCCAAAGGTGGATGAGAGGACACAGAAGGAGCTGAATGGGCCTCCTTAGGGGTGACTAAATTGGGTGGCAAATGCAGCAACCAGCACAATGAAGCTCTAGTGAAATGCCTCCTCGCTAAGCGGTCCAACGGTGGATTCAATGGCAGAGAGCAAAGTGGCCCAACCCATTGAATTCTTCCCCTAAACCGTAGAAGATTTGCGTGCGGTACTCAGAATCAGAGAGCTTTTCTCTGACTACTCCAAGTTGGTTGAGCAAATCTTTCACTTGTGATAAGAATTTTGTCACCAAACGATTGCCTTTGGTGCTGGACTAAAGCTTTATACGAATGGCCGACGAATGCGCTAAAGATTGCAGAGTGTAGGCATGCTGTAGAAATGACCAGGCTTGGTCAAGGGTGCACATGTCAGTTAGTTAAGTGACCACCGAATTAGTTGAAGGTGCGAGAAGCCAATAGAGCACCGCCTGGTCACCGGTAAGCTAGGCGGTGTAGTTTGAGTTAGTTCAAGTTAAGCCATCAGTGTGGCTTTTCTTTTTTCAGTCGAAAGATTTATTTTAAATATATAGGTATAATATTTTTCATACAAGAAGCAAAGGCGGGGCTTATACCTATCACATCATGGCCCAACAAAGGCTCAATATTACTAGTTTGGCATAACTGCCAAAATGTACTATTTGGGTTAGAGCAGACCCAGGCCCCAAAAATTAAACGGAGTTCATACAATTGCACATATAATTTAGGCGTGCTTTTTTGTTGTTTGCACCCTTTTCTCCCTACGGAACAATGTGTTGCTCTTGTAAAATTGTCATTTAATGTGATTGAAAACCCTGGAATTAAGACACCAGGTAACCGTGTATATGCTGTTTGCCTTTAACAATTACAGAATAAATTAAAGAAAACGAAAATAAAAGAAATTCTACAAGCATGCGTATCAGATTGATTGGGCAGGAGTGGGAAGCTTTAATGAAGCCGCAACGGGAAGCTTTAATAAGCATATTGAAGGATGGCAGGCTCAACTCTTCGTTCTTCAGCAGTCAACAGCCTTATCAGAAAATCCAGTTTCACTCTGTTTCCCAAACCAGAGTTTATTTCCTTGATAATCAAGAACTTTCCCGTGTGCTTGATGTAATGGCTGCTTTGACGAGGTAAAAATCTCGATTACCTTTACTATACTGGCAGAATGTTGCTTTTCTGACGGCTTTTGTGATTCGAAGGCTTGATTTTTAACAGATATTAGATGTTACAGTACAACTAACGATCCAAGAGCCTATCCTGCTAAACATGGAAGAAAATATATCGGGGCTATCCCTTCCTTTTCCTTCAGCACGGGTGGTTTATGGTCTTTCTGCAGTGACTTTTGTTGACACGACACCGCCTAAATCACATCAGTTTTCTTGTCGCTGGTTTAGGACGTTGAACTACGTAACACCAATTTTGTCATCAAGTCGATCCATCGAGGCTATATGAACTTCTCAATAAACTGTGTTTGATGAGATTTGCTGGAGGAATGGTAGCAAAAGCTACTTTGATGAGATGCAACGGTGATGTTGCATAACTCGTCAGAGTCAAGGAGAAAAGCATGGCAAGCATACAAGGACAAAATAAAGTTCTACTAGCTCTTGAGGAGCCTTAATGAATGTTGCTGATGGCGAAGCACTCCCCAACATCTTGCAAGGTTCACGTTCGGGGCCATGAAACAGAGTCAAACGACAGATTTCAACGAGGATTTCGCCGCTTAGACCGTTGTTTGGGAGACTTCTCCTGGGCGGGATTAAGTTTCTAAGCCCAAATAATTGTTGATTTCTGGAGCCTTTACTGACTCTAAACGATGGCAATGCACAGCCCAAATAGTGCACAGTCGAAGAAGAGTTATGAATCATCTGTTGTTTGGACCAAAGGAATGGAAAGTAGAGTCTTAGAAAGCAAGTGAGAAGAAAATCATATTGTTTGGTGAAATCTAAATGCAAGTGAATATGTCGAACAAGTAATATAATGATAAAAAAAATATCGTCCCACAGAGATTAGTGATTACTAAACCAATTAATTATTAGCATTGAACAACTCCTAGAATCTATCTAGCAAATCAAATTGATAGATAATAGATTAACTAACTAAATCTAAGAAAACTAAATACAAGAAATATGTTAGAGCATATGATTTCACCATAATTACTAGGTATTAATATTGATTATTTATGTTTGCAAGAGAGATAATATCTATGTGATAGCGGAATCTCCTAATTTATTTACTAACCTATGTCTAGGTATAGCAAACCTACTTAGTTCATTAACTCACTATATCTCTATATGTGAATTGAAACAAACCAAATGCATTAGGATCTATGAATATTCTCAGTTTATACTGAAAGCCATACAAATAATATGGTATATGTCTATCCATATTTAATTTATGGTTACATATTACAAGAAGCAACTATATATCATCTCCTATCGGTCTCAAACATGCAAATCATATCATTCAAGTGGTAGCTAATCACTTAAAAGCATTAAACACAATAATATGTAACTTCACATAAACAAAATATCTTGCAAAACATAATAATCATAAGATTCATACCATCATAATTAGGTTACATCGTAGCTTTAACAAAAATAAACTAAAACATAAAGAAATAATGAGGAAGAATAGTAATAGGAAATAAAGAAGGCATCTTGAATTCAAGAACAAGAAATCTGTCACTCTTTTTGTCTTCTCTTCAAGAAAACCTTGAATTCTTGGCCTCTTTCTTGAGTTGTGCTCAATTTCCTCTTCCTCCTCCTTTTGCCTCTTCTTTTCTCTTAAATAGGGTTTAGGTTTAGACTTATCTCTTATCCTAGTAGAATTGGGTTTTAGAGACCTAAAACAATTGGGTTTTGAACTCCTAAATTAATTGGGACTTGAATTCCTAACATGACTGGGTTTTCTAAGAAAACCCAACAACAATAGAAAATCTAATAACAATCATCCAAAGCCCAAGCCCATCTTGACTCTTTTGATCTTGATATTACGATTTTGCCACACAATAAGCATCAGGTTCTCCATGTTCATTCCTTTTCTCCTTGCCTCCTTGTGCTACATAAACAAGATAAATTTAAATAAATAAAGAGGAGTTCAAATATTTTCTCACAATTATTAAAGTTATTTATTGCCTAAAATAGATAAAATAACTCTATAAAAATAGAGTTATCACCTACCGTATGTTTTCTTTTCTATCGCAAGCTAATTCTGTAAAAGGAGAGGCCAGAGTGTTTCATGGATCCGTGCTTTTTGCTTATTAATTCTCGGCTCTTGCCATTGGTTTTCCAAGCTTTTAATCAAATTCTCAAAAAGGTGAAATTTAGAAAGAAAAAAAAAAACTAGGAGAGTGTTTTTGGTCGTTCTTTTTCTATTGGTTTTCCAGTTTTTATGTCATTTTGTTATTTACACTTGAAATGATAGTTATGAATTTTAAACCTACGGATGCAATCTCTATAATCTATTTAAAAAATAAAAAAACTAGAATTTATATTAGCGTAAAATTAAATAAGACAAACTCAAGATTTAGTTTTGAAGTATAAAGCTTTTAACAAAATAGGGACGTTTAAAAAACACCAAAATCCCCTTTGAACCAAAAGAGATAATAACATCAACCACCTAGTTGTGTCATTATATAAAAAGTATTTCTTGTTTAAAAATAGGTATTTACTGAAATTTTAGTATTTGATTACAGAAGCATAAGAAAGCTGATGGTGGTGGTTAACAAAAAATAACGTTCTTCTTATATTGATAAAGTAAAGTTCTAACTATAATGAAATTATTCTAATTTATTGATAAATTAGGTGGAAGTTGATTTAAGTGGCGTTGATTGCATTATGTTACTTAACTCGTACGTTATGATGACTCATAAGTTGCTAAACATTTTAATGTGTTATTAAAGACCTCATTCATTCTTGTTAATTTTGTGCCGCAAAAGTTTTGAATTGTGCGTAAATAAAAATTATTGACTTTTCACATTTATCATAGTTTGTTAACTTTGGTTAAAATTAGGTGTGGGTATTGGTTAGAGTTTAAACAATTATTCAAATAAGAGCTCAGATTTCCCACCTCTTGACTATCTTAGGTAATTCTCTTTTGAAAAATGCATATAAAGGACCAAAAGAAGGCACACTAGTCTAGCCCTTAGGAAATTGTATTCCTAACTACTGCTTTTTTGTTTTGCTTTTATTTTTTGAAGAAAGTTTTTCTCTTTAATAAAAATGATACAATAGGCAAACAATGATTATTTCTTTAAATGTTATTATTTTGACATAAAAAATAAACATTTGATTATTTTGTATGCTATTATTCTTGGATAAATAAACTCACATATTTATTAAAAAAAATTATTTGTTCAAGATTACTCCTTTGCTATTGCCACGTCATGCAACTATTATGAGACACCACTACTTTCCTAGTCAATTTTCTTAATTACCTTTTGATTTAACCTATGTACCAAAAGATAAGGTGAAACATTATCTAGAAAATTTGGACTTCCATCTTAATACAAATCCATGTTTGGCAATTAAGTATTTACTTTCCACGCAATTGGGTTGCATATTTTGGAGCTATTAGCCAAAAACTCAATAGACATATATTTCCTTGTTATGCTTAATGGACAATTGAAACTATTTCAAAATAGAACTTCACAACATAATTGATAATAGAATTTATAACAACCACTTTTAGAAAGGAAATTATATATTCATGATCTTTTGGTTAATCTAGCAAATAAAACTACTAGTTATATATAAAAACAATCTTTTAAACTATTTAGAAACTAAAAATATGAAGCTCTCCACTTATAATTAAAAAGTAAAAAGCCATAAACACCCAAAAATCCTACAATGAAGCCAAGAACCATGCTAATCCCAAACCAATGCAAATAAGGCCCATCTTCCTCCTCCAAACCAATGCAAATAAGGCTTATTTTCAATAACTGAAAGAAAAGATAAGAATTTCAACTGAGCCATCTTCGGTACAATTTGCCCTTTTAGTCTATTTCCAAAAAGTTGAAGTGCTACTAGGAACTTACAAGAGTAAAGATTCATTGGAAAGTTACCAAAAACGTTATTATAAATCAAGTCAATCATAGTGAGTTGGCTAAGACTAAAGAAACTAAAGGTAGAGATCTTTCCTTTAAAGGGATTCATTCCTAATGTCAATACCTAGAGATTTGTGCAATTCATTAAAGATGAGGGTACTGACCTGTCAAGGAATCAAAACCAGGATGCAAGTACTTTAATTTGGAGAGCTTTCCAATCTTCATAGGGATTTGACTAGTTAATTCATTGTTTTTTGATTCAAGGATGTTGATTTTGGTAAGGTTTATAATGTCACAACTAATAGGCCCAAAAAAACAATTAGAAGGTAATGATATTTCTTCCAATCCTGAGGCATTATATATATCTTGAGATAATATTCCTAAGATAGAGTTAAAACCTACTTAAAAAAACTTTAATTTAGGACAAGCCCTTAATCTCCAAGAAATTTGGCCAATATGGTTATTGTGAGAAAATTAAGAAGTTGGACAAAAGAAGAATGTTGCAAGGATGGAATAAAGTGAATTAAACTATTGTTGCTGACATTGAGCTTCATCAACCACCATGTTCTATGAAGCCAATATAAGTCACATAAGTCACATAAGTCACACAAGAAGCCTAGTTTATTCTTTGAGCCAAAGGAACAGAAGGCAAAGTTTCAAAAGAAAAGAAGTAAAAGAACAATGAACGACAACCTTTATACCTTTCTATAAGGTTGCCCGAATTGCCAATATATATAGGAAGAAGTTGTTTTGGCTAGAAACGGTATTCTACCACCTTGGTCTCTACACGTGGAATTGCTTTAAGCAATTTGATTCTTTTGCTCGTCCCGTCCACTAGTTGAAAATTTCGTAACCTACTTTTTTATTGATATCTATTCTATGCCTAAGACAAAATAATAAAAAAAGGTTACACTTATAGAGTTGGCTAAACCATTAGTTTCGGATTTTTAGTATTGTTGAGCAAGTTAGCAAGTTGTTAGATAGACTTTTAGCTTTCTATTGCCGGCAAAGAAGCCAAAGAGGAAAAGGTTATGATTAAATTGATAAATTTTATTTATATGGTTTTAGGTATTTCAAGTTTCTAATTTAGAGACAAGACATTAGTTTTATACTAGTCAAATGCAATGTTAGTTGCTACTTTGTTTATTATCTAAGGGAGATTAACTGTTGAATATGATTCAAAGGAGAAAGAAGAGTCCACACACGGAGTGGCCTTTATGAAACGATGCCACCGACATTTATGAGACAACAAAGTATTTGTAAAAGGGGATGAGAAGGAGAAGGAATCAAACTTAGACTTTGAATTATATCCAAGTATTTTGTAACTTTTTCGTTCTTTTTCACATTATTAAAGTTTTGGCTGTCCATCAACTGAATCCAATTTACAAGCCCGTGCAACACCTCTATAAGAAGTAGCTTTTCTTGTTATTTATCTCCCATCATTCCATTGTGGCCTTCCAAATCATTGTGGGAATAATCTACTTAAGTCGCTCCAATAAATTTTCATGTAAAATTTAAAATCTTAGTTGCATCATATTCCCCCACCAAACGATTTTACATAATTTAGAAGATTGCAAACTGAAGTTAGAACCGTCCTACTAGGCATGCTATAAATAAAAACATTGAAATCATCCCAAAATCATAACGAAAATAAGGATTGCTTTGAAACTGAAAATAATCAGAGGCAAAATTTGAATTGATAATAGGTCCCTAGTGCCGTTAGTTGACGTCTCCCTCCATTCTAAATCTGAGACAAGAAATGCCATATATCATCAAATCATAACAAACAAGCCTAACTGACATCAGCGCAAGTTTTGGGCACTAGAAATACTTCATACGGTCCGGTTGTAATTACGGTATTTGGAAAATTGACAAGAAAGTGTAACAAACATGGCTAATTTTTTTTACAGTTTGAAAGTTATAAGTCCTGATGTATGGTTCAGAGTTTGCCCTTGTGTGTGGTTTATAATGCGTGTACGTAAAGTATGTATCATGCTTCGACTACTAACACTCTAGACCAACGGAATACCATCTTAGAAAAAGATTTGGTTTACTATTGAATTCAATTGATGAATTTTCAAAATTTTCAAAATCATTAACCTTATGGAAGAATGTTCCAATTTAATGTTTTCCCCATTAATCCTTCATATTATAATGTTTGGCATACTCAGGAACATCCTAGGAAAGATAATCACATGAGTGTGAATATCATCCCACAGAAACTAGTGATTACTAAGCTAACTAATTATCAATAGTAAACAACTTCCATAATTTATCTAGCAAATTGAAAGGATAAAACATAGATTAAACAGCTATATTTAACCTAAACTTGCTTAACAAAATATGTTACAGCATCCAATTTCACCTAATTACTAGGTATGAATGTAGATCATTTATACTTGTAAGATTAATTGTATTCATGTGATGACGGACTTTCTTAATTTATTCATTATCCTATATATAGTTATAGCGAACCTACTTAGCTTATTTATTCACTGTAGTTCTACATGTGAATTGAAATCAACTAAGAGCATTAAAATTAATGAATATTTCAATTACAACTAAAGGCACCTAAACCATATGGTATATGTCTATCCATATTAATCTATGGTTATACATTACAAGAAGCAACTATATGTCATTTCCTATCAGTCTCCAATATGCAAATAAACTCATCTAAGTAGTAGCTAATCACTTAAATGCATTAAACTTAGTAACATGCAACATCACATTCACAAAATATCTCACAAAACATACAAATAATCGTACATTCATACCATTATAATCAAGTTATATTGTAGTTTTAATAATATAAACTAAAACATGGTATTTACATAAACAAAAAAAAATGCTAAAAGTTAAACAAAACATTCTTCAAATTAAAAACATGGAAGCTGTTACCAGAATGTCTTCAATTCAAGAAACGTTTGCACAAATCTTCACATCAAGAAGAGAGGAAGAAGCTATCCAGAAAAAGAGGAAGAAAACACGTCACACGCGCCGCCATGGGCCATTGCCTCGCGCTTTCATGCATCACTGTCTCGCGCCATTGTACGCTACTGCCATACTACACAGAAGTTGCCAAAAATTGCTGGAGAAGATGCCCAGGGTACTGGTCTAACTAGATAGCATGCAGAATTGCCGAAAAATGTGCAAATTTGCCAAGAAATCCTATCTAAAAAGTGGCCATTGTTCTTCGCCGAAAATTGCTCTTTCACCAACGGAAGCTACACAGAATAGGTTAGAAACTCCCTTAAATGGCCAGAAACACTTAGATCAAGTGAAAATCAGCACAAATCATTGGAAATATAGATGGGTTTTGGGTTTCCTATCGGAAGAGGACGCTGGCGGTCGGCTGTTGGACGACCACTATACTCTTAGATAGACTCGCGCTGTTACATGCTATCGAGTTCTAGTGAGTAACCCCACCATCTACTTCCCTTTCTTGCTTTTCATTGCTCAGTCCTCTCTCCCAATAAAATAATAGGCCTCTCTATTTGCAATGATAATAGTGAGTGCTTTTCAATGGCCTCTCTATTTGCACGATAATAGGCCTCCTTAAGATCTTCTTTTGTTCTCTCTTTTCACTTGACAACTCTTCCCTCTCTCTTTTTGCACGTGACCTGCTTGAATAAAAGCTCTTCTTCCCTCACATGAGTCCCACTTACTTCTTTTTGCTTTTTCTTTCTTTTTTCTCAATCTTTTGTTTTATTTCTCTTTTTTTTTGCTTATTTTAGGTTTGCTGCATAAAATAACAACATATGCATAAATATAAATAAATACAAATATAATTACAAAAAAACTTATTATACATTGCCTAAAATGGTCAAAAGAAATCTAAAAGAAATGGAGTTATCACACGTGCAAAGCTAAATCGGATCAATGAGTTGGATCCAGTACATATTGTTAAATTAAGTTGAGCCCAGATCAAATGGACCAAAGGTTGGGTCGGAACAAGCCCATGGAAGATTGTCTAAGCCCATTAGAGAAAGGCTTTTGCAAGTAGGCCAGAGATAGGGTTGAGTCAAGTCGAGATCGGGCTAAGTTGCCAAATCGGGTCAGGTTGGACCCGAATTATGAACCCATTGAATCAAGGATGGATGGTTGAGAAGAAATTAGTAAATCTATGCCGATTGATGGTGTTTGGGAGTAAGTTATGGGTTTCCAAATGATTTTTGGAGGATTTTGGTTCCAACCCCAATGGAAGATCGAAAAACAGTGGCATCTTGTGGCCAAAAATGTTAGGTTGGGTTGTGGATGGCGGTAAAAATCTGACAACTAGTAGCAAATCAGAGAAACCATGGAGGTAGAATGATTCACTGGCCAAGTAGGATGCAATTAGCAATGGAAATTAGTTGGAAAAGTGAAGAGAAACGACAACGGTAGTGCCAGGTCACAAAGTTGATCAACCCATGAGAAAGCTAGGTTAGGCGCAACTATGAGCAAGGTGCACATGGTGCGTGACATACATATGCAGATGGTATGTGAGGCCCACGTGTGGACAAAAGCGGTGGCATGTGAATTACATACACCAGCAAAAATTTTCCCAAGTATGCAGAATTTTAAGTAATGTTTGATGGGATGTTTGGTTTGTGATTCCAAGTTCTAAGGAGGTCTAAATTTTATGAATATTGGTGTATGGACTTGTTTTTCTAACTTGTGGTGAACTTCAAATTGGGTTTATTGTTCAGTGAAATTTTATATGCTAGTGTACATGTCAAACAAGTAATATAATGATGAGAATGAGTATTGTCCCATAGAAACTAGTGCTTACTAAACTAACTAATTACTAATAATGAATAGACCATAGAATTTATCTAGCAAATCGAAAGGATAAAACATGGATTAACTAACTAAATTTAATCTAAACTTGCTTAATGAAGCATGCTAGAGTATTTGATTTCACCTAACTACTAGGTACGAATGTCGACTATTCATGCTTGTAGGATTAATTCTACTCATATGATGGTGGAATTTCCTAATTTATTCACTATTCTATGTCTAGTTATAGTGAACCTACTTAATTCATTAATTCACTGTATTTCTACCCATGAATTAAATGAACTAAAAGTGTTAAGATTAATGAATATTTTAGTTTACACCTAAAGCCACACAAACCACATGGTATATGTCTATCTATATTAATCTATGGTTGCATATTACATGAAGTAATTACATGTCACCTCTTGTTGGTCTCAAACATGCAAATCAGATCATTTAAGTGATAGCTATTCATTTAAAACTATTAAGCTTAGAAAAATGCAACTTCATATATAAAAAATCTCACAAAACACATAATAATCATACATTCATACCATTGTAATCAAATTACATCATAGCTTTAACATAATAAACTAAAACATAGTATTTACACAAACAAAAACAGTGTAAGAATTTGAACAAAATGTTCTTCAAATTAAAAACATGAAAGCTATCACCAAAATGTCTCCAATTCAAGGAAAGTTTTGACAAATCTACATATCACGAGGAGGAGAAGAAGTTGGCTAAAAATAGGAGAAGAAAACGGGCCGAAATGCTCTTTCACTCACCACTGCCACGTGCCACCACGTGCCATCACACGCCGGTGCCACATGCTGCCATGCGCCACCATATGTCGCCACCGTTCTTCATAAAAAATGTTGGAAAACATTGAGTATGATGCCTGGAGTGCCAAGCTGTAAAGACATCGAGTAGATTCACCACCAAATGGCGTAGATTTGACGAAAAAGGCCACATGACATTCACCATTCTTCATTGGAAACTATTGAAAACCGTTGTAAAATCACTTAGCTAGAGATACTTGCAAATCACCAAAAATAAGCTTAGATCGGCTAGAAATCAGCCTAAATCAATCAGAGATGGGTCTTGTGATCACGCTACCACCCCAATTACCTAGGTTTCACTCACCAGAGAAAGCAAACATAAACGGCATTCTAGTTAGCTTTCACCTAACCTTCTGTGCCAGCACTCATTTCCCTACCAGCCTCTCTCTACACTCAGCTAGACTCCTTTCTTTTGCCTCTCATCTCTTCCTTTATTTTTCACGATAATCCCCTTAACATAACAATCGCTTCCTTTTTTTCACTTAGACACACCTTTGCTTTTCTCTTTTCACCCTTGCATGACAACTATCTTTTTCTTTTCTTATGTGGGTTCCATGTGCATAGCTAGCTTCTTCTATTTGGCTTGTTTTGCTTCTCTTCTTTTGCTTATTTTCCTTGAATTTCTCTTATTTTGGGTTTGCTGCATGAAATAACAAATTATATATAAATATAGATGAATACAAATATAATTGCACAAATACTAGATTATATTATACCTAAAATAAACAAATAACTCTATAAAAAATAGAGTTATCATTTACATTGAATGGGTTGACATAATCAAAGATGACAAAGTTGGAATAAGAGTAATGTGATTGTTGGTACCTTTGTCTTGATTTATTCAGTGCTTATTATGTTGCCACTAATGGAGCTATAGATGTCATTATTGGATTTTTATTAGACTTCTTTATATTAGAATTGCTCTAGTTTTATCATGTACTCTACTTGGTATTTAGGATTTATTAGTCATGCATTTGGCCAAATGTTTAAGGTTCCAATAAAAGGTTAATATTTCAAGAGGTCGATGATTATGTTCTTAAATAGGGATGGAAAAGGTGTTCTTCATCTATTACTTTCATTATTATCTTTGGACAACGGTAGAATGAGAGACACTTTTGTCTATTATATAGTTATTGAACTATGGCAGAAAAAGAGATAGTTTTGTCTATTTTATAGTTATCTAGGATCTCTTGGTTTTGTGGTTAACCAAGGCAATGGGTTCCAAAGAGAAGTTGATATCTGAAAAGACTATTATGTTCTTGAAAGAGGATTTGAGGAGGAGAGTTCTCTTCATTTAGTGCTTCTAGTATGTCAATTGGAAATAACAAACATGAGAGATAGAATTCTATGACACTAGGAGAAAGAGGTAGAAGAAGAAAAGTCTCCAATGATGGTTTTGTATTATTTAGATTGCGAGATAGCAAGACAATTAAGGAATCACTATTGAGGTCAAGAGTAAAGTTATTTTTTAAAGTATGATTGATTTTTGAGATGTTACACTACATATGTTGAGGAGGTAGAGATGGTTTTCTCTCTGTTTTGGATTCCACATGATTAGGCTAGTTGGATGATGCTAGTATAAAAGGTGTCTTAATTTTAGGTTTGATAAGACCTAAAGGATTCAAGATGTGTTAAACCCCAAAGCCAAATTGATATTTTGGAAAATAATGAGATAATGATTAAAAGACTTCCTACAACGTGGACACTTAGAGATGTAGTGTTCATTCAAGTAGAATTTGATAAAGCCATAATTAAGGGGGAACTAGCATATTAGTAAAGATTGATTGGGATTGCTCAGTTAGATGACTGCTTATAACATAGACACTTAAAGGTGTAGTGTTCATTCAGGGAGAATTTGATAAGCCATAATTAAAGGGAAACTAATGGATGAGTAAAGGTTGTTGTGTAGTTGATGTACTTTGGATCACATGTTAATTCTCCAATTGCTATGCTAATGATTGTATAAGCATTAAGATTCATTTTCATCTTTGGTCACTATGTTTAGAACATCCATTGAAGAATAGTGAGATATTTCCTAATGTAAGCTCATGTTTGAAGGGGAACTTATGATGTTATGAGTACCTACTATGAATTGTTGTAGGTGACTATTAGATGATGCAGCATATTACATGGATAGTTACAAAGTAATTTGATACATTCTCCTTATTGATCATGAAAACTTCAATATGGGTGATAGTGAGTTTTGATGGCAATTTATGTTACACTATATCAAACCATGGGATTTGAAGTTAAAGGACAATATGATGTACGAATAAAGAAAGTATGTACGGATTTCTATTATTTCTCAGGCGATGATACCTGAAGATATACAAATTCATAGGCATGCATGAATTTGTTAGATGCTCGAGCAATAACAACATTGGTGTTTACTTTAGGGTGACTCCCTTTTAGGTATGTTATCAAATTTTGATTAGTTGTTGAACCTTACAAGGATTTTTGGAGAAGTTGCAAAAGGAGCTTATGATAGAGTTTGTTATAAAAGACTTGAGAATAAAATGGTATATCCTTGGGAAGAGATACTCAAGATGAAGTGTCATGGCATTCCTTCAACTAGATCAAGTTGAAGAGTAAGACTGAGAAAGAGTCCATTTAGTGGAGGCTGGATGCCTATCACACATGTTCTTGGTTGACATTTTAAGTTGATGGAAGATGGACATGATTAAAGACCATTGAGGTTGTACTAGTGGTAGACAACTTGGGGATAGATTTGTTGAGGTCAGATATTGCATATGGAACAAACGTGATTAATAGACATGAACATCTATGGTAGGACTTCATGATTATGCAAATCTTCACAATTGGCTGGATGACTAGCTAGTTGAGTTGGAGTTAATGGTAGAGGTACCACTCATGGAAGCCTGGAGATAACTATCATTATGAGAGCCATGAAGTTCATGAGATTTTGAAAATTCATAGAAAAGCTTGCTTTCTTTAGACCATTTAGAAATGATATACCTTCAATTAGGTATCCTTTTTATCAAAACAAGATAAAGGAAGAGCTTGAAGAGTTAAGAGAGACACATATTTCCTATGCAACTGATTTGTTACTCAACTAGGTATCCCTTCATTGGAGATGGAGGAAGAGCTCAAAAAGCTAGAGAATAGATGTCTTCAGATATAGATGATGTGTTAATCAAGATGGTCAATTAATTTTGAGAAGATGCTCAACTATTGGAAGGCTTAAAGATCATGTATGCAGTAAATCAACCTTTTGTGCAAGGTTGTTGCACTAATTTTACTCTCAAAGGGGAAATTATTAGGATTGGAGTAAAAATTAGCAAGCCTAGATATATTCCATGTATGTTACAAGAATATTCTAGGAGTTATTCTCCTCTGTATTAATTAGAATTCCTAGTGATATCAAATTAATACTTCTAGTAGTATCCAATTAGGACTCCCTTCGGTGCTAGTATAAAAAGGGAAGACCACAAGAAAACCCTAAAGGGCCAAAAAGAGATAGGGTTATGCCTCATAAAGGCAGTAACTTGCACCTCATAATAGTGGAAACCAAAGATCGTTACTTTCTATAGTAGCCACTGGCCAAGAAAGAATCAAGTGTGTTGTTGTAAGTATTGAGAATAGATGTGTGAGAGCTCTGTATGAATCTGTAATCAAAATCTTTGTATTCTTATGAAGAGATCTAATAAAACGATAAGGGGCCAGTAATTGCACCGGTGACGAGGGATATAAGACATTGTGTTGCTCCAAACCTCTTAAATCTTATGTCTCTTGTATGTTTATGCTTTGATCTATGTGTTTATATGTTCATGTGATGAGTTGTTTCCACAACACATTCTTCTCATTATAGAGGATGTAATGAGTTCTTGATTTAAGAACAAATACACAACATAATTTTTTGTACCCTACATTTGTAGTTAAAAAGTAATGGGCCATAAACTCCCCAAAACCCTATAAGGAAATCAAGAACCGCACAATTTGAAAACCAAGGCATTCCAAGCTTGTCTTCTTCATATGGAATGTACTTGTCTCTTTTGTTTTTAACATCATCATCACACCTTCAAAAAGGGGGTCCACAACGTTCTAGATTACCCTCATATGCAGAAGCATCAAAGCTTTGAAATTAAGTGTCTGATGGTATTTGTCCATGTAAATGATTATGTGAAACATTAAAGGAAGATAAGAAATGCAAACTACTAAGTGATTATAGTATTAGACCTAAAAATTGACTTACAAAAGGGTTTAATACTTCTAGGATTGTAAGCTCAGCTATCTGGTTTGGAATGTTGCTTGAGAAATTGTTTTGGCTAAGATCCAACACATGTAGCTACTTCAAATGGCCAATCTCAATAGGAATGCTACCATTAAGACAATTGTTTGAAATATAGATTGCTAGCTTCAAATTTGAAAGACTTCTTACTTCCCTTGGAGGAATTGTTGATTATGGCCCATGGATGATTGAAAAAATGGGTAAACTCATGGAACTAGTTTCTTCCAATCCCTCTAAAACAAGTGCTGGCATTGTACAAAGCTCCTTTGGAAACTCCCCTGAAATGAGGGTGTAAGACAAATCTAAATGGAAGAGCCTTAGAAGAGTTAGCAACCAACTTGGAATTGCACCAATCATTTGATTGCCATTTAAGCTTAATACTTCAAGCTTTTTAAGAAATGATACCCATTTAGGCAACTAACTTGTTAGTTGAGCCTCAGAAAGATCTAAAAATTGGATATTTTCAAATCCGTTAGAACCAATTATATTGTCATCACTTGGCATTGCCTCATGTAAAAAATTTCCCCTTAGTAAAAGTGCTTTAAGACCCTTGCAATGAGCCAAAATCCTCATTGCCCTTGTAATGTTGGTAAGCCTATTGAAAGAAAGTGAAAGGAAGGATAAGAATCTCAATTGGACCATGTCTAGTCCAATTTGTCCTTTTAGGCTATTGAAGGAAAGTTGGATTGCCATTAAGGAATTATAGGAGTAAAGGCTTATTGGGAAGTTACCAAAGAATTTATTAACCCCTAAATCAATTGTAGTAAGTTGATGAAGACTAGAGAAATTAAAGGTGGAGATATCTCTTTCAAGGAAATTTTCTCGTAACATCGATTTCCTAAGATTTGTGCAATTGACTAAAGATAAAGGTAAAGGGCCTACCAAGGAGTTCAACTTTAGGAGCAAGTATTTCAATTTGGAAAGCCTCCCAATGCTTCCAAGAAGTTTACCCTTCAATTGATTGTAATATAATTCAAGGTTGATGAGTTTGGTAAGGTTCACAATGTCATTGCCAATGGATCTTGAAAGATGATTAAGAGGTAAGGAAATTTCTTCTAATCTTATTGCATCATATATATCAAAAAGGAGTCACCCTGAGATATTATTAACACCTACTTGAAAAACCCTTAATTTGGAACATGCACCAAGTCCCCAAGGAATTTTGCCATTATAATTATTGTAAGAAAAATCAAGAAACTTGACAAAATAAAAATTGGTGCATGGAAATGATGGAATATGGCCAATGAAAGTATTGTTGCTAAAATTAATTGAGATCAATCTCCATGATCTTTTGAAGGAATAGTGATGGGATTATGCCACTGAAATGGTTGCTAGATATGTCAAGTACTTGAATAGAATTAGGTCAGCCAAATGTATCTTTACTATCTCCAGATAGATTGTTGTGGCTTAGATCAAGAACCTTAAGTTGAATAAAAAATGAAAGCAAATTGTTTGGAAAAGAACCAAATAGTAAATTATGGGAGACACTGAGATGAGACAAATATGTAAGATTTGCAAAGAGGCAAACAAACTCCCTTTGAGCCCCCTACAAGGTAACCAAACATAGGTAACCTTACCTTCTTGGTCACAATAAATACCTTCCCAATGACAATAGTCAATGGAAGACCAATTTAAAGGAGGAAAAGATGTATTAAAAGGGCAAAGACAAGAAAGATTTGTATTTAGTTTCATTGAAGGCATGACTTGAAAAGCATACGAAAAATAGAAACAAGGGAAGAAGAAGATGAGACATTAAGAATTGCGTGGTTATACTTATAAAAGAAACATAGTAAAGTATTATCTATTTTTTAGGCCAAAAGGACTAGAGTGCAAAGTTTTGAAAGAACGCAAACATGAAGTACAATCACTATACCTCTCTGAGTGTGCCCTAATTGCCTGCATATATATAGTGAAAGATTACTTTGGGTTAAACTGAGATGCTGTCAGTTTAGTCTTTATAGGTGGAATTCGCTTGAGCCGTTTGATATGAGTCTAATTGCAGGACGCTTGACTTGAGCAGATTACATTAGTTTGATGTAGGGATTGGCAATCAAAGACACAAACGCGTCCCACGGCATTCCTAGTCTTTGGTTACCTATCATTCCACCCTTCCAAGACTCGGCAACAAATTTGAAGATTCTTCTCCATCTTGTCCAAGTACTACGTCTTTCTACCAATCAAAATAAGTTATCTGTATGGTTAGAAACTTTAACCTAATTGGAGCTTTAAGATATATTTTAAATAGGAACTATAGTCTTGGAGGAAGACTCAAACGCCTTCCGCAGATTTTGTTCTCCTTGACCCACAAGCATTTCACTCAGAAGTCACAACTTTGAAAAATTCTTCTCGATTTTGTTAAGTGCTAAGACAGGCTGTCCCACCTTGTACTCACTAGAAAGCGAAAAAGCCGTGTGAAAGTATGCTCATTCGAAATTCTAATAGAGAGATAAACCGATTCTTACAACTGGGTATACTCTGATTAATTTGATGTTATTGCTCTCTTTTACTATGCATTAAAAAAATTGTATTAGATGTAAAAGGTTAAGTTTTGCTTTTTACCCTTCAATGCGCAATTGTACATTTCCCACAATATAAGTTAAGATGGCATTAAAGCTCACCAATGGAGCTTGAGGCACAAGTAACAATGTTGAAAGTGCCACAACATTTTACTTCAGTTGCTAACTTTTCACCGTAGGGCAGTGGTAACCAGCATAACATCTGTAGTGTCTAGGACTAATTAGTTTTCCCAATAATTCATCCTTGAACGCTTGTATGACGAAAAATTGATTTTATGGAATTTTTCCTTTTTAATTTCAAACAGAGCGTTAAGTAACATATGATTAGGTGAAATCGCAATAACAATTGTGGATCGAATGAAATTGGGAAATTGCTAGAAAAGCGAGAACGTAGGAGAAGAGAAAACCGGCAGTGCCGAGTAGTGGTGTGTAGAGAGAGAGAGAGAGGGAGATGAATATGGATTCATCTGAATTGGCTACTCCGCCCACTGCAGGGGATCCAAAATTGAATGTATCATCACTAGAAACCGAGAAGGCTTCGCTGGGGATCAATTTCAAGCAACCCGGCAGTTTTCCCCACAAATCCTATAGAGTAGCTGTTTCTAAGCCGCCAGAAACTGTAGACATATTGCCGAACATTCCCAAGATCTTGATGCAGGGACATGAGCCAGTCACCATCGAAGGAACCCCGAACATAATTTTTTCAGATGAGGAATTTTTGGCGCCGACGAATTTTCACAGAACAACCCTAATTGTAAAGTTCTGTGGGAAGCGTCCACCGGTTGTGGAATTTGAACGATACGTGAATTCTGAATGGGGTTTAGACAAAACAGCTACCGTGGGTTTCAAATCTCCACGCGAAATTTCTGTGCACATTCAAACTGAGTCAGATTTTGTGAAGGCGTGGTCGCACCAGGAAAGAATCTTAAATGGGGTTCGATTTCTCTTATTTCGTTTGGAAGAGGGAGGACATGGGGAACCAATGACGGCAGCACACTGGATCCGATTACCTGGACTCCCGAGCACGTTGCACAATCCGGGAGCTTTAGAGAAAATCGAAAATCAATTGGGTCACTACCTGCATTCGGATTTGCGGACATAAAAATTCAAACATCCGGCATATGCACGAATGTGTTTGGAGCTAGATATGGCGGAGACACTGCCAGAAAAGTTTTGGGTTACTCTAGGATCCCAAAAACCTTACATTCAAGTGATTGAGTATGAAACTTGGATCGGATACTGCTCTCATTGCCAAATCCAAGGTCATGAACGGAGGAGGTGTCGCAAGTTACAAAGCTGTGGGACAAATGCTCGATGAAATGTTTCAAAGGAATTGGAAGGAACGGGCATGATATGGAAGGCCCAGGCTGAGCACAACGAGCATGAGAAGGCCAAGGGCAGAGTGCGCAAGCAAGCAAAGCGTTCTGAAGTGGAAAGGCTACCAACTGTTCGACAAAATGTCTCTAACGAAGATTTCACAACAATGAAGCTGCTTAAGAGTATTCCAAATTTGAAGAGTAAAATAGAAACAATATCAAGTAACAAAGAGATATCAGATCAGGAGATTTTAGGATTGAAGGAAAATGGAACAACGCTAGATGATCAAGACAAAGCTTTAAAATACAAGGCAGGACTACAAAAAATGGAGGAGGAACTTTTCAAGAAGCAACAAGAATTCAATAGAAAAAGAATAGGTGTAACATATAGGAGGTCAAATGTTCGAGAGTATAACAGTGGATGTGCAAATGGACGGGAAACAGTTTTTAGCAACAATAGTATATGCAAGCACAGATTATGTTAGAAGGCGAGAGCTATGGCATCATTTAGAGGGAATTCAAACAATGGGTAAACCGTGGATAATAGGAGGCGATTTTAATTCCATAGTTGGTCCAAATGAAAAGAGAGAAGGGAGACAATACTTGGTTGTGGCAAGTAGAGAATTCCAAAACTTTATCTGTTACTAGGGATTGAAAGATTGTGGATTTATGGGTTCTCCTTATACATGGTGTAATAACGTACAAGGAACACGAAGAATATGGGCAAGATTGGATAGAATACTTTGCAACTTGGAGGCATCCATGACTTTTACCTCCCTGAAGGTGAAGCATTTAGCTAGAGTAGGATCAGATCATTCACCATTGTTGATGCAGTTGAGTGGGGCATATAGCAGAACCAAGTCATTTCATTTTCAGAAACAATGGTTAGAAATGGCAACAATAAAAGATTTGATAACAAGACAATGGATAGGAAACTCAATGGAGACACCATGGATATGTTTGCATTTGAGAAGTATAAAGGTTAAAAAAGCCTTGCAAGAGTGGCAAAAACAAAATGACAGTAACAAGGAACAAAGAATAACAGAGCTTATAGAGCAGATGCAAGCAAAGGAATGTCAATTGCAAGAGGCATGGTCATAAACTATTTTCAAAGAGCTACAAACATTACAAGAACAATTGATAAAGCTTATCAAAAAGGAAGAAAGTGTGTTAAGAGATAAAGCCTGGGTCAAATGGCTACAGGAAGCAGACTGAAACTCGAGATACTTCCACGCGTGTATCAAGGAGAGATGCCAAGCATCTCAATTTAACTTTCAACTACTAGATGGAATGAGGATAGATGATGTGGAGATTTTGGGACCTATGGCTGTAGACTTTTATAAGGAATTGTTGACGTCACACAAGACACAACATGATGATAATGAAATGGAGGATTTCTTCAGTCCAATTCCAAATATAGTAACGACAGAGCAAAAGTAAAATCTTATGTAGAATTCCAACATGGGAGGAAGTGCAGCAGACAATAAAAAGTCTAGATCATGATAGTGCTCCAGGTCTAGATGGCTTTACTGGTCATTTCTTCGAGGCTGCTCAAGAGGTGGTTAAGGTAGATATACTTGATGCAATTGTTGATTTTTTTAGGGGGGGTCACATTCCAAGAAGTACAACAGCAACCATTTTATCATTGATCCCCAAAGTTGCTCAGCCAAGTAGCTTCTCAGATTTTAGACCAATCAGTTTGTGTACTTACAGATATAAGATATTAGCAAAGCTTCTCAATGATAGGCTAGCTAAGATCCTTCCTTAAATAATATCATTAGAACAATCTGGTTTTGTGAAGGATAGATCAATACAAGAAAACATAGCTTTAGCACAAGAAATGGTTCATGAAATAAACTAAAAGGTGTCAGGGGGTAATGTTGTAATCAAAATGGATATGTCAAAAGCATATGATAGGATGGAATGGTCTTTTTTATTGAAAGTAATGCGGAGATTTGGATTTTCAGAGACATGGATTGACATGATGTATAAATGTATTTCGAACAACCGGTTTTCCATACAGCTACAAGGAAAAAAGTTTGGCTTTTTTCACTCCACAAGGGGGTTGCGTCAAGGAGATCCTTTGTCACCAAGTTTGTTCATATTAGCACAAGAAGCGTTATCTCGTAAGTTGAAACAATTAATGCAAGTTGGGGATATTGGGAGCTATAAAGGAACGAATGATTTTGGATATGTCTCACACTTGCTATATGTAGATGATATGATAGTTTTTATAAACGGGAGAAAAAGATCAATTCAGAAGTTTATGGACTTATTACAAAGATATGAGCGAAACAGTGGACAAAAAGTAAATGTGGCTAAATGCAATTTTTTAGTGGCAAAGAAGATGTCCCATCAAAGAAAACAACAAATTCAAAATTGGACAGGATTTTCACCAGCAGAATTACCAATGAAGTATTTAAGAGCTTCACTTTTTAAGGAAAGATCAAAAAGGAGTTATTTTGATGAGATTATGAGAAAAATTACCGGACAAATTTCCAATTGGAAGAATCGTTTTCTTGCTCATGGATGGAAATTAGTCCTTATCAAGAGTGTTCTGTCATCCATCCCTATCCACTGTTTATTGGTAACTAAAGCTTCAAAGGTAGTGTTATATGAAATAAACAAGCAAATGTCTGAATTCTTATGGAGTCATATGGGGGAGCATAGAGCACATTGGGTGGGGTGGGAAAAAGCATGCCGCCCTAAGGAAGAAGGTGGATTAGGAATAAGAGACATGAACATGGTTATGGAGTGTTTTTTAGTGAAAATGGCTTGGAACTATGTTAAAGGAGATTCTTTATGGGCAAAATTCATGCAAAGAAAGTATGGAAATCCAATGGAAGTTTGTCATCAACCAAGAAATGCTAAACCCTCACATTGTTAGAGGGCTATTAAAACTCACATTGCTTTTGTTTTGCAGCATAGTAGATGGGTGATTCAAAATGGAGAAGGTTTTTCTGGACAGATAAATGGTTAGATGAGATATTATGGCATCCATCATGTGATGACAATGCAAGGAGTATTCGCGAAGCCATGGAGGATCCAGAGTTTCTCGAGGACAATTTATCCACAGAGCAATTGGAACAAGCTCGTCGAATAATCATCTCCAATGACTCAGATAGAATGGCCTTTGAATTAACCTCTAATGGAGAATTCTCTATAGCATCAACATATGCAAACAAAACACCACATGGTGAGAAGAAAACTTGGAGTAAGTTTTTATGGAATAAGTACTTACTGCCAAAGATTGGCTTCTTTATGTGGAGGGTGATGACTAAAGGATTTCCAACAGATGAAAAAGTTCAGGAAAGAGGCGTTTCTTGTGCCTCAAGATGTGTTTGTTGCACAACACCGAATTGCGAGACACTAGATCATCTTTTTTGTCTAGGAGAATTGGCAATAGGACTATGGAATCATTTCTGTCATATTTTGCAAATGTCTATTCGACGTGACACGGTTTTCAACTTGGTTATGGATTGGTTTCATGAGGCTAGTATCTCCTCACAAGGAGGGATGTTGTTAGCCTTAATTGTTTACATAATTTTATGGCAAATTTGGTTGGCTAGGAATAATGTCATATTCAATAATCAAGGTTTTTTTCTACTAGTTGTGGTAGGGGAAGTGCTTCCAAAGGTCTGTGAATTTATGGCTTCTTTTCAAAGTAGTACATTCCCTTCAATGAAAGAATGCCAAATACTACAAGAATTACATATTCCAATAGTTGTTCCACCACTTCGTAGAGGTCGTATGGTACATTGGTCGTGTCCATCTCCAGGTTCTCTAAAGTTGAACACAGATGGATCTTGTAAGGAAAGAGCTTGTGTAAGAGGAGGTGTGGTATGGGATTGGAGGGGAAGTGTTGTTATGGCTTATGCGGTAAACTTAGGACAAGGAAATAGTGCAAGAGCTGAGGTTTTGGCTTTATTAAAAGGTCTTAAGATATGTTATCAGCAAGGTTTGAATATAGCGAAGATAGAAGCAGATTCTCAATTCATGGTTCAATGCATAACAGGTGTTAATTCAGTTCCATGGGATTCAGAATATGAATTACGTCAATGCTTAGTTTATCTAGCATCAAATGTCAAGATCACCCATATCTTTCGAGAAGCAAATTTTCTTGTAGATGGTTTGGCTAACTTTGGTCATTCGTTTATAGGAATACAAGTTTTGTCCACACTGGGATCTCTACCAACAGATTGTAGGAAAATAGCTTAGGAAGATCAATTAGGCTTGGAACATTACAGGCCCCCTTGACTACATCAATCTCAAGAATCATAAGTTGTTATTTTATTATTCACTGTATGATCTTCTTAGGCATTTTGAAAGTTTTATTTCATATTATCTTACTACCTAAAATTCGGGATTATGTATTGAGGGGTTAGGTTCAATGCCCTACCCTATGTAGTCTTTTTACACAGGTTTTGAGCCTTGGTTCATACTGTGAGATAAATATCAAAATAAGGGTTCAAACCCTTTTTCTTTAAAAAAAAAAAAAAAACCGGCAGCTATAAAAAGAAATATGGTTTATTGAAATCTTCCCGATTAATCAACTCTAGGCAACAAAACAATCTTATAAAACCTATGCAAGGATTCAGAAAAGGAAACGAACTGATTTACAACAAAATCTGCACCAATCCGTAAAGAATTCCAGTCGGCGACGGCGTGGGTTTTGCGCAGAGGAGAAAGCGACTCTCAGGTCAATGCGCGCGGGTCACTCGGGTCGTGCTCGGGTGCGGTGTCCCTATAGTGGAATCCGACGTGTCACGCGGGGACAACGCGTCCATGCGCGTGGAAGAAGATACGTTTTCTAACAGTTTTTCAAACTCAACGTTCTAATTTAGTGATCAAAAGTTCGCTAGAAACAACCATCTTTTTCAATTGGTATAGTACTTTTTTTCCATTTCCGCAAGTTTGGCCCCTCTATTATTTGGGAGGATTTTTTTTATATTTGAATATTAGTCAAGAATCATATTTTTTTTAATTGTGTCCAACATGTTAAATCTTTCAAAAGGTGATATTAGACAAGATCTTATGACTTATAATATTTTGATGTGACATTAAAGAGTCAGGTGCATCTCACTGGCTACTAGACTTTGACGAAGAATAATTCTCCTAAACACACTTTCTCATGAGTTAATGAACTCGGCAAACAAGCCTTGAAATTGTGTTGGGTGGGACTGCCAATGTGATTGCTTCTTCTCCATTATTGTTAATCAAAAAGTGTGCTCGTGTAAAATAAGATATTTATTGCAGAATTTACATTTAAACTTAGTCACACACAGTAGACTTTCCCCGTTACTGGTCCAAGAGTTCTTTTATGAACTATGACTTAGCTGGCTATTATCATGGGAAAACATAATATTGAGTGGTCCCAAGATCTTCCCTAAAACGTACCTTAGGAGTTAGGGCGAGTTACCACTTACAAGCCTCCGGTTTATTTCTCTCCTTTGGTGTGGGATGATTGTATGTTTTTCAACATGCCTTCTCTTCATGTGAGACAAATCCAACAATTGGTGGAGGAGGTCCCTTGGCTTTGATACCATATTAAGTGTTCTTTAAATATTCACAAAAGGTGTCTTAGGAAATTAAGGGGAGCCACCACTTATAAGCCTCAAGTTCATGTACAAGCCCCAGTTTCAAGTGTGGACCACATGTTTTTGTTCTTTCACATAAAAGGGAGGAACTAAAGTAAGTCCTAGAGTAGTTACAACGTGTAAACCAAAAGTCAAGGTAGAATAAGGGGTTAAAAGGGACAAAGCTTGTAATTGTTGAAAAAAGAGAGTTTGCATCTCTAGTACAAAGCGAAGGGAGAACACGAGTAGTTTACTGTGGATGATTTGCCAAACCAACAGCTGCATGCAACCACCACGGGGCAACCAAACCTCATGCCTTCTATCAAAGAACATTCCACGGTGTCACATGCAAAACAGCATAAGGTGGCTGAAGAAGACATGGGCAATCAGGTAGGCAACTTAGTCCCACTTGCTGCTCTGTGAAGCTACAAAAGAACTAAGAACTCTGAAAGTGCGGCGCATGCTCGCACAAGTTTTGGATGCCCTAGAACAACTATGGGCCCTCTATAATCCGGATTAAGGGTATAGTAGGTTCTGTGGTATCTAGGTAACATAGGATTGTGATAATAAGGGAGATGGCGTGTAGACACGATTGGTAGGGTTGGTTTCACATGTGAAGTAGACCAATAGATCCTTGCGGGCAGAATATTGCCTCTCGATTGGGAAGAAACACTATTTCGACCTGCTGCTCATCCACGATCAGCCCTTGAATAGGCTAGTGACCCGATCTATCTCTCGTGTTCATAACAAATTCATCCTCAAGTGTTTGTATGACGACGAATCTATTTTCTAGACAATATGTACATTTTTCTTTTTAATTTTATAGCAATATATAAAAAATTTGCAAATAGAAAGTTAAGGTACATGTAATAGGTGAAATCCCATTAATAGGTGTGGTTGAACAATGATTTATATATAGAGAGAGAGAGAGAGAAAAAGCAACTATTCCTTCTTAGAGAGTTTTGCTAAATTTAAGATATTGTTGTACTTTTCTTAGGTCGAAAAGCATTAAAATTTAATATTTTACTAGAAATGTTTTCAAATATTTCTTGTAGTATGCGGATCTTCCCATATAAGATAGACATAATACTTTACACGTATTAAGACAAGCTTAACCCTTTTTTTTCTTGCAACCAATAAACAAAAAGGAAAAAGTCATTTCCAAAGTTAGGCTCGACAAGCTTATCCCTTCTTTCTTCTTGCAACAAAACAAAAACGTCATTTCCCAAGTTTGGGACAAGCTTATCACCTCTTTTTTCTTGCAACAAAACAAAAACGTCATTTCCCAAGTTTGGGACAAGCTTATCACCTCTTTTTTCTTGCAATGAAACAAAAACGTTATTTCCAAAGTTTGGCTCATTTGGATCTGACATTGTGATCTGATATTAGGCGGAATTCTATATTGATAACCAAACTAAAGAAAAGAAATGAAAAAGAAAACAATCTCAATGTTCTTGGATCGTTCGCAAATGCTTTCCCTTTCTTTTTATTTCCACATGGCACATGGTGATCTTTATTTATTTTTCATCAAAAAGACACATAAGATGTGAAATTTTTTTCTTTTTAGGATCAAATGCCCAACTTGACATTTTCCGTAGTACATTGTGTTAAAATAACGCTGAAGCTCACTAATGGAGGCTAAGCCTCAAGTGCTAATTTTGAAAGATGGCAATTAATTCAGTCATGACTTTTCACCACAAACCAACCATAAATGGGGTAACATATTAAGTAACTAAGATTTGAATGATGAGTAGACTGTTTTATCCGCAACATGTATTTTTTATTGATTTTAGTTGTCCAGCACTACCTCAAGAATTTGAAGAGACCCATTTAAGCCACATATATAAGGTGAAATCATAAACTTTTTTTTTTAACATAGATAAACGTAATAACAAAATTGCAACATGAGACATTTTAAAACATTTTAAAACATTTTTAAGGCATATCAGAGACTTATGAAAACTTTTTTTTTTCCCCTGTCTTGTTGTTTGTCTAATAATCGATTCGTCTAATTTTAGAAGATTTCTAATTGCTAAGAATATTATTTATCACAAAATGAAAGACAATACACCAAATTAATCTATACATGACATTAATCTGATACTGATCCAGAAATCAAGCGGATATCATTGATCCAACAATTAATCAAGAAGCACTAAAATCGCTCCTCATTTTTTTATTTTGTCATTATCATCTAATACGTCATTGAACAAATAATTAAAAAAGACGATTTTTTTTTTATATATATATCTGCTTTTCTTTCGCACCAATTGGACGGGGGCTAGAAGTCGCCGATCGACTTCGAAATCTGAGAGCCCCATGCCTACTCATTTCCATGCGGTAATAACTGTGACTTCTATTTATAGGCAGAATAAAAATCAAATTAAAATGATTAATGCTGACTCAGCGGTGGGCGTCAAAACTATAAACCTTCTGTGTTGCCAGGTGTTGGAAGCAGCGTCAGTATTGGCGTGGGTCCCGGAGGAAACCCATAAATAAATAATAATAAAAGATCGCAACAACCGTGTCGTTTAGCCCGGCTTCACCCACTCCTACAGGATAAATTCGTGGCTTGGGATGCGGAGAACTTACACTCTCAAACCGAAATGTGTTAAAGAAGTAATGTTTCTTTACAGTGAAAATTATAAGTCCAGATATGTCTTATTTAGAGTTTGCCCATGTGTGTGGTTTATAATGCGGCTATATAAAGTATTTAATATGCTTCTAACGCTGAGGCTCTAGACTAACGGATATACAATCTTAGAAAAAGGTTTGGCTTTCTATTGAATGCAATTAATGAACTTTCAAAATTGTTGAGCTTATGGGAGAGCTTTCCAATCCAATTTTTTCCACTGCAATACTTCATACTTCGATGTTTGTCGTACTCGAGAGCTTTCGGGGAAAGATAGTCACATAAACGCCTTCCGGAGACTTTGTTGCCATTGATCAGAGACCATTTCACTCTCATAACTCACAACAAAAACTTTGAAATCTTCTCTCTCTTGTCCAAATGCTAAGATAAGCTTATTGTAGTAATTTCATTCTTTTATATCAAAAGTGCAAGTGGGATAATCTAGCCATATGAAGAGACTTGGTTCTCTTCTCATTGGATTGACTTTTTGAAATAGAATCTAAATTTATAAGAAGTCATATCAAAGTCAAACATATAAAGGTGTATGATGAGTAAGTTTTTTTTTTTCTCCACAATATGAAATTGAAAACACTTGTTTAAGCTACATATATAAGGTGAAATCATACTATTGATCAAGGTTACATAATAGTACTATATTATTTCTTTAACACTCTTTCAATTATCTATTTCGATGATGAAAAATCAACTATCTTTTTAAAAAAAATTCTTTTTTAACTTCTTTTTTATAGAAAAGCATTTGAGTTTACTTTACTAATAATCTTCTCATAATAGTTCAAGTTGAGTTCAACCTTGATTATTTTTTCTGTTTAAGAATAATACTTTATTTTAGTGACTTATTTTCATCTCTTAGTCAAGTGTATTAAAATGAAATTCATAACTACAAATACCTCTCTATACCTAAGTCTTAAAATTATTAACAATAAGTTTCTCATTAATAATTTTACATTATTCAACTTTCTAATTCAACGATGCAAAATTGAAAAGAAGCTGCCTTGTTCTCTTGAAATTGATAATTATATTCTTTTCCTTTTCCACATGTTTGGCCCCTTCATTTGCAACTAGTCCAATTCAATGTTGACAGATGCTATCGGAATTAGGCATTGAAAAGCATCCAAAGGACTAACATGAACCATATATATATATTATCTCTTTATAATTTATGAATTTTCAAAGACTGACATGAACCATATCCTAGAGACTTCCAGGTTGTTGATTACGATCACAGCAACCGAATTTGAAAAGTCTTCAACATATTGTCCAAATTTTGCATCTTGCTAGGAATAAAAAAGAAGTCATCTCATGGTTGGAAAATTTAGACTTGCTGAATTTTCAAAGGCAAATATAAGATAGTTTTTGTAACATTTTGATTTGATATTAGACTAGCAATACATTGATTCCCCTCTCCCCCACCCCTTGTGCGTGAGTGAAAATAAAGAAATAAATAAACAAAAGTGAAAAAAAAAAACGATCAATACACCTCACAGTAAGGAGGCTATACACGGAAATTAGAAAGGAAAGCAAAAGAATTTTTTTTTCCTTTTAACCTATATAAGATTACTATGATGAGATATGATGGATAGAATTATTCTGTATAGATAACCTATTATTCTCTTTTTCATATGCTTGGCCCCTCCATTTGCATCCCTACAATCACGACAAACTGAATTTGAAAACGGAAGACTTCTAGGTCGTTGATCACAAGTCATTTCATCCCTACAATCACGGTTACGAAATTTGAAAAGTCTTGAACATCTTGTCCCAGTTCTACATCTCGCTAGGAAATGACAAACAGTCCTTCTCATGGTTGGAAAATTTATCTCAGTTGGAATTATAAAAGATAGATATTAAATAAGTTCTATGACATTGTGATTTGACATTAGACAATCAGTGCACCTCATTAAGGAGTCTATACACAAAAATTAGAAATAAAGAAAAATTCCTTTTTCCTTTTCATTTTTAGCCTAAATAAGCCTGCTGTGGTAATGTATGATGGACTAAATTCTTTTGTACACATAAAACTTATGTGATATATATGAAGTACTTGACATTTCAAAAAAAGAAACAAGAAAACAATTTTGGTTATGATTGAGTCATATCTATAGGTTTATATTCTTATGGATCATTAGGAAGTACTTACAATTGAGATGAGAGAAGAGGAGAGGTTAAGTCCAATGTCACACTCACGAATTATATAACTTTTCTATTAATTTTTTCATGAATTAAATTTTAGTTATATATGGAGTGAAAAATCCAATTTACAATATCAACACATGCAATACATTTTTTTTTTTTTTTGTCAATAAGCACCTAACACAATAGTGAGCAAGCACTCCGAGTGTGTCAATGGGTGCATATGTTATTTAAAAAAAATATAAATGTTCTTTCTCTTTTTTGACAGCATCTTGTATTAGGACAGTGGCCAGAAGTAGCCAAGAATATGACCTACTTATCTCATGTAACCTTTACCACGACTAGCTTTTCTTGTTATCCGTGGCCTTCATCATTTCCACCACATTCTTCCATATGACCGTCGAAAGAATCGTCTCAGCTCTCTCGCCTTTATTTGCTTACAAGTTCCTAAAAACTTCTCAACTTCGTCAAATTAGCCCACAAATAGTCTCGTCTCACAAGAGCTTTCCATGCATGCAATAAATAAAGGAATAAACGCGTTCCAGAATCAAAACGAAAGTTAGGCTTGCTTGGAAACGGAGGAAAATTTTCAAAGAGTAAGATGTGAACTGATCGAAAATTCCTTATAGCGAATTCACTTAGTTGATGGAGAGAATAGCTGTCAAAGTCTCAAACGCATTCCGCGTGATTTCCTGGTCATTGATCAGAAGTCCTTTCAGCCTTACAAGTGCCAGCAATAAATTTGAAAAATCTTCACTATCTTCTTCAAGTGATAGGCGTCAAGAAATAATTGCGAAGTTCTTCATCTGGCAAACGAGACTTGGTATCTTGTTAGCTGGGGCTGCGATATGATTGCTTCTTCATCTTCGCTGTTAATCCAAAAGTAGGCTCTAGAGTCCTCAACATGTGCCCCTGTTGAACAAGTTATTTATGGTAGAACTGACGTTAAACTTAGTCAAACACGGCAGACTTTCCCAATTAATGGTATAGGACTTCTTTTGTGAATTGTCACCCAAATGGTTATCTCTTGTGCAAAGAAAAGAACGTAGATGCCCCAAAGTTCAACTATGGATCGCATGTTTCAATTCTTTTAGATTAACGGGAGAAAAAATCTAACACAAGAAGCAATTTTTCTGCATAAACCTAGTTTTAGTGCTGGAATAGTCACTACGTCCAATCAAGAAGTCAAGATAGAATAAGGGTTAGAAAAGGACAGCTTTTGCTTGATGATAGAGAAATTTTTTTTTTTCTACTACAAAGTGAAGGGGAAACATAAGCGTGTTCATTGGACAAAGCTTTGTCCTGATATGAAATAAAAAAAATTCGGAGTTTTCTACATTGTTGTTCGCTCAAGCAACGATAATATTACTTTCTTCACCGGTTATCCAAATACGTTTGTGAAATAGTTAAATATTGTATCAATATCAACTGAGTCCGAAAAAATCCGTGATTATTCCCTCACTTGGCAAACTAGGTGGCTAAATGCACAACCACCTATTGGATTATCTGCTTAGCGGTGGACAAAAACAAATGCAACGAGCGATGGATATGGTAGAAAAGGGAGACAAGACAAGTCAGTGAGTTGAGAAAGTAAACAGAATTTGCCATCATATTTGCATCTCACATTAAGAAGTTTTTCCATAGAAGGCAGTAGCAGATTATTTTCATAAAAGAGCCAGAAGTGTAATGCTAAGCACTTGTTTTGGCTGAAAGGTCATTTATACGAGTATAATTGCATGGAAAAAATAACAAGCATACTTAGAATTGTGATGTTGTCATCAAAGGCGTAGGGACCTTCACGTAGGAAAAGCACAACAGTGATCGAAAAAATAAGGGTTGCATGGAAAGCAAAGATAATGTATCGTTAATTGCTATCTCCCCCCATTCTAAATCTGAAACAAGAATACCTTATGTCATCTGATCAAAGTATATAATCCTTACTAACATCACCATTAGTTTCCAACACTAGAGACTATCCATATGTTCTTGGTGTAATTAATTTAACAAGAAAATTTACAGCATAGTGTAGCAACATGGATAATTTCTCACAACAGTTTGATAATTATAAGTCGAGATGTGTGGTTTAAAGCTTGTCCTTCTCCAAGAACTTGAAGGGGAGCATTTATGAATATAAAGTGATCCTTGCTATATTGCCTCTATTAATTATGTAATAATGTAATATTCCCTATAATATTTCCCACATTCATTACATTAATGTGTATTCCCTAGATAGAATAGGTCTCATTCCTATAAGAGTAGGCTCAATATTGTAAAGACATTACAACAATATCAATACAGTTGATTTCCACACTCGTTGGTATTTATATTCTTACAGTTATCCACTATGAGAAAAAGCCATAATGCGACACACCTCTCTGGGTTTGTAGACTCTTTGTTGCAAGACCTACCTATAGGTTTAATATACACCATGGATGCCATTGCCTTTATTGAAGGGCTCTGCATTTGCTATAACCAAGTTAATCCATCAAGCCTATATGAACTTCTCAATAAACTATGTTTAAATGAGATAGGGTAGACGAATGGTAGCTAGCTACTTTAACAAGCTTCTTGAGCGTGCAATGATAGTGGTGCACAACTTACCAAAGAGGTCAAAGACAAAAGCATGGCAAGCAAACAAGGAGAAAATAAAGTTCTACTAGTTCTTGAGGAGCCTTAACCAATGCTAATATTAGGTGCAATCGTAGATACTAATGATGAAGCACTCCCCAGCATCTTGTAGCGTGTGCCATCGTTCATAGGGAAAAATACTAGCGAGGTAGTTCAAAGAAGGCTAAGTGGTGTCGGTTTTGTTGTAAAAACTTTTGACTTCCTACTCAACCCAGCTCCATGTTGGGAGAATTCAAGCAAGTCACATCAACCACAAAAAGATCGAACACACAAATATAAGAATGCGCACACCCAAACACAACAGATTTAAGAGGTTTAGAACATCACAATGTCCTACATCCCCTGTAGTCTCTTCTCATTAGATTTTCTCGTACATTCACTATCCTCAAATAGGTATCTCATGGATTCTCTCATCAACTAGAATCTATGAGAGGGGCCCTCTTCGACAATTAGCCCCCAATGGGGACTCTCTCAACTCGCCCACTAGGTTTTTCTATACTTCTCCTATTTATAGAGAAATCCTAAAGGAATCCTAGTCGAATACCACTAGGAAAACCTATTTCCACATAAGGATAAGAATCCTAACCCGATACTACTAGGAAACCCATTACATCTAGAAGATATTTCATAGTTCCACAATTACATAGAGACCCCTGATTGTAATGACAACCATACCTTTTAACCTAATTGTTCCACCAATCCTAACACTCCATCTACTATCGAAGAAAGGATTGTAGAAAACAATGTTGTCCTCATTAACCAGAACTCGCCTAGAGGGGAAAACAACTGTGTTTTAGCTAGGACAAAATGTAATTTTTATGCCAAAATGGCTAGATTTTGCCATTAAGACCGTTGTTTGAGAGACTTCTATTGGATGGTGATTATTGTTAAGAACTTTGTAAGCCCAAATAATTGTTGACTACTAGAGCCTTTACTGACATTAAACGATGGCAATGCATAGACGAAGAGAATTATAAATCACATGTTGTTTGGACCAGAGGAATCAAAAGTAGTCATAGAGAAAGCGAGAAGAAAATTTTACTTTTCCATTGATCCATACTTTTTTGCTTGTTGCTTATTCATTCTTTGTTGTTGCTGTTGGTTTCCCAACCTTTAATTAAATCTCAAAAAATTAATTAATTTTTTAAATCTAAAGGAGGGTTTTTGGTCACTTTTTTTTCTATTGATTTTCTTGTTTTTATGATATTTTATTTTTTACATTTGAAGTTATAGTTATAAGTTTTAAAGTTGAGATTGCAATTTCCATAATTTTTTTTTTGGTTGAAATGTAAGTTTGTATTAATAAAATAATAATGTACAAAAGCATAGGAATATATCCCAACATTACATAATTACAACAACTATGAAAAGATAGAAGTTGGACCTTAATTTCTGTAATTTATTTGAAAAAATAATAGAACTTATATTAGCATAAGTATTAAATTAGTCAAACTCAAGATTTATTTTTTGAAATTATAAAATCTACTTTGAACCAAAGGAGATAATACAACCATCAGCCAAGTTGTGTCGTTATATAAAAAGCATTTCTTATTAAAAAATAAATATTTATTGAAATTTAAACATTTGACTGCGGGAAAATAAGAAAGTTTTGAATTCAGTGTAAACGCTTTATTTTTATTTTTCAGATTTGTCACAGTTTGTTAAGTTAGGTTGACAATAGATGCGGGTATTGGTTAGAGTTTCAATAATTATGCAAATAAGAGTTCCAGGTTTTCCACCCATTTTGTTAACATTAACTACTTTGTTGATTATCTCAAGTAATTCACTTTTGAATAATGCGTATAAAGGACTAAAATAAGTTACACAGTAGTGGAGCCCTTAGGAAATTTCTTTCGTAACTACTACTTTTCAGTTTGCTTCTACATTTCATGGAAAAAGTTTTGCTCTTTTAAAAAAATGGTTAGAATAGGCGAAAAATGATGATTTTTTTCAATTTTATTATTTTTACATATTTAATTATTTGTTCAAGATTAGTCCTTTGCTATTGCCGCGTCATTGCATATATAATTAGTCACTACTACGTTCCTAGTTCTGTTTTCTTAATTACTTTTTGATTTAACCTATGTACAAAAAGATAGGGTGAAACGTTATCTAGAAAATTTAGATTTCCTGTATGAGTCCATGTTTGGCCGTCAACCATTTTTTTTAAAGCAATTGAGCCGCAAACTTTGAAGCTGCCAGCCATAAATTCATAAGAGATATCATTCCTAGTTAAATTTAATCAATAATAGAAACTATTTCAACATAAAACTTTACAACACTATAGATAATAGAATTTACAACAACCAGTTTTAGAAAGGAAATTATACATTCATGACCTAGCGCTTAATCTAGCAAATAGAACTACTAGTGTGATATAAAACCAATCTTTTAAAGTGTTCAAAAACTGAAAATATGCAACTCTCCACTTGTAATTGAAAATTAAAGAGCCACAAACTCCCTAAAATCCTACAATGAAGCCAAAAGCCATGCTAATCATGAACCAAGGCATATGTGACCCACCTTCCTCCTTTTGAATGTACTTGTCATTGTTGTTTTTCAAAATTTCAGCACACTTTGGAAGTAGGGGTCCACAAAGTTCTGGATTACCCTCATATGTAAAGACATCAAAGCTTTGGAGTTAGGTGCTTGTTGGTATTCTTCCATGTAGATGATTGTATGCAACATTATAGTGAGACAAGAAATTCAACTTGGCTAGTGAGGCAGGTATTTCACCATAAAATTGATTTAAGGATAGGACCAATTCTTCCAAGTTTGTGAGCTCTGTTATTTGATCAGGAATTATGCCAGAAAAATTGTTGCCACTAAGATCCAATACATGAAGCACCTTTAGATGTCCAATCTCAAGAGGAATGTTGCCACTAAGCCAATTAAGTGAAAGATCCATTTTTGGTTTCATATTTGAAAGACTATTGTATTGATGATTGAAACCAAAAATTGGCAAGTCCAATTGACTTAACTTTCTTGGA
Organism: Casuarina glauca; assembly: GCA_028551395.1. Taxonomy (NCBI): domain Eukaryota; kingdom Viridiplantae; phylum Streptophyta; class Magnoliopsida; order Fagales; family Casuarinaceae; genus Casuarina; species Casuarina glauca. The sequence continues at coordinate 21,886,143 of CM052349.1, read as the reverse complement.
GCCTCCATTGAAACTAACGCTAGCATTGTACAAAGCTCTCTTGGAAATTCACCAGAAATGAGGTTCCCAGACAATTGTAAATGAAAAAGTCTTGGAAGATTGGACAACCATCTTGGAATTGAACCTGTGATACTATTGTTAAATAGGCGCAAAACTTCTAAGTTTTGAAGCAATGATACCCATTTAGGAAATTGACCTATTAGAAAGCAATTAGAAAGATCCAAAAGTTGGATTTTTTTAATCCATCAAAACCAACTATACTATTACCACCTGGCATTGTCTCTCCTAAAAAGTTTCCTCCAAGCATCAATAAAGAAAGATGTTCACAATGTTTTAGAACCTTGAATGCTCCAATGATGTTGGTTAGCTTATTGTTAGCAAGTGAAAGAAAAGATAAGAACTTCAACTGAGCCATCTCTGGTACAATTTGTCCTTCTAGTCTATTGCTAGCAATTCGAAGTGCTACTAAAGACTTACAAGAGTAAAGACTCATTGGCAAGTTACCAAAGAACTTATTGTGAATTAAGTCAATCTTAGTTAATTGGCCAAGACTGGAGAAATTAAAGATAGAGATATCTCCTTCAAGCATATTCTCTGCTAATATCAATATTTGGAGATTTGTGCAATTCACTAAAGATGAGGGCAAAGGACCTACAAAATAGTTCAAATCAAGGTGTAAGTACTTTAATTTGAAGAGCTTTCCAATCTTCATAGGAATTTGGCCACTCAATTCATTGTTTTGTAATTCAAGCTTAGTGAGTTTAGTAAGGTTCACAATGTTACTACTAATGGCCCCCGAAAAACTATTAGAAGGTAGAGATATTTCTTCCAATCCTATGGCATTATATATATCTTGTGGAAGTATTCCTGATAAAGAGTTAAAACCTGCTCGAAAAACCTTTAATTTAGGACAAGCCCCTAATCCCCAAGGAATTTGGCCAATGTGTTCATTGTAAAAAAAGTCGCGCAATTGGACAAAGGAAGAATTGGTGCAAGGAAAGGATGGAATAAGGCCGGTTAAACTATTGTTGCTAACATTAAGTTTCATCAACCTCCATGTTCTATTTCAAGTGTTTGAGTGGAATCAAGACAATCAAATGTATCTCTAATATCTCCAAATAGATTTTTGTAACTCAAATCAAGGACCTTGAGTTGATTCAAGGATGAAAACAATTCCTTTGGAAGAAAACCAATTAGTGCATTGTGGGAAAGATTGAGATGAAAGAGATACATGAGGTTTTGAAGTAAGACAGGAAAAGTTCCTGTAAGGCCTCTTAATGGTAACCAAATATGGGTAACCTTTTCTTTTTTATCACAAGAAATTCCTTCCCAAAGGCAATGGTTGATGGAAGACCAATCTAAAGGAGGAGAAGATGTTTTGTAGGGCAAAGACAACAAAGATTTGTGCTCCATTTCATCAAAGGCATGACTTTCAATGAAAATATGGAAGAGAAACAAGGCAAAAAGAAGGTGATAAGGCATCAACTGTTGCATGTTTCTAGTTAGATAACTCACAGAAGAAGCCTAGTCTATTTTTTTTGGCCAAAGGAATGAAAGGCAAAGTTTTAGAAGAAGTACGAGAATAATGAAGGACAACCTCTATACCTTTCTATATGGTTGCCTAAGTTACCAATATATATATAGGAAGAAGTTGCTTTGGCTGGAAATGAGATTCAACCATCTTAGTCTTTAAATGTGGAATTGGTTTAAGCATTTGATTCTTTTCTTGTCAAGTCCACTAGTTGAAAATTACATACCTACTTTTGTATCAATTCTACATCTAAGATCAATAAAAAAAAAAAGGTTTCCTGTTATAAAGTTGGCTAAACCATTAGTTTGAGATTGGTAGTACTGTTTAGGGTGTTCTGATATAGAGTTTTAGCTCTTCTACAAGGAAAGATGCAAAGAGAAGATAAGGTTATGATTAAATTGATAAATAATCAAATTTCAAGTTTCTAAGTCAGGGAAAACAAATTTTTTTTACACTAGTTAAATGCAATGTTAGCTGCTGCTTTGTTAATTATTTGAGGGGGATTAACCATTGAAAATGACTTAAAGGACTAACAAGAGCAACACAAGGTGTGGCCTTTATAAAACAACGCTAATGACATTTAGGAGACGGGAAAATACTTGTCCATTAAGTGAATCCAATTTACAAGCTTAAGACACATAGCATATAATCTTTCTTACAATTCCCACCATATTTTATTAGCATAATGGCTACAATAAACCATCAATGATTGTCATTGAATCTCATGCAACACCTCAACAAGAAGTAGCTTTTCTTGTTATCTATCTCTCATCAGCCCATTGTGAGCTTCCAAATCATTGTTGGAAGAATCCACTTGAGTCTCTCCAACAACTATTTGTGTAAATTCTTAGAAAAATCTAGTTTCATTTAATTAGCCCATCAAACGATTTAGCATAATTTACAAGATTTTTAAATTGAAGCTGGAACCGCCCCACCAAGCATGCTCTAAATAAAAACACCAAAATCATAACGAAAATAAAGGTGGCTTTGAAACCAAAAATAATCTACTAGCTAAATTTGAACTCATAGTAGATTCCTGGTGCCATTACTTGAAGTCCCCCACCATTCGAAATCTGGGACCAGAAATACTTTTAGCACTAGAGATACCTAATACAGTCCTAGCAAAGTGCAACAAACATGGCTAAATTTTCTTGAAAGTTTGAAAATTGTGTTGTAATTAATGGACATGGAAAACTGACAGCGAAGGGCAACGAAGATGGCATACTTTTCTTGACAGTTTCAAAATTGTAAGTCCAGATGTATGGTTTAGATTTTGCCCACGTGTGTGGTTTATAATGCTTATACGTAAAGTATGCAACACGTTTCTACTACTGAGGCTCTAGGAAGACGTATAAGCAATCTTAGAAAAAGATTTGGATTATTGTTGAATGCAACTAATGAACTTTCAAAATTGTAAACCTTATGGGAGAGCTTTCTAATCCAATATTTTCCACTACAATTCTTCATTTTATAATGTTTGTCGTACTCAGGAACTTCCCGTGAAAGATAACCTCATAAATGCCTTCCAGAGACTTTGTTGACATTGAAATCTTCTCAATCCTGTCCAAGTCTTAAGATAGGCTTATCTCCTCTTGCTTGTTTGGAACCATAGATAATTTGGGGTGGCAAGATTTGAAATGACTGTAAATTCTCAATGTCGACGCAGTCTCCCACAGTTCTAATTCTGAAACAAAAAATACCGTATATCATTAGATCATAGTAGACAAAACTAACAGCCATCGCCGTAAATTTTAAGCATGACGTCATACGTGCCTCTAGTAATTACCTTCAAAATTACAACAAAGTGAAGTAAACATTGTTAATTCTTAAGAGCAGTCTAGAGTATAGAGTATAGCAATGTGTGTGTTTTGTAATGGGTGTATATGACTTATACAAACATGCTTCTACAACTCGCTTTAGATTGAGTGACCATGATTCAAGAAAAAGATATCACCAATTCTAGAAGGCGGTTATGAACTTTCAAAATGTTGACCTTTTGGGAGAACTTTCCTATCCAATATCTTACCCCACAATCCCTGAGATTAGAGTATCTGTGGTAGTTAGAAATTCCTGCATAAGATAGACTAAACAGTAATGATTTGGATTTGTGGAGTGAGAGGAATCGTAATATGTTTAAGAGTTGAGAGAAAAATGGAAGGAAATATTGACTTGGAGGAAGACTAAAAAGCCTTCCACAAACATCCTTGTTGTTGTACATAAACCATTTCATTCTCACAAGTTGCAATAACAACTTTGAAAGTTTGAAAATTGTGTAACAAACATGGCTAATTTTTTTTGAAAGTTTGAAAATTGTGTTGTAATTAATGGACATGGAAAACTGACAGCGAAGGGCAACGAAGATGGCAAACTTTTCTTGACAGTTTCAAAATTGTAAGTCCAGATGTATAGTTTAGATTTTGCCCACGTGTGTGGTTTATAATGCTTATACGTAAAGTATGCAACATGTTTCTACTACTGAGGCTCTAGGAAGACGTATAAGCAATCTTAGAAAAAGATTTGGCTTATTGTTGAATGCAACTAATGAACCTTCAAAATTGTAAACCTTATGGGAGATCTTTCTAATCCAATATTTTCCACTACAATTCTTCATTCTATAATGTTTGTCGTACTCAGGAACTTCCCGTGAAAGATAACCTCATAAATGCCTTCCAGAGACTTTGTTGACATTGAAATCTTCTCAATCCTGTCCAACTCTTACGATAAGCTTATCTCCTCTTGTTTGTTTGGGACCATAATAATTTGGGGTGGCAAGATTTGAATTGATTGTAAATTCCCAATGTCGTCTCAGTCTTCCACGACTCTCATTCTAAAACAAAAAATACCGTATATCTGTAGATCATAGTAGACAGCATTAACTGCCATCGCCGTCAATTTTAAGCATTCGAGAGACGTCATACGTGTCTCTAGTAATTACCTTCAAAATTACAACAAAGTGAAGTAAACAGTGTTAATTCTTAAGATCAATTTAGAGTTTAGAATATAGCAATGTGTGTGTTTTATAATGGATGTATATGACTTATACGAACATGCTTCTACTACTGGCTTTAGATTGACCAAGTATAATCTACGAAAAAGATATCGCCTGTTCTAGAAGGCGGCTATGAACTTTCAAAATGCTGACCTTTTGGAAGAACTTTCCAATCCAATATCTTTCCCCCACAATCCCTGAGATTAGAATATTTGTGGTAGTTAGAAATTCCTACATAACATAGACTAAACAGTAATGATTTGGACGTATGGAGTGAGAGGAACTATACTAGGGTTAAGAGTTGAGAGAAAAATGGAAGGAAATATAGACTTGAACGAAGACTAAAATGCCTTCCACAAACATCCCTGTTGTTGCTGATAAACCATTTCATTCTCACAAGTCGCAATAACGACTTTGAAAGTTTGAAAAATGTGTAACAAACACGGCTAATTTTTCTTGAAAGTTTAAAAATTGTGTTGTAGTTAATGGACTTGGAAAACTGACAGCTAAGGGTAATAAAGATGGCAAATTTTTCTTCGCAGTTTCAAAATTGTAAGTCCTGATGTATGGTTTAGATTTTGCCCATGTGTGTGGTTTATAATGCTTATACGTAAAGTATGTAAGATGCTTCTACTACTGAGGCTCTAAGCAGACGTATATGTAATCATAAGAAAAGATTTGGCTTATTGTTGAATGCAACTAATGAACTTCCGAAATTGTTAACTTTATAGGAGAGCTTTCTAATCCAATATTTTCCACAACAATTCTTGATACTATAATGTTTGTCGAACTCAGGAACTTCCGGTGAATAATAATCTCAAAAATGCCTTCCGGAGACTTTGTTGTCATTGATCACAGACCCTCTCACTCTCGTAAGTCACAACAACAAATTTGAAATCTTCTCTATCTTGTCCAAGTCCTGAGATAGGCTTAGCCCCTCTTGATTGTTTGGAAACCAAAGACAATTTAGAGTGGCAAGATTTTAAATGATAGTAAATTCCCAATGTCGTTGCAATCTCCCACAATTCTCATTCTGAAACAAAAAATAGTGTATGTCTTTATATCGTAGTGGACAACATTAACTGCGATTGCGGTCAATTTTAAGCATTTGAGAAACTTCATTCGTGCCTCTAGTAATCACCTTCAAATTTACTACAAAGTGAAGTAAACGGTGTTAATTCTTAAGAATAGTTTAGAGTTTAGGGTATAGCGGTGTTTGTGTCTTATAATGGGTGTATATGACTTATACAAACATGCTTCTACTACTCGCTTTAGATTGATTGATCATAATCTAGGAAAAAGATATCAATTTTGGTTATGATTGAGTCATATCTATAGGTTTATATTCTTATGGATCATTAGGAAGTACTTACAATTGAGACGAGAGAAGGAGAGAGGTTAAGTCAAGTGTCACACTCATGAATTATTTAACTTTTTTATTAATTTTTTCATGAATTATATTTTAGTTATATATGAAGTGAAACATCCAATTTACAATATCAACATATGCAATACATGTTTTTTTTATTTTTTTGTCAATAAGCACCTAACACAATAGTGAGCAAGCACTCCTAAGGTGTGTCCATGGATGCATATGTTACAGAAAATATACATGTTCTTTCTCTTTTTGGGCAGCATCTTGTATTGGGACAGTGGCTAGAAGTAGCCAAGAATGTTAGTTACTTATCTCATGTAACCTTTACCACGACTAGCTTTTCTTGTTATCCGTGGCCTTCATCATATCCACCACATTCTTCCGTATGATTGTCAAAAAAATCTTCTCAGCTCTCTAGCCTTTATTTGCTTCCAAGTTCCTAAAAACTTCTCAACTTCGTCAAATTAGCCCACAAATAGTCTTATCTCACAAGAGCTTTCCATGCATGCAAAAAATAAAAGAATAAACGCGTTCCAGAATCAAAACGAAAGTTAGGGTTGCTTGGAAACGGAGGACAATTTTCAAAGAACAATATGTGAACTGATCGAAAATTCCTGATAGCGAATTCACTGAGGTGATGGAGAGAATAGATGTCAAAGACTCAAACGCATTCAGCGTGATTTCCTTGTCATTGGTCAGATGCAAAAAATAAAAGAATAAACGCGTTCCAGAATCAAAACGAAAGTTAGGGTTGCTTGGAAACGGAGGACAATTTTCAAAGAACAAGATGTGAACTGATCGAAAATTCCTGATAGCGAATTCACTGAGGTGATGGAGAGAATAGCTGTCAAAGACTCAAACGCATTCCGCGTGATTTCCTTGTTATTGGTCAGAAGTCCTTTCAGCCTTACAAGTGACAGCAACAAATTTGAAAAATCTTCACGATCTTCTTCAAGTGATAGGCGTCAAGAAATAATTGCGAAGTTCTCCATCTGGCATACGAGACTTGGTATCTTGCTAGCTCGGTCTGCGGTATGATTGCTTCTTCAGCACCGCTGTTAATCCAAAAGTGGGCTCTAGAGTCCTCAACATGTGTCGCTGTTGAACAAGTTATTTATGGTAGAACTGACGTTAAACTTAGTCAAACACGGCAGAGTTTCCCAATTAATGGTCTAGGACTTCTTTCGTGAACTGTCACCCAAATGGTTATCTCTTGTGCAAAGAAAAGAACGTAGATGCCCCAAAGTTCAACTATGGATCGCGCGTGTTTCAATTCCTTTAGATAAACGGGAGAAAAAATCTAACACAAGAAGCAATTTTTCTGCAGAAACCTAGTTTTAGTGCTGGAGTAGTCACTACGTGCAAACGAGAAGTCAAGATAGAATAAGGGATGGAAAAGGACACAGCTTTTGCTTGATGATAGAGAAAGTTTTTATTTCTACTACAAAGTGAAGGGGAAACATAAGCGTGTTCAATGGACAAAGCTTTGTCCTGATATGTAATAAAAAAATTCGGAGTTTTCTACATTGTAGTTTGCTCAAGCAATGATAATCTTATTTTCTTCACCGGTTATCGAAATTCGTTTGTGAACTAGTTAAATATTGTATCTAATATCAACTGAGTCCGACAAAATCCATGATTATTCCCTCCCTTGGCAAACTAGTTGGCTAAATACACAACCACCTATTGGATTATCTGCGTAGCTTAAGAAGTTTTGCCATAGAAGGCAGTAGCAGATTATTTTCATAAAAAGGCCAGAAGTGTAATGCTAAGCACTTGTTTTAGCTGAAAGGTCATTTATACGAGTATAATTACATGGGAAAAATAACAACCATCCTCGCAATTGTGATGATGTCATCAAAGGCGTAGGGAACTTCGCGTAGGAAAAGCAAAACAGTGATCGAGAAAATAAGGGTTACATGGAAAGCAAAGATAATGTATCGTTAATTGCTATCTTCCCCATTCTGAATCTGACACAAGAATACCTTATGTCATCTGATTAAAGTAGATAATCCTTACTAACATCACCATTAGTTTTCATTACTTTCTTGGGGTAATTAATTTAACAAGAAAATTTATAGCATAGTGTAGCAACATGGTTAATTTCTCACAACAGTTTGATTTAAAGTTTGTCCTTCTGCAAGAACTTTCCAATCCAATATTTTTCCCTGCAATCCTTGAGATTGGAGTATTTGTAGTATTGGGAACTTCCAAAATAAGATAGACATATTAATAATGATTTCGATGTGGAGAGTCCAAGAGGAATCGTATTAAAGTAAAAGCTGAGACAAAAACGAAAGGAAATATAGACTTGGACGGTGACTCAAATGCCTTTCGTAGACTTCGCTTTTTTTTATTATAAACCATTTTATTCTCACAAGTCACAATAACAACTTTGAAATCCTCTCTATCTTGTCCAAATGCGAAGTACGCTTATCTCCTCTTCTTCGTCCTAAGAAACCAAAAAGTCATTGTCCAAATGCGAAGCGACACACTAGTGTAGCCTTTAGGAAATTTCATTCGTAACTACTGCTTTTCAATTTGCCTTTATATTTCATGAAGAAAGTTTTGCTCTTTAATAAAAATGGTTAGAATAGGCAAACAAAGATGATTTTTTTTCAAATTTTATTATTTTGACATATTTAATTATTTGTTCAAGTTAGTCCTTTGCTGTTGCCGCATCATTGCAACTATAATTAGGCACTACTATGTTCCGACTTCTGTTTGTTTTTTTTTTTTTTTTTTGAATACTTTTTGATTTAACCTATGTACAAAAAGATAGGGTGAAACATTATCTAGAAAATTTAGATTTCCACCTTAGTTTGACTCCATGTTTGGCCCTTAACGGCTTTTTTGGCAAGCAATTGAGAGGCAAACTTTGGAGCTGCCAGCCATAAATTCATTAGAGGTATCATTCGTAGTTAAATTTAATCAATAACTGAAACTATTTCAACATAAAACTTCACAACACTATAGATAATAGAATTTACAACAACCAGTTTTACAAAGGAAATTATACATTCATGACGTTTTGCTTAACCTAGCGAATAGAACTACTAGTGTGATATAAAGCCAATCTTTTAAAGTCTCTAAAAAAGGAAAATACGCAACTCTCCACTTATAATAAAAAATTAAAGAGCCAAAAACTCCCCAAAATCCTACAATGAACCAAAAACCATGCTAATCAGGAACCAAGGCATATGTGACCCATCTTCCTCCTCTTGAATGTACTTGTCACCATTGTTTTTCACAATATCGGCAAAGTTTTGAAATAGGGGTCTCCAAAGTTCTAGATTATCCTCAGATGCATAGACATCAAAGCTTTGGAGTTGGGTGCATGTTGGTATTTTTCTATGCAAATGGTTGTACGCAACATTAAAGTGAGACAACAAATTCAACGTGGCTACAAATCAGGTATTTCACCATAAAATTGATTTGAAAAGAGTACCAATTCTTCCAAGTTCGTAAGCTCAGCTATTTGATTAGGAATTATGCCTAAAAAATTGTTACCACTAAGATCCAATACATGAAGTGCCTTCAAATGTCCAATATCAAGAGGAATGTTGCCACTAAGCTAAATAAGTGAAAGATTTATTTTTGGTTTCATATTTAAAAGACTATTATATTGGTGATTTAAACCAAAAATTGGCAAACTCAATGGACTAAATTTTCTTAAAGCCTCCACTTAAACTAATGTTGGCACTATTCAAAGCTCTTTTGAAAATTCACTAGAAATGAAATTCTCAGATAATTGTAAATGAAAGAGTCTTGGAAGATTGGACAATCACCTCAGAATTGAACCTATGATACTATTGTTATTTAGGCGCAAAACTTCTAAGTTAAGAAGCAAAGATAACCATTTAGGAAATTGACTTGTTAGTTGGTGATCAAAAAGATCCAAAAGTTGTATTTTTTTTAATCCATCAAAACCAACTATACTATCATCACTTGGCATTGTCTCTCCTAAAAAGTTACCTCCAAGCATCAATAAAAAAAAAAATTTACAATGCTTTAGAACCTTGAATGCTCTAGTGATGTTGGTTAGCCTATTGTTAGCTAGTAAAAGAAAAGACAAGAACTTCAATTGAGCCACCTTTGGTACAATTTGTCCTTCTAGTCTATTGCTAGCAATTCAAAGTGCTACAAGGGACTTATAGGAGTAAAGACTCATTGGTAAGTTACCAAAGTTATTATGAATCAAGTCAATCTTACTTAGCTGGCCAAGACTAGAAAAATTAAAAATAGAGATATCTCCTTCAAGCAAATTCTCTCCTAATGTTAATATTTGGAGATTTGTGCAATTCACTAAAGATGAGGGCAAAGGTCCTACCAAATAGTTGAAGTCAAGGTGCAAGTGACTTAATTTGGAGAGCTTTCCAATCTTCATAGGAATTTGGCAATTCATTGTTTGTAATTCATGGTTAGTGAGTTTAGTAAGGTTCACAATGGTACTACTAATGGGCCTTGAAAAGCAATTAGAAGGTAAAGATATTTCTTTGAAACCTACAACATTATATATATATCTTGTGGGAGTATTCCTAAGAAAGAGTTCAAGCCTACTTAAAAACCTCCTTAGATACTACTATTATGTTAATCCAAACTTCCTTAGATCTTTTGTATTTAAGTATATACATTTGAATTTTTGTGTGTTTGATTTATACATAAATTACCATGTGTTTTGATAAATCCCAACAACATACTTCATGCTCATCTAATCACTTGGAATGTTGAAGGCCTAACCAACTCTTTGAGCTTTTCTAGGTTGCTGAGAAAACATGCATGAAGTTTAAAAAAAAAAAAAAAACAAAACATTAGAATTGAAAATCAGAGTTTGGTAGGCTTATTGAACATGATAGTGTGTAACCTTCTATTTTTAACCTTGAGGGATTTTATCTAGTCAACAAATTGATTGAATAAGGAACTCAAGGGCTTTGTAAATAAAGGAGATAAAACCAATTCATTGAAACTATGACAAGAAGATAAGAGAAAAAACCTAAGCTTTGTAGACAAAAGTGAGCATAGAAGATATTTAGAAAACATAACTAAAAGAATGAAAACAAACTCACTTAATTCAAAAGATGAAGAATAATAAATAGGAGAAACTTCTATAGACACTGGGCCAAGTGGCAAAACTAAGGTTTATTATTGATGATGAACTATCATTGATTCCTTAAAGCCTACATATCAACTAAAATATTTCACTAGTTTGATTGTCTTTGATGATATTTAAAAAAAGGGATCAAAACAAAGGTTTATTATTGCAAATACCATTTTAAAATCTGTATTTAGGAAAGTTGTGTTAATATTTGTAAGGAAACCCTTTGTTAAGGATCAATTTGTCAAAGAATTTAAGAAATTAGAAATCTATTGTATTTCACTATGAATAATTAGTGGAGAAGATTTCTAACCAAATTGGTTGGAGCATAATAAATGTAGGTGCCAATTAATTGAACCAAAATTCTTAATTACTATGTGCATGACCACTTGCTTTTATTTGGTTTATTGTCTTGTATGTGTAGAGTTGTGAGCTACCATAAATTGATCACTATCAAGTTGATTATATTGTTAATGATTGATGTACAAAATTGTGCATAATTTTCTTTGCTTAGTTGCACTATGGTTACAATAAATTTATATAAGCTAGCAAAGGAAAAGGCTAATCCTAGCCCTCTCTTCCTACCTCTATTAGATTATTAAGTTGCTTTAGATTTAGTAAATATAGTCAAATGTTTGTTCATAATCATCTAAAACTTGAATTGTTTATGCTTATCATTTGAAGTTTAAGTGTTTTGTTAAGCCAATCAAGTTTAAATAAATATTTATCTTCATTCTTCAAATGAGGTAGTTTCAAATAATTTAAAAAATTGTGTGGTTTTTATTTTCATGTAATACATACATGTACTTATATAACTAGTATTACTATGTTTGTATTAATGTGATTATATATTTTTATTTAAAATATGGCAAAAATTTATTTTCTCAATGTCATACATGGAACTTAAAATCATATGATTGAGACCCCTACTATGGATATATTTTATAGATATATGCTAGTATTTGGAATGTGAAGTTATAGCATTAAATTTTTATATAGTTTTTGAAATTAAACAGTCAAAGATGATAGAAAATTAATTTAATAATTTTAGATACACGAAGGGGATAGAATTATTTAAAGCAAATTAAGATGCAGTAAAACAAAAGTTGTAAGTAAATCTAACAATTTTACAACCTTGCAAGACAAATTGATCAAAGATATTAATACTACGGTAAAATTTAAGGATAGTATTCATTAAGAATTATTGATGTTGTTATATTCAAAGAATAAGATATTAATATTTAATGGATTTATTTTATTTTATTTTTCCAAAGGAAAATGATAAGTTCTTCCCTTCATGATAAGGGTTTCAATGAATTTAATGTCTACTTAAGTTATTATTGTAATTATAATATTCATATTATATGACATTTTTTTTCAGTATAAGGTTGAAAGATAAGTACTCAGAAACAAGATTTCCTTTCAACTAGAATCAATAACACAACCACTTATAAGAAAAAGATATTACATAGATAAACATTAAAATGAAAGATGGGCCACGCCGAAGCTGAGGCCCAAGCCTGAGCCTGATCCATGTTCTAGGAATCCAAACCCCATCAGCCTCTAACTGCCTCGAATGCTTTGAAACCTGAAAACCTTAGACAATCCAAAGTAGGAAAAGAAATGGAGCAAGACACAACACTGTACTAGCACTTGTGGAGGCAATCAGGTGTAACAAGCTTGAAGGAAGCGCTAGATCACAAACAACCCACCCTTTGGAGGACTAGGAGAACCCAAAACATGATACTTTTATGGTTCGTCACTCGCACTACCTTCTACTTGTGCAAAGATCCCTCGATCCACAGTTTTAACTCTCTACCCTTGTTCTTTTAATTTAAAAGAACCCAGCATCTCAAATCACTCCCATGAACTAAAAAAATGTTGAAAATAGTTATCACATTATCAATTGTATTCAAATTTTAAAATTTACAGTGAGATGCTTTTTAACATGATGGTCTCAATATAACATCTCGTTAACATTTTGGATCGTTTTTAACAAAGAAAAAGTTTTTCTATGATAGTTATTTACTTTCCGCCCAACCAAACAAAAAAATAATATAAAGAAGTGGCACCAAAAATGATCGGGGAATATTACATTGTGGAGTGTCCACCAAGACTCTCTTCCGCAAAAAACATTGAGTTTTGTTGGGCAACTAAAAAGATGATAGACTTTGAGGAGCAAGAAAGGCGATTTCGGGAGAATCCATATTCTTCATGTGACCGTTTGTCTCACTCCCTCTCTCTGTCAGCCAATTTAATGTCAATCTCACTCCTCTTCTCTGTCTCTTTAAGGATCGACTCTGTCTTCCGTGTTAACTTTCGTAGTTAACCCTTTCTAGTCGTTTTCTAGCATTGCTTGCAAAAGCCAGCCTAAAACTCGCTCAAACTCATCCTTGCAAGCCCACATAAATAATTATCACTTGCGAATTCCCAGGACGGTAATACGTTCAAAATTTCAGCATTTTCTCAATTAAAATGTTGCATGTTTTCCAAGGCAATTTAGCTTGTGCCGTTACCAGTTCTTGTTGGGAACTGTGGTGCATTTTTATTCTTTTTAACAGGACAAAACCCTAGTTACTTTTATTGGCCACAAAAGGTAGGGCAAAATATTATACCTTTACAATGAAACTATTATATTTTTTAAGCCTTAAAAATAGTATAAAAATTAATCATAGTAAAAATCAATAACCATATAAGGTCCACTAAAAACTATAGAACATTTATGGACCCCTTAAGCAAAGAAGCTCTAAGCCTCATTAATCTTAGTTGAGGACAAATTCAACAAATCATATAGTAATCATAGAGGTTGGTAATTAGTGAATCCAAGTTGATCTTTCTAGAGAAATACTTTTACACACACCTGGAAGAGTCTCAAGATGTTTAAAGATTTGCATCCCATCAATCGAATGTCCATAATTAGCTAAACAATCAGATAAATGATTACCTTTTCTGTACGTGTAGAGAAGCCTAACCCTTGTAAGTATTGCATGACTACACTATCGAACATTAAATTGCGCAAATTCAATTTTATTTATTACTTGCATGTAATCGCTATTGTAGTTTTAGAGTAAGACAAAAGAAATTAACAAAATCGTGGGTTGATTAAGATTAGCGATTGCAAACTCGTTCCATCTCTTAGATGGGCACCAGTTGCCATAACAACTTTACTAGTTCTGCATTTTTGAGTTCATCACTACTGCATCTTGAAATAATGACTCTTCACCTAACTCCCTTTGATGTAAAGATGTAGAAAGGGCCAACAAGTGAGCTGAATTCTATTCTAAATATATTGAATTAATCTGTACAAGGGAATGCCTCATTTTATAGGCTTGATTTCTAACCTATATAAGGATACAATAAATGAGAATATTACAAGATATTTGTACACTAAATACATAGCTTATTTAGGCACCTACGAATCTTGCCATATGTGCACCAACACTCCCCCTCAAGCCGAAGATTTGTATAGATCAAATACTCCGAGCTTGGAGAGAAGGTGCCAATGCTGTCTGCTACAAAGTGCTTTGGTTAACAAGTCAGCTGGTTGTTCCTTGGTGGATATGTGACGCGTTGCTATAATACCTTGCTGAAGCTTTTCTCTGACAAAATGGCATTCCACTTCAATGTGCTTTGTACGTTCGTGGAAAATCGGATTTGCAGCAATCTTTTCTGCAGCTTTATTATCACAGTGTCGGAGTGCTGGGTGATTCATGTGAAATCCAAAATCCTTCAATAATCCAATGATTCATATAATCTCGCATGTGGTGACTTGCATAGCTCGGTATTCGGCTTCTGCAGAGGAGAGAGATACTATTGGCTGTTTCTTGGAATGCCACGAAATCAAGGAATCTCCAATCATGACGCAAAAACCTGTAGTGGATCTTCGAGTCATGGGACACGTGCTATAATTAGAATCACAGAATGCCTTGATCTGGAATTGTGACGTGGAAGGGAATATGAGACCAAGTCCAGGGCAACTTTTCAAATATCTTATCACTCTCATTGCTGCCTCCATGTGTGATTGCTTCGGAGCATGCATGAATTGGCTAAGGAGTTGCACTGAAAAGGTGATATCAGGCCTGGTGAGTGTCAAATAAATTAATATGCCAACAAGTCTCTGATAAGCTGAAGGATCTTCCAGAGGTGGATCATTTATCTCATCTAGAGAACTTGCGTCATATTCTATACTAGTGAATTTCTTGTTTTGCTCCATGGGAATAATGAATGGTTTTGAGCCTGCAAGACCAGCTTCAGATATTAATTCTAACGCATATTTATGCTGACTGAGAGTGATACCTTCTGGAGACCGGGCGATTTCAATTCCCAGGAAGAACTTTGATGGACCAAGATCTTTTATGGAAAAAGTAGAGTGAAGATACTACTTGAGCTTGGCGATCCCTCTTTCACTATTGCCCGTAATCAGTTTGTCATCCACATAAATTAATAATGCCACAAATGAGCTGCCCTGAGACTTTGTAAATAAGGAATAGTCATGACGAGACTGAGAGAAACCATGCTGAAGTAGGGTAGATGTAAATTTTGCATTCCATTAACGGGAAGCTTGCTTCAACCCATACAAGGATTTGCACAATCGACATACCATGCGCTCCCCCTGAGTACGAAATCCGGGTGGAAGTTGCATATAGACCTCTTCAGAGAGATCGCCATGGAGGAAAGCATTCTGAACATCCATTTGGTAGAGAGGCCAGTGATGAACAGAAGCAATAATGATGAAAAGGCGAATGGTGACATGTTTCACCGTAGGAGAAAAAGTATCCTGAAAATCAATCCCTTCACGTTGACTGAAGCCTTTTGCTACAAGGCGGGCCTTATATCTCTCAA
Source organism: Casuarina glauca (assembly GCA_028551395.1). Lineage (NCBI taxonomy): Eukaryota > Viridiplantae > Streptophyta > Magnoliopsida > Fagales > Casuarinaceae > Casuarina > Casuarina glauca. The sequence continues at coordinate 21,870,311 of CM052349.1, read as the reverse complement.
CAGATCCATCGGCACAATACTTCACCTTGTAAACCCATTTAAAACCAATGGGGCGGCGATTAGGGGGCAAGGGAACCAAATCCCAAGTATGATTGGCCTCAAGGGCCATGATCTCATTATCCATAGCAGTCACCCAATGGGGGTCGAGGACAGCCTCATGAAAAGTTGTGGGTTCAAGGATGGAGGAGATAGTGGCAATGAAGTGTTGATAAGGAGGGGTGCATTGATCAAGGGAAACATAATTTGAGATAGGGTAAAGAGATGTAGAGGAAGAATGGGGTAGTGTAGGGCAAAGATAGTTAGAAGTCCAAATAGGAGGTTTGGTGGAATGGGAAGAACGACAGAGAGAGGAATCCTGAATGGCATCAGGTGGTGGGTTAGAGAGGGGAAGAATGGGAGGTGAAGGGTTCGTAGGTGGAGTAGTAGTGGGAGGTGAGGGGTCCAAAGGGGGAGGGACAGTAACAGGAGGTGGAATGTTAGGAGGTAGGGAAGGAGCAAGTGTGAGGGGTGCATCGGATGAAATGGGCTCCGCAGAGGGAGGAGACTCTGTAGATGCGATGGGTTCCTCAGAGGTTGGAGGATCAAGTAAGTCAGGGATATCAACAGGAAAGTTGGAAGAGGTATACAATTCATCGAACTGAAGAGCTGGAGTCGAAGAAAGTGGAGAGCTGTCCGGGGCCGAGGGAGAAGAAAAGGGAAAAATATGTTCCTGAAAAACGACATCATGACTGACAAAAAATTTCTGGGAAGAGGGATCATAGAGACAATAGCCCTTTTGAGAAGAAGGATAACCCATGAAAATACAAGGAATGGCATGAGGACTAAATTTGTCGCGATGACCAAGGGTGGTAGCATAACACCGACAACCAAAAACATGAAGATGGTTAATGATAGGAGGTTTACCAAATAATCGCTCAAAAGGACTGACATTATGTAGGGAAAGGGAGGGTAGGCGATTGATGATGTGGGTAGCAGTGAGGAGGCATTCACCCCAGAAAGAGGAAGGGATGGAGGCCTGAAACATTAAGGCCCAGGCGACATCAAGAAGATGGAGATGTTTACTTTCAACAACTCCATTTTGTTGTGGAGTATAAATGCAAGAGGTTTCATGAGTGATCCCATGACGAGATAAAAAAAACTGACGTTCAGTGGAAAAAAGTTTGAGACCATCGTCAGAGCGAATGCGTTTGATAGTAGTGCCAAATTGGGTTTGAATAAGGGAAATAAAATGCTGAATTTTTGAAAAAACTTGCCTTTTATAACAAAGAAGAAAAACCCAGGTGGCGCGAGAAAAATCATCCACAATAGTGAGGAAATAACGTGCAGCATCATGGGTGGGTGTGCGATGAGGACCCCACACATCCATATGGATTAGTTAAAAAATGGGACATGTGTGGGATTGACGTTCAGGAAAAACTAGGCGAGTCTGTTTTGCCATAGGACAAATTGGAGAAAAAAAAATGAGAAGGACATGAAATTGATTTTCCATGAACCAAAAAAGTTTTTAATGAGGAATGACCGAGATGTTGGTGCCAAAGATGATAATTATTATTGATAAAAGAGGAATTACAAAATGTTTTGGGGGTACAATGAGTAGCATTTAGGGAATTTAAATATTGATCAAAAACAGAATGAAATTGCAATGGAATTGAAGCGCAAAGAAAATAGAGGCCCCGTTCAGCTTTGCCTAGCCCGATCAGAGCTCCAGTCGTACGGTCCTGGAAGACACAGAAAGCATCGAAAAAAATTGCCATACAATTATTGTCACGGGTTAATTTTTGAATGGATAAAAGATTATGCCGAAAACAAGGGGCATATAAAATGTGGGTGAGGCGTAATGAGGGAAAAGGGGTGTAGGTGCCAATATGAGTGATAGGGCTAGTGGATCGGTCAGGTAAAGTGATGGATAATGGTGCTGCACATGGATAATAAGAATCTAAAAAATTTAAATCACAAGTAATATGGTCACTTGCCCTAGAATCGATAATCCATGATGTGTAAAAGGGTGTTTGAGGATAAGCATTACCGGTGAAGGGGCCGGGGTCAGTGGGGCCCGGCTGATTGAGAAGACTGAATAGGCGCTATTGCTTATCAGGGGTCAAATGGAAACCATTGGACCCAGTAGAGGAGCTAGGTGGGCCTAGTAGAGATGGGCCTGAAAATCCTGCACCACGAGGAAAAATAAAATGGGGGTTAGATTGATAGGATGGTCCATGAGGAGAGGGGGGCCCATAGCCTATTGGGTTGAAAGGCTTAAATCCAGATGGGTAGGCTGGATCATGGGCATCAACATGATGGGTCAAAGGGGCAGCCCCAATGGGCTTGCTTCTGGACCCACCCCATTGTTTGGGCTGCCAGCTGGGTGGGTAGCCCACGATCAGGAAACAGCTCTCCTGAACATGGCCCAGTTTTTTGCAATGATTGCAAAAAAGCCGGGCTTGAGGTGGGCCGTGAGAGTGTGAGTTAGACCCACGGGCAGGGCCACAAGCCAGAGTTGACCCGGCCTGCATCCAGGATGCTGTCATAGGGACGGACTCCCTCGCACGCGGAGCCGGCGACCAAGACGCCTGGAAAGCCGAAAAGTCGCTAGAGGATGATTTTTCGGCATGTGTGGAGTGTTGGGCAACGTCGTGCTTGGCCATGGCATAAGTTTTCTCCAAACTCAGGAGATCTTCATGGGAGAGAATTGAGGAGCAGAGCGTCTGGAACTCTGATGGGAGGCTGAGGAGAAATTTCATCGTTTTCTCCTCCTGATCGTGAGCATGAAGCCGTGAGTTCACACCGCAATCGCACTTTTTGCAGGTGCAGTGAATCGAGGCTTGATGGGCTTTGAGTTCGCTCCAGAGGTGTTGAAGGCGGATAAAAAAATTCGTCAGTTCGGCGCTAGTGGCTCCGCTGGAGAGTTTGAGGTCGTTGTTGGCCTCTTTCAGGTCAAACTTTTGGGTTGCGGTGACCTTATTGAAGCTCTCTTCCAGAACGGTCCAGATCTCCGCCACCGATAAACGAGTAATCATCCCGGTGAGATTGGGTTCGACGGAGTTGATGAGCCACGTTTTGACAGCAGCGTGGCATTGATCCCAGCGTTTGGCGTCATCGTCGTCGTCGGGGGGATGCGGGAGGGTGCCGTTGATGAAGCCCATCTTGTTACGGGCAAGGAGGACGGTCTGGATTTGATCGCTCTAGTTTGCCCAGTTGGATTTGCCGGTGAGTTTGACAGAGACAATACTCATAGGCTGAACATCGGCCACCGAAAGGTTGTAGGGATCGCGAGCAGCGACGGCGGCGACAGTGGTGGCGGCGGATTCGGTGGACATGGTGGCTAGGGTTCCGGGTAAGATTAGGAATTAGGGCTAGGGGTAATTTGGGAAATAGGGAAAGATGGAGGGCAAAAAAGGAAAAGGGTGATGATGGTGTAGAGATGACGTCGAATAGGGATATTGAGAAAAAAAAAAGGCGTTGGGCTGAAAAAAATAAGGAGGAAAAAAATAGAGGAAAAAAACGGGGAATGACGAATGTGCTCTAAACTTGTTACTGAAGGCCAAGTGATGAGAAAGCGGAAGTGAAAAAAAACTCAGGAAAGAACAAGGGTCGATGATACCATGTAGAAAGGGCCAACAAGTGAGCTGAATTCTCTTTTAAATATATTGAATTAATCTGTACAAGGGAATGCCTCATTTTATAGGCTTGATTTCTAACCTATATAAGGATACAATAAATGAGAATATTACAAGATATTTGTACACTAAATACATAGCCTATTTAGGCACCTACGAATCTTGCCATATGTGCACCAATAAAAGATACCTTGAAAAGTTTGCTCCAAAGAAAAAATCGTCTCTGTTGTTAGGGCCGCATAACGTGATGTATCTGGTGAAAACAGATCTTTACAAATTGATTAAGATAACTAAGGGAAAGAGAGAAAATAACGTGATTGATATATGAGATCTTAGACGCTTATAAAGCTCAAAATCAGCCACACCCGAAACTTGTTGTTTCGCAACATGTTGGTTTTGTTACAAAAGAAAAAAATGATGAAAAGCTGCACCGCAGTCTACTTGAGTGCCTATATAGGATATAATTAGTTTATTTAAGCCTTATCTTAGCTTGTGACATAACCGGGGTGCATGTGATGGCATAATTTCAGTTTTATTTTGTTGCTTGTCTGTAACTGGTTTTGCCGTTGGAGAGTAAACCTCTCCTTAGAGAGAAGCGTGGTCAACTTCCACCAGGACAGATAGGAAGAAAGACGAAAGTAATAGAATCGTGGCTTGATCTAGAGTATCGATTGCAAATTCGTTCTATCTCCTAGATGCGCACCCAGTTGCCATAATGTGTTCTATTCCTATTCCTACTGCATTTAAATTTGTGCATTTCAAGTGTTAAAACCATTGATTTGAACAAGTAATGATAGCTGACCTTAATCAAATGAAAAGGAAATTAAGATGAAGCTTGTAGGAAGTTTCAAGGAAGAAGAATGAAGAACAGTCAAATGTGAAGTCAACCTGAAGGAAGCTTGTAAGAAATTAAGTTCTGTGGGCATGAAGGCCAAGTTATATGAGAAGAATGAAGAACAGCCAAATGTGAAGGAAGCTTGTAGGAAATTAAGTTGTATGGGCATGAAGTTCTCCTTTGTTATAAATATGTAAGAGAAGCCATTGTATGGGAGTGTGAAAAGTAGTCAAAAGCAAGAAAAACTTTAGTTGCCTCATTTCGTGTCGTGGTTCTTTATCTTTCTCTTTTCTTTACTGGCATAATGCTCTAGTGCTATAGCATGGCTGATGGCCCTGCGAATATAGTGTTAAAATCCCATGGTTGTTGTTTTAACATCTCTCTAGTTAATGTTTTTGTAACACCCCTTTCTAATATTATTTCTCTTTCATTCAATAAACCCACCAAACTCTAATTTTCCACTTCGAATTCATCACTACTACATCATGAAATAATAAATCTTCACCTAACTACCTTTGTGATATAAAGATGCCTCGGAATGTTTGCTCTGAAGAAAAAATCGTCTGTCCATTGTTAGAGCTGCGTGGCGTAATGCATCCGTTGGGAATAATTCGATGTTGATCAAGATAAATAAAGGAGAAAGAGAAGGAAAAAACTTGATTGATATAGGAGACCTTAAACGCTTATTGAGCTTAGAATGTGCCACGCTCGAGAGTTGTTAGTTTAAAGTGACAATTATTACTGCTGTTTTTTTCAATATTTATCTCTTTAATTTTCTGATGGATTGGTAGGTACATGCATTACATTTTAGCATTTGAGTACCTGCTCGAAAAAGCCTACATTGCTCTGGAATTTTATTCAATGATCCATGTGCAATCCGCTAGCAAATAGTGTTTTGATTATAGAGGTCAAACAAAGAAGCACCACAGAGACCTGAGAAGTAACACTCTTTCTTCTGCTTTCCTTTTTCCCGTTTAGATAGTGTAGAACTTACGAAATGTGAACTTTCTTTTCTGAACAATCTTCAAATCTCATAATGTTCTTCCATCTCTTTGTTATGAATAGAAATATGCGGTAGGACCAACTCAGTGGTTTTTTTGCATTGGTTTTGCCCAAAGAAACCTACGAATCAAAAGACGAGTAAACGAAGACAACAGGTGACCAGTGGGGACCGAGTGGGTTGTTGTCGAGGACCACTGGCTAAGGTGCAAAAGCTCCCTCAAATATAGGTGTATAGGTATGTGCCCTCCGTTAGTGGAAGCAGATTCTGGAAAGTCCTTGAGAACGGTGGAATCGTAGCTGAGAAAATGAAAACAGCTGGCCAAAACTTAACAAAATGTCATTGTTACAAAGCAGAAAGGAGATTTCGTGGAGAATCCGTATCCTGGATCTGAAGGGTAAGGCCAACCAGTTGCTTCAAGGGCGGAATGAACATCGAAAGAGGAAGGACTTTTCTTGGCATGTGAGCCATTTGAGAGAGTAAGAGTACGAAGATCCAGATGACGTATTGTCGTAATCGTGCAGCGGGGAGCCCTTATCAAGTACAACCGTGCTCGGTTTGCTTGTCTCTGAACATTCAAGTGATGCTCTGAGCCTCTCTCTCTTGCGGGGTCTTTTGTTTGCTTGTCTGAAAGCTTCTTCTTCGTACTCGGTTTCTCTTATTTCTCTCTGAAAGGCAAGTGATACTCGGTCTATCTCTGCCCAGAAGCCAAATCTTGAAGGCGCGCAAGTGGAAAACTCCTCCATTTTTCTTTTTCTGATGCAAGTGGATTTTTCTTCCTTTCATCATAACCTGAAAAATAAATAAATAAATAAAGAAAAAAGAAATAAACTTCTCTGTTGTTTTTGTTTCTGATTCTGGCTGTTTCCATGTTTTCTAGAGGAGCTTCAATTTCTGTGATCATCGTTCGGTTGCTTAGATATCTTAGACGTTGGGGCTTTTGCTTCGAGTATCGGGTTATCCGTTCTTCGACCATTTCGATAATCCTCAAAAAGCCTCACTCTCCTTGGTTTCCATTTTTTTAATAGTAGAAATCTAGTTTGGTTGCTTTTGCGGAGACACAAAAGAGTTAAGGTGGTCTCAGGGTAAAAGAGGTATGGAGCTTTACTTTGCCTTTGTGTTTGGCTTTTGAATTTGCTACATTCTTGTTTTGTATTGTAGTGTTGCGTGCGGTTAAACAAATAGATCCGGTTGTGTTAACAACGATAGTGTTTTTGTTGTGTTCACGGTTTCACTACTTGATGTCCGCTCAACATTAGACATGGTTGCTTTCTCCTTTTTTTCCACGGCTTAAAGTTGTTTAAAGTAATGATCTTTTTTTATTTGATTTAGAGGAACTTTTCAAAGATTTTTCGAGGTTTTTGTTTGCCATAATGTCTTTTTAGTTCATCAACATTATACTTTTTGGTGTCTAAGAGATGCATGTGATAATTATTTTTTTTTATTGTGCGGTTCTTTTTTTTTCATTTACAATTGCTGAAGAACTCCAAGCTGAACTTTAAAAAATATCTCCAAATAGTAAAGTATAAGCATTAGATTTCTTTAGGCCATGATTGACATTTCATGAGGATACAAGGGTTGTGAGTTGAAAACGTTTATACCTTTGGCTTTAGAAACCAGTAGACAGTAAAATATTTTACAAGGAAAATGTCTAGGTTGAGTCATGCTTTTAGTCGTTAAATACGGTTATACAATATTATTTTGTTAATTTACTTTTTGAAGTCCAACATATTGTTTTTTTCTTATGTAACGTTGTCATCGTTATCTTCCTGATAATTACTTAACATCGTATAAATATGTCATGCTAGTTTCGTGAAATGGAAAATGAGATCTATAAACTAGTAAATAAAATACAACTATTTGTAACAGTGGATGTGTTTGATCGTGAGCTTTTTTTACACTTTCTCAAGCTAATATAAACTTAATAATTTTGTGACTTTATATTTTGTGGGCACGTACTTTTGTAGTATTGTTTAAGAAATAAACCTAATAAGCTTCATCTCCACCTCACGTATATGTCTTTTTATTGCAAGTTTTCCTTGCCCAATTGCAGAACTCGATTTCTAATATTGTTGCTTTGTAGATGGGAAACTGGTGTGCTGCTGTGATTTTTTCTCCTGTTCTTTTCTCCTCTATTTCTTGGGAAAACAAGAGTTACTGCAAGAGCTCATGATGGATCAGAGGACTGGGGATATGTCGAAGTCTGACCAAGTAAGCCAATGTTTCATTATAGCGTAATGTTTTGTTCTTATTTCTTTTCAATTTTCTTAAATGGAGAGTTGATGATTTGCTTTTGGATTGTATTTAACAGAGGCCCACATGTTCTGGTGGCTTTACAAAAGTCCCTACAGAGTTGAAAATCCATCCAAGCCATGGCCGATCATCCTCTGGTTGCAGTGCGGCCCAGTGAGTATCTATGATATTTTTGGTTTAGACATTATGAATGCAAAAAACTCGTAATTCTACTCTCTAGGGAATCTGTATTAGTTTCTTCACGCTACAAATGTGAATGCCCAAGTATCTTTTTCATAGTTATATTCACTGTCCTCATATGTATTTATTGTTTATTCATTTATTCTTCAAAAAATGAGGTGCTTCAAGTGTTGGGGTAGGGAGTTTTGAATTGATTGGGCCATTGGACACCAATTTGAAGCCGAGGAAATTCACATGGTTGCAAAAAGCCGATCTTTTGTTTGTGGTAAGTCAGCGATGATTTGCTATAAAGTAAAGAATTTCCAATTTTATTTTGTTTTTTGTGTTTTACCCAATATTTTGTGTTAACATATAGGATAATCCAGTTGGAACAGGATTCAGCTTCGTGGAAGAGCACAATTTGTTTGTCAAATCCTATGAAAAGGCAGCAAAGGATTTGTCTACGTTATTAGTGAAGCTGTTCAACAGAAATGAAAGCCTTCAAAAGAGTCCTCTGTTCATCGTGGGAGAGTCTTATGGAGGGAAATTCTCAGTAACTGTTGGCCTGTCAGTAATAACAGCCATAGCAGATGGAAAATTGAAGGCCAAGCTGGGAGGTAACCTCTTTTGAAGCAATCTTTCTAAATTAGCGATATGAAGAGCCTGAAAGTAAGAAAACAAGGGGGATAAAAAATAGAATTTGATTGATGACATCCTCTGTCCATGATCATTTAGTGCTTCTGTCTTGTAGCTTTATTTTTTGGAAGTAAAGCAACTTGATGATGAGTTGTGTTGTTTTTCATGTTTCTTTCATGTTCAGGAGTTGCTATAGGAAGTGCCTTTATCTCCCCAGAAGATTATGAAGTACATGCTTGTTGATCCTACAAATTACAAAATGTTATATTGTACTCCTACGCTTTCTTGTTGATATGTTAACTTCAATATGCAGCTTTCATAGGGTCCTCTTCTCAAATCTGACTCACGGGTCGACAATAATGGGCTACAAAGGATAAACAGGTCCATGTTATCTGCTTTTAACCAAAATATAAAAGAAAATTCTTCCCATCCCTGTTCAATTTGCTAACAAAAGCATTTTATAAGACAGTCTGGCTCAAAAGATTCAGCAGCAAATTAAGCAACGTCAATACCTTGATGCAACATATTCTTGGTTTTTGATTTTTGTTTGTTAATTCTAGGCTCCTCCCGTTGGTTTTCCAAGCTTTAATCAAATTCTGAAAAAGAAAATTAGAAGAATAAAAAACTAAGAGCGTTTTCAGTCACTCAACTTTTCTGTTGATTTTTCAAGTTTTTATGTCATTTTATTATTTACACTCCCAGTGACAATTATTAGTGTTAAACCTAAGAATGCAATTACCGAAATTATTTCAGAATTTAATGACAAGTTATATTAGCATAACTATTAAATTAGTAAAATTTGAGATTTTAGGTTCCACGTATAAAACTTTTAACAAAAAAGGGAGGTTTGGGAATTAACAAAATTCCCTTTATATCGAAAGAGAAAGAAACGCATCAGCTTGGTTATGTCATTATATAGGAAGTATTCTTACTTGAAAATAGGTCTTTATTGAAATTTTAGTATTTGATTGTAGGAGGGGAAGAAAGATGACGGTAGTGGTTAACAGACAATAATATTCTTCTTATCTTGATAAAGCAAAGTTCTGGAATGAAGTTATAGAAGCATGTGCTTAGGCGTGGAAATCTTGAGAGACTGTCCCAATTACCAAATATGCCATGATTTTCAAACCAGAAATACTAAATGCTATAGCACACAAAGCAACCAACGATAACTTATTTTCCGCATAAATATCAATTTTCTCTCCAACTTTTGTGATGATTACGCTTAAGGTTTTGATGATATTTGACGAGAAATCATAATAACTCTTGTGATTGCATTTCAAGTAATATGGTCCAACAATAATCTTTTAAATATACTTAGGTGATTTTTTAACGAAAGAGGCTAAAGTTGACCAACAATGATATTTTTTGCTTTCAATTCTTTTATTTTGACATATGTAGTTATCTGTTCAAGTATGGCCCTTTTATTGTCCTGTCATGCAACTATTAGTTAGGCACAACTACTTTTCTAGTTATATTCCCTTAATTTTTTTCACTTTTTACTTTGATCTATGTTCAGTGAAATTTATAAGCAAGTGAACATGTCGAACAAGTAATATAATGATAAGAAAGATATCGTCCCACAGAGATTGGTGATTACTAGACCAATTAATTACTAACGGTGAATAACTCCTAGAATTTATCTAACGAATCCAATGATAGATGATAGATTAATTAACTAAATATATGAAAACTTAATAAAAGAAATATGTTAGAGCATATGACTTCACCATAATTACTAGGTACTAATATTGATTATTTATGCTTGCAAGAGAGATAATATCTATGTGATGGCGGAATTTCCTAATTTATTTACTATCCTATGTCTAGGTATAGCAAACCTACTTAGTTCATTAATTCACTATATCTCTATATGTGAATTTAAACAAACCAAATGCATTAGGATCTATGAACATTCCCAGTTTACACCGAAAGCCACACAAATAATATGGTATATGTCTATCCATATTTAATCTATGATTGCATATTACAAGAAGCAACTGCATGCTATTTCCTGTCGGTCTCTAACATGCAAATCAAGTCATCTAAGTGGTAGCTAATCACCTAAAAGCATTAAACTCCGTAATATGTAACTTCACATAAATAAAATATCTTGCAAAACATAATAATCATAAGATTCATACCATCATAATTAGGTTACATCGTAGCTCTAACAAAAATAAACTAAAACATAAAGAAATAATGAGGAAGAATGGTAATAAGAAATAAAGAAGGCATCTTGAATCCAAGAACAAGAAGTCTGTCACCCTTTTTGTCTTATCTTCAAGAAAACCTTGAATTCTTGGCCTCTTTATTGAGTTGTGCTCAATTTCCTCCTCCTTTATATAGGGTCTGGGATCTAGAACTTTCTCCTTATCCTAATAGAATTGGGTTTTGGATTCCCAATACAATTGGGTTTTAGACTTCTATATTAATTAGGCTTTGGACTCCTAATAGGACTAGGTTTTCTAATTATTTAAAAAACCCAATAACAATAAAAATCTAATAACAATTATCCAAAGCCTAAGCCCAAGCCCATCTTGATTTCCTTCACCTTGATAATTTGACCATCTTCTGCCATATAATAAGTACCAGGTTCTCCATGCTTGTCCTCTTTCTTCATGCCTCCTTATACTACATAAACAAGACAAATTTAAGTAAATAAAGAGGAATTCAAATATTTTCTCACAAGCATTAGATAATTTATTATTTAAATTAGGTAAAATAACTCTATAAAAATAGAGTTATCAACACCCCCAAACTTAACATTTGGTAGTCCTCGAGCAAAAGTAATAATTAGCATATGCTTTAGACAAAACCCCTTCAAGAAATTCTCCATAATTGCTCAACTTAACAATTCAAAGAAAAATATAGCTTTCATCCAAACACCACAATTGTTTTATAAGATAAGATAGACTCTTAACTATGTTAACCACGTGTGTATGTGTGAGTCCTTATCTTTTCAACTATATGCACTCCAAATAGATCCACATTAATATGTAATTTCTCAAAATCTTTAACCAAACCTCATAGGTTTGCTTTTCATTCCTCTCTCCACTAATGTAAGCTAATTGTCTAACCAAGAATCAATAGGACTTTTATAAGCTTGTAATGTAAGGCTGGGCTAGGGGTAAGATGAAAGTCATTTAGGCTTAATTCACCCATGAACACATTGCTTTCTAGGATCTAATTTGAGCTTCTGTCACTTTATTTCTTCTTGCTCCTCACAAATAATTTTTCTATCACCACTTCTTTCATTCTTTTCCATCAAACATGCTTGATTTCACTTGGATTCTGATACTCACAAAAGCCACAATCATACTTGCATCAATAAAGCAAGTAAAAGTACTAGGAATACAACCATAATAATCTTTTCTTACTAATAGTATTCAATTGCTATGCTTAGTGGCGTATTTCGAAAGATTAAGTGGCTTGAATTTGATAAAGAACGATAAGATCATCCCATTCTAAAGCAAATGATGTACTTTCTTCTTTCTTTCTTTCTTTCTTTCTTTCTTTCTCTTTTTTTTTTCTTTTTTTTTTTTTTGCAAAAGAAAGAAAAAATACTATGCCTTACACAATCATTACAATCAATTTCTTCTCATGCTCCATCTTCCTCTCAACTTTTTTTTAGCTCAAATAAACTTGCACTTTAACAATTAACATGTTCATGGGTGTGGGACAATAAGATAATTTTTTTCAATGGCTCAAGGGTATGTATATGTGGGTGTCATTAAAAAAATCGGATAAGAATCAAGGCTCAGCGGGGTGACTGGTGATAAATAAATAGGGTTGGCTTGAAAGGCTCAAACGATCCAAAGAATGGCCTAAATCATTTTCTCAATTAGATGCAGCTTAGGATTTCGCCTCAAGAGAAAATCAAACAAATTCTAAGATTCAGGTGAGATTTAAGAAAATCACATACTTCACATGAATGTTTTCTAGAGATACACACAATTTCAAAAATGAAGGACTTTTAGTGCTCAATAGGTGGATCAACATAATCAAAATCACACTTAACTCACACTACAATTGCAGGTTTAAACAAAAGCTATATCTTCCAAAGAATCACCAAGAATTCACAACATGGGATGTAATCATGACATAAAAAAAAATTTCAATCAAATTTAGCACAAAGGTTCTTTCCTTACCCCCAAACTTGAATGAAGCATTGTCCTCAATGCAAAAACAAAAGAAAGCAATAATAATGAAGGAATAGGAATGAGAAAACTCCCTTGATTGTAGGTCATATCCATATAAAGCTCTAAGGAGATGATGGTGACAAAACTTCTAATGAAAAGACTAAAACGAAATTGCTTGGGTTGCCTCCCAAGAAGCGCTTGCTTTATAGTTTTCAGCCAAACTATCCTGGATGTTGTTGCTCAAGGAGGATGAAACTGTAATAGTTTAGGAGACAGCTTGTGTTGTAACACGGTAGAGAACTCTTCAATCAACCTTATTGTCTCATATATTTCCAACTTCCTTTTGTTCTCCAATATCTCTTTCAAAAAAATTTTGTAACTGAACATTTGAGTTGAAGCATCTGCAAAAGGAATGTTAATGTGCAATTTTGAAGATATATCAATGAATTCCAAAAACTGCTTATCTTTTTCACATTGCTGGAGTCTTGGGGGAGATGGAGTTTGATGCATAAAAGGTATCGGATTTTCTAAAACAAGCTTGCTCCTAGGTGCCTCCTCAAGTTGTATGCTGACATCTTTATCATTATCTTTGAGACTCTCCTTGTCAACATTAACTTCTCCCACTTGCTTGCCACATGTTACGGTTATTGCCTCTGTGGTATCTATAGGGTTTTTCTCCACATTGCTAGGCAAAAGACCTTCCTTGATTCTTTGAGATTATGTTGATTAGCTGACTCATTTGCACCTCTAATTTTTGGATTGAAGCTTCTTGTCTCTGAAAGCTCGCTTCTTGATTATGAAATTTTGCTTCAATCCCCTTTGTAAAGTTCTGGGTGGTGATGGCTAGCTTATTGATCATGTCTTTAAAGTTAGGTTTCACCTCTTCTGTTTGCATAAATGTTGGTTGCGGTTTCATCTCATTTAGGTTACTCCATGACAAAGTTTGATGGTTATGCCATCCCGGATTGTACATGTTGGAGTAATAATCATTTTATGACCTGCTAGGAATCCCAACAAAATTAGCATAATCATTATAATGAGCATAAGGGTTACCTACTTGACATTCTGTGCTCTCATGTGCTCCACCATAAAATTCACATGATCTACTTTGATGTCTCACAACTGGAGTAATTAGGTTGTCTATCTTCTCATTGAGCACTTCTAATTGTGCAGACATTATGGTAAAGATATCTACTTCATGGACTCCACTTGCTTGATGCATTGGTAGTCTTTCAGTAGACCATTGATAGCTATTGAATGTCATCTCCTCTAGAAGCTTATATGCCTCTTCTGGTGTTTTGTTGTGCAAGGACCCTCCTGCAGTTGCATCAATTATGAAACGAAGATTTGTATTAGACCCATCATAACAAGTTTGCACCTGTAACCATATGGGTAGTCCATGATGTGGACATCTCCTCAAAAGTTCCTTGAATCTTTCCCAAGCTTCATATAGTGATTCATTATCCATCTGTGTAAAAGTGATAATATCTTTGTGCATTTTTGCAGATTTTGCAAAAGGAAAGAATTTACAAAGAAATTTCTGAGCCAAATCATTCCATGTAGTAATTGATCCTATAGGAAGAGAATAGAGCCAACTTTTGGCTTTGTCCCTAAGAGAAAATGGAAATAGTCTTAACCTGATAGCATCATCTGTGACTCCATTGTATTTTATTAGGTCACAAATTTCAAGAAATGCTTCGATGTGAACATTTGGATCATCGTTTGGTAGCCTACTAAATTGCACGAAGTTTTGAAGCATCTGGATGAATGCTGGCTTGATCTCAAAGTTGTTTACCTGAATTTCAGGCCTTTTAATGCCTGATGTGGCATTCCAAAATGTTGGTGTAACATAGTCTTTTAAAAGTCTATGTGTACCATCATATCCCTCCATCCTTGTTGCTTAATCTTTCTACAATAGCAACTTAACAAAGACTTTTTTTTTTTAACGGAAAAATAATTAATAAAGCAAAATAATAAAAAAATGATTTTTTTTTTGTTTCAACAACTTAAAAGAAAAAGATTTTTTTTTTCAAGAATTAAAAAAAACGATTTTATTTTAAAAGAAAATAAAAGCTAGATTAAACCTAGAAATTATTTAGTATTAATATTAATCAGTAGTAAAACAACCAATCCCCGGCAACGGCGCCAAAAACTTGTTCGGTGAAATTTATAAGCAAGTGAACATGTCAAACAAGTAATATAATGATAAGAAAGATATCGTCCCATAGAGATTGGTGATTACTAGACCAATTAATTATTAACGGTGAATATCTCCTAAAATTTATCTAACGAATCCAATGATAGATGATAGATTAATTAACTAAATATAAGAAAACTTAATAAAAGAAATATGTTAGAGCATATGACTTCACCATAATTACTAGGTACTAATATTGATTATTTATGCTTGCAAGAGAGATAATATCTATGTGATGGCAAAATTTTCTTATTTATTTACTATCCTATGTCTAGGTATAGCAAACCTACTTAGTTCATTAATTCACTATATCTCTATATGTGAATTTAAACAAACCAAATCTATGTGAATTCTGATCGATATCCATATGAACCATCATGTTATACGAACACAATCTTAAACTCAAAGTTCCTAAAAGCAGTACAGCAATTGCTTGATGAAGTGGTTAATGTCCGGAGGGCTTTGAAGCAGCGTGGACCTATCAAGCATCAAACAATCCATAGGAATGGTTTAGATGGCTCTAAAGAGACAGATGGGAGATCTACTTCTCAATCTGTGCAAATGTCTTCAGACCCTGGCGAGTCAACTACTAACTCCTCTTGTGAGCTATCACCTGCAGAACGACAGGATCTGCAGAATAAGAAGACAAAACTTTTGTCTATGTTGGATGAGGTAAATCTCCTGCCTTCATGGTTTTGCAGCTTACTTTCTCTTTTCCTTTCTTTCTTTCATAGTTTAGAGAGTCATCTTTTCTTTCTTTTTTTCTTTTGAATTTCTAAATACCCTTTGGATAGTAGTCTACTTTTCCTTGTGAAGGGCACTCGGATAATGACATCCTTTTCATCCATTGCATGCCCACGCTACTGGTTGAGGGTCTAGCAAATTCCCATAGTTTATCGATTTCTTCTGTTCTAGAAAAATCTTTTGTTTTATTTCATTTGTGCTGATGCTGAAGAAAATAGGCATGATCATATACTTCTGTGTGATTCACGGGGATTTATTTGCAGTGAATAGGTTCTGCTAAGGAAAAGATTTCTTGTTTAGTTGGGTTAAAGATGGGTAGTCTCGAAGAATACATTGACAAACACCTTGATCAAAGCAAAAGCATTGCGGATATGCTTGTTTTGTTTATTACATTAAAAGAAGATTCTGTGCTTCAAGAGGCATTACATTTAAAGAGAGGGTAGTGAATATAATCTAAAACAGATTGGCTATCTCTTCCACGCACTTTTTTGCCGTTTTTGGCAGATGATTGGTTGTTAGCTCATGGATGGGAGACAAATTCAAAATAAAGTCCAAAGTATTACGTTTTAATTGGATGCAGTTCATGCTCAGGATTGGGTTGAGCAGGAAGATGCACCTTGTAAGTTGGCATCGAAGAATACATCTTTTCCTGCTTGAGGCTCTGTAAATTAAAGATAAAAAATTGAAGAGTTTGGGGAAAAAGGTTCAGAAGTGGGTAGATGGTCGTTAAAGCTGTGGCTGGTGCTCATACATGAGCTAGGCTGTGGAGGGGATTATAAAGATCTTGCGGGTTCTTATGTCATTTCCCGTGGCTATGGATACTTATTCCTTTACTCTATTCACTTATTAGATGGTTTTCTTGGATGTAATTACTTTAGTTTATCACTTGTAGTTGTGCTTTTGTTGTAGATGGATAGAAGATACAAACAATATTATGACCAAATGCAAATGGTGGTATCGTCCTTGGACATGGTAGCTGGGTATGGGGCCGCTGAATCATATACTGCTCTTGCGCTCCAGACAATTTCCCGCCACTTCCGTTGTTTGCGTGATGCAATCAGTGGCCAGATCCAAGCGACCCAAAGAAGCCTTGGTGAGCAAGAAACCTCATCACATGGCCAAGGAGGAGTGATACCTCGTCTCCGCTATGTAGACCAGCAGCTCAAACAACAAAGGGCTTTTCAGCAGTTCGGAGTTATGCGACATGCTTGGAGGCCTCAAAGGGGGCTTCCTGAGAGCTCTGTTTCAATTCTCCGTGCTTGGCTATTTGAACACTTCCTTCATCCGTAGGTCCCTCAACTTTATTTGCCCCGATTCTTGCTGCTTGTCAAATCTATCTAAGAACTTATATTTAACTAATTTTCCTTATTGTACCAGTTATCCTAAGGATTCAGAGAAACTTATGCTTGCAAGGCAAACAGGCCTGACCAGAAACCAGGTAAAATGATAGTCTTGTCGTCAATAATGGATAATGATTGCATAGTCTAAAAATTCATATTTAATATGCATTGTTGGATTGGGATCATAAAGATTCAGCATGTTGAACATCTCAATTGATCCTTCCTACTATTCAAGTTAGGGCATATTAAACTGTGGATCTCCTCTACTTTGTAAATTCCCTGATCAAAGAATGTCTTGGTATTCCTCTAATAATATTCCAGAAAGCCTTACAAACCCTTCTTTTGGTCACATGGCATGATCGTTGTTTTTGTGCTCTGATCAGGTTGCAAACTGGTTTATTAATGCACGGGTGCGTCTTTGGAAGCCTATGGTTGAGGAGATGTACAAAGAAGAGTTTGGCAGATCAGAAATGAACTCCAAATCTTCCCTTGAAAATGAATCCCAAACACCAAGAGATAATTTTCAGGCATTTGAGGATACAGGGGAAGAGATGCAAGATGCAAAATCTGTTCATATTTCCCCAGTAGAGATAAACATGCAAACAGCAACCATAGGGTTGGAAAGAGGTGCTCGGAGAGATATTTCTTGCGAGACTGACATAACGAAATTACAGGGTGACCAAAAACCTAACATGGATGACCATAGCCTCTATTCGGATGAGATTATGGCACCTCACCAGAGTGGTGGTGGGAATCTTATGGCTGCTGCTGCCACATATGATATGTCAGACTTGGGTAGGTTTGTAGATGGTAGCCAGGTTTCGCTTGCATTAGAATTGCGGCATTGTGAAAAAGATGGTTTTCCCACGTCTGGTGGCACCAACTCAAGAGGTAATAATGCAGCAACTTCTTCTGCAGAGCCTGACTCGCTAGATTTTCAGTGTGTAGATCTGGGGAAGCAACATCCGAGGTTCGACAATTCCCATATGTTACATGACTTCGTTGTCTAAAGCAATGCTTGCCTCTAGCCTTACTGGTGGAAATCAATATTTTAGGAGGATTGTTGAAATCGAATACCAAAAACAGAAATAGAAATAGAGTGGTTGGCGCTCTTCTTTGTCATTGCTCATCCTACTTGCTTATTGGTTGAAGATACAAAAGCTATTAGCAGTGCAAATATACGTGTAGATATATGGTATTTTACCAAACTTGTAATATAACAAAAGATTGTTGGAGCTGTAGGCATGTTTGTGTAGATCAGATGCATAGTATTTTTATCCATTTTGTTGAATAAGGGATCTTGTACAAGTACTCCTCCAAGTGTGATATCGATGTATCATTTCTATAGAAATAAATTTTAAATAAGAATTGAGCAATTCATGTATGATTCCTATGATGTAAGGTATAAGAGTCATACCCCTCATGTTAGCCTAAGCACATCTTCTTACGTTCCATTACATCCCTAGGAAAGACTTATTCTGCTCCCCGTAAGGACGTCATGTTTGTATGATTTCCAAACCAAGTATAGGTATTGAGGATTACCTTTAGAGGCCTTTCAAGGATAATGGAAAGCTTAAGAGGCCTTTGAGATTATTGAGGCCAAGAGAGCCGTTTGTACCTCAAGCAAAATTGGCTCTACGGTATCTTAATAAGTATTGAGGTGATGATCCACATTCCTTTCAGGTCTTTAAATGTATGATATAGAAGTAGAATTTAAAGATTCTAGGAATCCATGAACACCATGAATTTCTCTTCTAAAACGTTGTTGGCGCCTAATTCTCTTAGTCTTAGAGTACTCATGCCTAGATCTTCAATAACAGCCTTGTCCCCATCACTAGATACAACTCCAAAAATAATTTTTCCTTAACCTCTTTCTTAGATCATCTCTATGAACTATAATACATACACCGAAAGCCACACAAACAATATGGTATATGTCTATCCATATTTAATCTATGGTTGCATATTACAAGAAGCAACTGCATGTTATTTCTTGTCAGTCTCTAACATGCAAATTAAGTCATCTAAGTGGTAGCTAATCACCTAAAAGCATTAAACTCCATAATATGTAACTTCACATAAATAAAATATTTTGCAAAACATAATAATCATAAGATTCATACCATCATAATTAGGTTACATCATAGCTCTAACAAAAATAAACTAAAACATAAAGAAATAATGAGGAAGAATAGTAATAAGAAATAAAGAAGGCATCTTGAATCCAAGAACAAGAAGTCTGTCACCCTTTTTGTCTTATCTTCAAGAAAACCTTGAATTCTTGGCCTCTTTCTTGAGTTGTGCTCAATTTCTTCCTCCTTTATATAGGGTCTGGGATCTAGAACTTTCTCCTTATCCTAATAGAATTGGGTTTTGGATTCCTAATACAATTGGGTTTTAGACTTCTATATTAATTAGGCTTTGGACTCCTAATAGGACTAGGTTTTCTAATTATTTAAAAAACCCAATAACAATAAAAATCTAATAACAATTATCCAAAGCCCAAGCCCAAGCCCATCTTGATTTCCTTCACCTTGATAATTTGACCATCTTCTGCCATATAATAAGTACTAGGTTCTCCATGCTTGTCCTTTTTCTTCATGCCTCCTTATGCTACATAAACAAGACAAATTTAAGTAAATAAAGAGGAATTCAAATATTTTCTCACAAGCATTAGATAATTTATTATTTAAATTAGGTAAAATAACTCTATAAAAATAGAGTTATCAATCTATGTACCAAAAGATAGGGTGAAACATCATCTAGAAAATTTGAACTCCGTTTAGCACATGTTCCACCTGTAAATGTTTTCTTTGTAGGCAATTGAGTCACAAATTTTGGACTTGCTAGCCATAACCTCATTAGAGAGATCATCTCTAGATAGACTTAATCACTAATTGAAAACTATTTCAATCTAAAACTTTGGGACATAATTCATACCAGAATCTATAACAACCACTTTTAAAAAAGGGATTATACATTCATGGCCTTGTACTTAATCTAGATACTAAAACTACAATAGTGACATAAAACCAATCTTCGATAGTATCCAGAAATCAAAAATATGCAACTCTCCACCTATAGTTAAAAAGTAAAGAGCCACAAACTCCCCAAAATCCTACAACAAATCCAAAAGCCATGCTTATTAGAAACCAAGACATACCAACCCAATCTTCATCATTCTGGATGTACTTGTTGCTATAGTTTTTCACAATGCGAGCACACCCTAGAAGTGGGAGGTCCACAAAGTCTTGAATTGCCTTCATATGCAAAGACATCAAAGCTCTAGAGCTGGGTGCTTGATGGTATTTGTCCATTTAGATCATTGTATGCAACGTTAAAGTGTGAAAAGAAAGTCAAATTGACTTGTGATGCAAGTATTTCACTAGAAAGTTGATTTAAAGAAAGGTCCAAATATTCCAAGTTTGTGAGGTTAGCTATTTGATTTGGAATTCTGCCTAAAAATTGTTACCACAAGGATCCAATTCATGAAGCCCCTTCAAATGTCCAATCTTAAAAGGAATTCTGCCATTGAGCTGTTTAAGTTTAAGTGAAAGATTTATTCTCAATTTAATAGTTGGGAGAATAATACATTGGTGACCATTAGACAAAATTGGCAAACTCAAATAACTATGTTTTGTTGGAGCCTCCTATGAAACGAACACTAGAATTGTATAAAGCTCTCTTGGAAATTCACCATAAAAGAAAATTGAAAACAAATCTAAATGAAAAAGTCTTGGAAGATTAAACAACCACCCTAGAATTGATCTTGTTGCAAAATTGTCACCCCGGCACAGAATTTCTAGATTACTAAGCAATGATAGCCATCTAGGTAGTTGAGATGTTAGTTGGCACCTAATAGGATCCAAAAGTTGGATATTGATGAATCCATCGAAGCCAAATTGTCATCACCTGGGATTGCCTATCTTGAAATGTTTCCCCTAAGAATGAATACTAAAAGATATTTGCAATGTTTTAGAATCTTGGATGCTCTTATGATGTTGGTTAGCCTACTTCCAACAAGTGAAAAAAATAAAGATAAGAATTTCAATTGAGCCAACTTTGGTATAATCTATCCTTTTATTCTATTGTTAGAAAGTGGAAATACTACTAGGGACTTACAAGTGTAAAGACTCATTGCCATGTTAGCAAAAAAGTTATTATCAATTACGTCAACCACAATTAGTTGGCAAAGAGTTGAGAAATTAAAGGTAAAGAGATATCTCCTTCAAGGTGATTCTCCTTTAATATCAATGTTTGGAGATATGTGCAATTCATTAAAAATGAGGGTAAAGGACTTACGAAGGAGTTGAAATCAAGGTGCAAGTACTTTAGTTGGGAGAGTTTTCTAATCTTCATAAGAATTTGGCCACTCAATTTGTTGTTTTGTAACTTAAGTTTAGTGAGTTTCGCAAGGTTCACAAAGTCAATGCTAATGGGCCCTGAAAGACTATTAGAATGTAAAGATATTTCCTCCAATTCTATGGTACTGTATATATCCTATGGAAGTATTCCTAAGAGAGAGTTAAAACCCGTTTAAAAAAACTTTAGTTTAGGACAAGCCCTTAATTTCCTTGGAATTTGGTCAATATGATCATTATAAGAAAAGTGAAGAAGCTTGACAAAGGAAGGATTGGTACAAGGATAGGATGGAATAAAGCCTGTTAAACTATTTCTATTCCCATTTAGCTTCATCAATCTCCATGTTCTATGAAGGAATGAAGATTCACTCATCCCTTTGAAGTTGTTGCTAGATATGTCAAGTATTTGAATAAAATCAAGACAACCAAATGTATCTCTGATATCTGAAAGAGGTTGTTGTAATTAATTCAAAGACCTTGAGTTGATTTAAGGATAAAAACAATTCCTTCAGAAGAAACCAAATTAGTGAATTGTGGGGGAGATTGAGATAAGACTTTGCTAGGCCAAGCCTTCTCAGCAGCATAGTTCAATCTTAACCAACTACCATGGAGATGGTGTCCATCCAAGGCCCCAACAGCACTAGAAGTCCCATTAGAAGTAACAAGGATGAATCCTCTTGACCTACCATTTGCAAGATCCAAAATAGCTCTTAAAACTCCGGTGATATCACAATACTTGGAAAATGCTTCCCTTGGACCTCCTTTGCTTTGCGTGGAATAAAAAAAGATTATGACGGTGACAACCTCACCGGTCATCGACTTCTCAACATTAACAATGTTAACTGCTGTTTCAAGGGAATATAATCCTCTGCTCATTCTGCATACCCTTCTTCACAATTACCTCCTAAACTTTCTTCCCCAAACAACGTTCTCTCCCTAACACTTAAGGCGCCATTCATTATTACTGATGGCCTCACGAATACCCTTGCACTTATTGAAAGTGTTGAAGAAAGTGGAGAAAACACAGAAGTTTTGGGAATTGCTCGCAAGCTGTATATTCTCTTTGTATCGTTTTTTACAAAGAATCAGAAAAGCTACTTGAGTACAAAAGAATGACTAAAAGAAAGAAGCCCCGTGTGACAATCATGGGCCAAATAAAGAATATATATTAAGGGCCCACAACATGTCATGTATCTCAACAGAAAGTAATGCTGCATTTGCTGGACAGTAAAAAGAGCCAATAGAATTTGATTCCAGGCTGTTGAAATCCAGGTCATTTCACTGAAGCGCCCTATTTTGCTTCTGGTCTTTCGAGTTTCTTGGTAACGGTGTTACGTAGTTCAACTTTCGACTCCATTGATAAGAAATTGGAAAGAAGCGAATTTTTCGTTTTGGACATGATATATGCTTCGTCCATTCCACAACGCTTGGACTTTCGACTACCTGTGATTGTCGGATTCAAGGTTTATGATTGCTTTATTAATCCTCTTGGGGAATTAAACATTAAGAAAAGCATCTACTCGGAGTAGGTCGGATTGGGCTTCGGTGGCGAATGTTTTTTCATTCTTTTTTATCAATAAATAACACACCGCCTCAATCACTTCAGATTAGCTCCTTTTGTTTTGATTTCCAATATGTTGGATTAAGGCTTTCTTGATTTTGATTGGGTTTGAATACTTCGATTTGATAAATTCTTCCAACAAGATGAAAAAGAAGAAAGAAGTTGCTAGGTTTTGTATTTATATGTGTATCTGATGTGCAGAAAGGAACGTAGCTGTCAAAGAAATTGAGAAATTGAGTTCTGAAGTTGTGAGACACGGCCATCAAAGGGGTGTTGGGCTTCATGGCTAACGCTTTTCTCCCTTTTCTTCCCTTAGCGATTGGGACGAGGTCTTTTTATAAGTGAAAAAAGTGCAGATTAGTTGAAATTCAAATTCAAATTTTTAATATAAATGTCACATGAATATATGCTTATTAAATTAGATCTTACTCCACAATTTCTCGTCCAATTTCTATCAAGATATCTTCTTTCCCTGCTGTTGCCAATTCGCTAATGCAGTTTTGACCTTTTTTTTTTTTTTCTGTGTCCCCCTTGATTTCAGCCTATTGGAAAATGAGTTTATTTTTCGAATCTTTTTTCTGTTAGAAAAGAAACCTGATAGGATCTGCATAAACAGATCTAAAATACCCTTTTAGTGATTTTTACTTTACCAATAAACATAAAGGGAATAGTTAGAAACATACCGCTCTTGCGATTCATTCTCTCGGTGTTGTAAACCCAATAATGTGAATTGGAATCCGGGCTTAAATGAATATCCTCTATTGTCATAAGAATCACTAACTCGATAAGAGAACCTAGAATTATGTCTATTTGTAAAAACAATTGTATACAACCCTAAAAATAACATGAATTTATACTACGAGTAGAGGATAAGACCTAGTCTTGACCTTATGTGCAACTCAATAGGCCCACTCATCACGGCCCTATTTGGTTAGTCACGGCTCATATCAGCCAGTACATATTTTAGAACTTATGGACCAACTTAATATAGCCCACTTAAGTAAGCCTAATACAAAATTAAGCTAACATTTTCTTCATGCTCAAATTGCTAGTTGATGTGTGCTTTTAATTTCTTTTGTCAATGTTGATATGGTGTATTTTTCATTCATCTTATATAAATCTCAACACATCAAAACTACAAAAACTAAGGTTACAAATAGCTGAAGAGTGAAAAATGATACAAAAAATGAAGAAATTTAAACTTAAATATGGGTTTGGAGGTCTATTGTCATTTTGGTGAGCTAAACACCTATCGAAGACTGTGGACTCAATCTCTCTGATACTGGTACTCCGAAGGCCCATTGAAGTTTAGTTTTAAGGGACCATTTGAAACTCGGGTAGAGAAATCTCCTTTTGGAATTTCTCGGTCTGGAAAGCCCCTAAAAGTTTGGATTTGTCAAATCTTTTTAAAGATTTGGGTTCGAACGCCCATTTCGAAATTTGGGTTTGCAAACCCATTGTTGAAATTTGGTTTGTAAATCTCAAGCCACTAGTTTGAGCTTGACATCCCTAGGCCTTAGTGTGATGCATCGTTTGTACTAGGTGGGGCTGTCTCAGTAGCATTGTTCAACACTATTCGACCACAATGACGATTCCCGTGCATCCAAGGCCTGGAGAGCACAGGAGGCCTTGTCATTAGATCTGCAGAAAACAAAGATGAATCCTCTGGATTGACCAGTTTCTCAAGATCCAGAATAAGTCTCAACTCTAGCGATACAAATGCTGCACTGAATGACTAAAAACCTGAGCTCTAGATTTGGGGCTCGATAAAAGATTATGACTGGGACAACTTCATTGTTAATCGGCTTCTCACTATCAACAGTAACAAATTGGTATTTCAAGGTAATCTAGTCCACCGTGCATTCTGCAGACGCTTCTCCAGAACAACTTCCCAAACTTTCTTCTTCTAAACAACCTTCTCTCTCTTACACTGTGGGCACCAGTACTTATCATTGATGGCCTCAGCAATACCCTAGCACTAATTGCAAGCAATGCTACATTTGCTTATCGTAGACGGCCAAGATGTCTAACAGAGATTTTGATTCAAGACCCTTGACATCCAGAACATTTCATTGAAGCACCCGACTTAGTGCCTTTTCCCTCGCACTTGGAACAGACGAGGTTCCGAGAGAAGGATAGCTTCTTAGATGTACCATTGCATTGATATTCCAAAGTAACCTTCACGGAATAATTACATCTTCACCCCTTCTCTGCCTTCGGCCTCTGCTGCTTCCACCACTGTCAAAGCGTTGCTTTCCTTGAGAGCATTCTCACGCTTATCCAGATCACTTTGAACCTCACATGCCAGTACAGCTCTTTTTGTCTTTCCCGGTTGCTAAGAAAACTGTGCACGAAGTGAAAAAAGAACATTAGGTAGCAAAAAGCTTTTCTTCATCTTTTCATTCAAGGCCAACGCATCACATGCCCCATTGGGACCAAGAAGAATCGCCATGTCACGTAAGTCCACCCGCTCCGAGGCCGCTCTCCCACCATATTCTCTCCCCGGGTAATGTAGAGTGTAACGCTTCCAAAGGTTGGAAAGAAGACGAAGTGCGGTGTTGCTTTTGTTGCAAAACAAAACGTTGACTTCCCACTCAACCCAACATCGTCTACTATAGGAGAAAGATTGTAGAAAGTGACGATGTCCCTGTTAATCAAAACTTGCATACAAGGGAAACGACTGTGTTTTAGCTAGGACAAAATGTAATTTTTGCGCTAAAATGGCCATGAAACAGGCTTTATGTTTTGGGCCATGAAACAGCGTCAAACGACAGATTTCAAGAAGGATTTTTCCACAAAGACCGTTGTTTGAGAGAGTTCTACTGAGTGGTGATTATTGCTGGAAAAATTTGTAAGCCCGAATAATTATTGACTACTAGAGCCTTTGCTGACACTAAACGATGAAAATGTACAGCCCAAATAATGCACAGTCGAAGAAGAGTAATGAATCACCTGTTGAATGAAAAGTAGAGTCTTAGAGAAAGCTAGTGAGAAGAAAATCCTATTGTATCTTTTCTTTTCTATGGCAAGCTAATTCTGTAAAAGGAGAGACCACATTGACTATCCTTTAATGTTTTCATTGATCCATGTTTTTTGCTTTTCGTTTATTTATTCTAGGCTCTTGCCGTTGGTTTTCCGGGCTCTAATTAAATTCTCAAAAAATTAAAATTTAGAAAGAAAAAAATTGAGTGTTTTTCGGTCACTCCTTTTCTATTGGTTTTCGAGTTTTTATGTCGTTTTATTTTTACACTTGAAGTGATAGTTATAAGTTTTAAACCTAAGAATGCAATTTCTGTAATTCATTTGAGAAAATAATTAGAATTTATATTGATAAAAGTATTAAATTAGTCAAATCTAAGATCCACTTTCGAAGTATAGAAACTTTAACATTAAATAGAAGTTTTGAAATTACCAAAATCCCACTAGAACCAAAAAAGGAAATAAAACACCATCAGACTAGTTTTTTTTTTTTAAAAAAAAAATGTACAACTTTTAAAATGAGATACAGAATAATATGATGGTGTTTGTGGTTACTTTACAAAAATGAGAAAAGAAAATGAAATCTACATAAGGTACTCAAAACTATTATTATCACGAAAACAAGGAAAGAAAGCAGAATCTATATTACTGAAAAGCCTCTTCTTCAAGCTTGGATTTAAACCTCTACAAAGTGCCCTCAACTGCAATGTCAAAAGCTTGGTATTAACTGTAATGCCTTCTCTCTCATCCTTCTAATTCTGGACCTTGAAATGCCCATTAACAAGTCCAGATTTTGAGTCTCTTGAATACCTCCTCCCTTTTCGGTATTGTTGAAGATTGGAAACGTATTAATCACACTTACCACGTTATCATATTGAGTGACCTATTATATTACCATATTAAGTCTTAAAATAAGATTCAATATATTATAATTATTGTATATATATATATATAGATATATATATATATATATTTTAAATAAATTAGGTCTTACATTCTATAAATACACAATTTTGATCCTTGTAACCTAAGAAGCCGTCTTTCTCTCATATGAATTTTGTTTAAATTTTTATCTCATTAATGAAAACAGTAGAACCGGCTGTACAGTTCCTTCTATAAATGCCACTTGTACTGCAACTTTGCCGGTAAGTCCTCGAAGAAGTGTGCTATGCAGCCAGCGAGAAGGCCGTCGAAAGTGGATCTTCGTGTCGGGGTGTCCCCGTCGGGCTGCAAGTATTTCTTATACCGGTGAGAAGAGCGGTATCAGACTAGTTGTCATTATATAAAAAATATTTCTTACTAAAAAAAAAAGTATTTATTGAAGTTTTACTATTTGATTAGGATTAGAGGAAAGATGATGATGATTAACAAAAAATAACATTCTTCTTGAGTTGATAAAGCAAAGTTGTAATTGGAATGAAATTATTCTAAATTCTTGATGAATTAAGTGGAAGTTGATTTAAGTGGTGATGATTACATTATGTAACTTGACTCATATGTGATGGTAGTAGATAAACATCTTAATGTGTCATGAAAGACCTCATTCATTCTTGTGTTATCAATGTGCAGTGGAAGTTTTGAATTGTGTAATTTTTTTTTTTTTTAATTTTTCAGTTTTGCCATAGTTTGTTAACTTTGTTTAACATTAGTTGCGGTGGTTAGAGTTTAAATAATTATGCAAATAAGAGTTCCTGATTTTCCACCCCTTCGGTTAACATAAACAACTTTGTTGATTATATTAGGTAATTTACTTTTGAAAAATGAATATAAAGGGCTAAAATAAGCCAAATTTTAGTGTCGCCCCTAGGAAATTGCATTCGTATCCACAGTTTTTTAGTTTGCTTTTATATTTCTTGAAGAAAGTTTTGCTCTTATTTTTTTATGCATTAAAAAGCTATGCATGACTTTAAAAGCTTAAGTTCTACTTCTTATGTCTAATTCCTAATTGCACATTTTCCACAACAGGATGCATCCAAATGACTCAAATCGAGTATAAAAGGATACTTATTAATAACCTTGTTTTTATAGAATTATTTTAATTATTTTAGATACTGAATAATGTAATATTTGTGAGATAATATTTGGATTTTTTTTTATGTTTACTCATATTTTTCTTGTTTATGTAGCATAAAACAATATAATTAGAAGAAAATGAGAATTAGCTTAATTTCATAATAACTGTGGCAAGTGAAAGAAGAAAACAAAAAGGGAAAAAAGAAACGAGAAGAAAAGAACTGAGCAAAAGAGAAAAGAAAAGAGAAAATAAAAAGGAAGATGAATTGTCATCACAAGGTCAATTGGTCATGTTACAATATCACATAAAAGTAAAATATTATTCTTGAAATAATTTCATTCCTTGTTATAAAATAAAACCATACTCTCCTTTTATACACAATTTCTAACCAATAAAATAAATGATAATAAATGTGTTGATTGGTACAAAATCCTGGAACCCTTAATGTCTACATACATATAATTTCTTTATTTCTTTATATCTAATAATTTCTAGATGGTTTTTAATTGTAATATATTATTTTATGTTTTCTTCGTTGGTATGGTTGGCAATACTTTATTTTATATCCAACTTTCTGAACCTAATTGATCTAAATTTGAGGCTGCTTACATCTTTTCCTATTGACGAGGACGGGATGAGAAATAATTTCATTGTAGGAACTAAAATAAGTCAAGTAACTAGAGTAGTTACAATGTGCAAACTAGAAGTCTGGATTTTAAGGAGGAAAAGAAACTTTTAAACATAATATTATAATACATATTTTAGGTGAAACCATTCACTCCCAAACAAAGAAAAAAAAAAAACGAAATTCTAATGAGAACTAATTTCTCCATGCTTTAGGTGACAAGCAAATTAAAACTAATATGTTTTTATTCTAGCGTCTCTTTAAAATTAAAGATACTTCTCTCTGTATGGGTCGATTTTAAGGGCAAAAAAATCTTTGAATTTCTTAGATTATTATGTAATAATAATGTTTTCTTCACTAATCATTCAAACACTTTTATGGACAATTAAATATTGTATCTGATACTTAATTCAACAAAATCGCCGTCTCCTCCCTCTCCCTTTGCAAAGTAGTTATCTAAATACACAACCCCATTTTGGATTGTCTGCGTAACGGAGTGCAAAATCAAATGCAAGGAGCGGTGGTAATGTTAGTTTAATGGCAGCGTTTAGAAGAGCAGAAAGTGAAGGCGAGGATCAGCAAGTAAAAAAAGATCAGAATATGAACAAACCTGCCGATCACAACTCTCTCTCACAAAAATCAGTGGCAGATTATTTTCATGAAAAAGGCCAAAAGCATAATGCTAAATGTTTGTTTTAGCTGACGGTCATTTATAGCTCTCGGACTTATAAATATAGTTTTGTTTTGATAATGACAACTATGAGTGTATAAAAGAATTTTCATAAAACTTCAAAATGATCGTAAATGCCATAACTTATGTGCTAAAAATAAATAAAAATTATTTGTTTAATAAAACATAATATCAAATTTAATGATATTGTGTTGATAACAATATTTCAAGTATGTCAAATTGATAGTAGCCCAATAAAACTTCTAACGCCTTGGGGCCTCCCTCGTCAAGGAGGTGAGGAATATATGCTCTAAATATGTCACAAGACATGAAAAAGAAAACCTACAAAATAAGCAAATTCAATTGTATTGATTATGTTACGATAGTAAGACTATATAGGCTTGTACATATTTATATAAGTTTAAGCCTAAGCTATGTTAACAACTAATACAACATATAAAATGATAAAAGGTATCAAACAAACATATAAGGAAAAAATAAGAAGGTAACTAACTCATCACTTACCCTGGAAGTTGTTTCATTCCATTAACAAGATATCATTATAGTTTGTGCTGGACTGTTTCGTTGGGCATAGGCCTTTGTAATGCCCGCCATTGGTTTTAAAAGGGGATGGATCCAGGCCGCGACAAAAACTAGGCCCAAGAGATCAGTCGCTGCCGTTTTGTCCTACCGTGATTTTGACGCAACGGCAGCGGTAAAGAGGCTAGAATTGAGAGGTAACGGTAACATGCTATCTATTTATCATTCTTAACGAAGGTTTCGCTAGATAAATGTGATGATGGAAAGATTGATCTTCATACGTTCATTATCCATCTTGAAGGAATCAGTTCGTGCCTCTGTTATAAGCTGAAAGTTAATTGTTCTTTGTCTATTTTGCACTGTAAGCCTACTGTATTTACTTATCTATATAGATAAATGATTATCTTATATAATCCGTGTGATTAGAGTTTTTGAATTGAAAACCCAGATCGGGAAAAAGTGGGCGTTTTACTGGTATTGTTTAACTTCATAAATCCCCTGTATAAACCCTAACTTGGAAGTGTAGGGATTTCGGGCTGTGTGTTGATTTTAGTGAAATTTAGTTGGGATTAACTCAAATGGTGGTTTGGGAAGGTAGAAATTGAGAACGGGGATATAGAAGATAGAAATTGGAATAGCAGCTCATCAACCTCCGATAGGAGCTCCTGTGAGTATTAGGTTGACTTCAAAATCACATCTTTTAACGTGATAGAGTTGAAGTTTGAACTATATTCATGTACAGATTTGGCAGGACTTTGTAAAAGAATAGAAGAACCATGATTGTTTGTGACTTCATTCTAACTCGTTGGCACTATGAGAAGAGAATTTAACAGTACACTTTCTCACCCAGTTTTCATTCCCACAAGCCAAAGTGGGAACAGGAAAGGCCATAGGGGGACTGATTCAAATTAAACCATCGCAACTCAGTTTATGACGGCTTAAATCATTTAATATGTCATGAAAGACTTCATCCATTCCCATTGTTTTAAATTTGCCTTGAAAGTTAATGATGATTCAGTGTAGCAAACATAACCTGTTTCTTTTGAAGTGGTCGTCTGGAGAGAGAGAGATCAGATTCTACAATTTGCATCTTCCCTATTTTATGCTCAGTCTTGTGCTAATCCAACGAAAATTCAAAACTAAACCATTCAAATTGGAACTTTACTAGCAAATTGACAACTCACTTTAGAAGAAACTGCTTACTTCAAATAAGAAGATTATACACTAACTGCGTTCTACATAACCTATTGGACATAAAGTCAATCTCTGGTCACCAAAAATAAAAAGCATGCTACCATTCTCTTGTAACTAAAAAGTAAAAGGCCACAAACCCCCCAAAATCCTGAAATGAAACCAAGAACCACACAAAATAAAAATCCATGCATTGCAAGTGTATCTTTCTTATATGAATTGTACTTGTTTCCTTTGTCTTTTACATTATAAGCACACTCTGGAAGTGGAGGTCCACAAAGTTCTAGATTGCCCTCATATGCAGAGGCATCAAAGCTTTGAACTTGGATGCCCGATGGTATTCGTCCATGTAAATGATTGTGTGAAACATTAAATGAAGACAAGAAATGCAAATTAGTAAGTGATTTTGGTACTTCACCCAAAAATTGATTTGCAGAAAGGTCTAGTTCTTCTAGGTTTATGAGCTTAGCTATTTGGTTTGGAATGTTTGCTGAGAAATTGTTATGACTAAGATCCAGTGCATGAAGCTGTTTCAAATGGCCAATCTCGATAGGAATGCTACCATTAAGATGATTGTTTGAAATATAGATTGCTGGCCTCAAATTTGCAAGACTTTTTACTTGCCTTAAAGGACTTGTTCGTGGTTGCCCACAGACAGGGAAAAAAATGGGTAAACTCATGGAAGTAGTTTCTTCCAATCCTTCTAAAACAAGTGTTGGCATTGTACAAAGTTCCTTTGGAAACTCACCTGAAATGAGGTTGTAAGACAAATCTAAATGAAAGAGCCTTGGAAGAGTAGACAACCAACTTGGAATTGTACCTACCATTTGATTGTCACTTAAGCTTAATACCTCAAGCTTTTTAAGAAATGATATCCATTTAGGCAATTGACCTGTTAGTTGGGAATAAGAAAGATCCAAGAACCGGATATTTTCAAATCCATTAGAACCAACTATATTGTCATCACTTGGCATTGCCTCATGTAGGAAATTTCCCTCAAGCAAAAGCGCATTAAGACCTTTGCAACGGGCCAAAATCCTCAATGTCCTTGTGATATTAGTAAGCCTATTGAAAGAAAGTGAAAGGAAGGATAAGAATTTCAATTGGACCACCTCTGGCCCAATTTGTCCTTCTAGTCTATTGACAAAAAGTTGGATTGCTATTAAGGAATTCCAAGAGTAAAGGCTTATTGGGAAATTACCAAAGAAGTTGTTGACCCCCAAATCAATTGTACTAAGTTGACGAAGACTAAAGAAATTAAATGTGGAGATATCTCCTTTAAGGAAATTTCCTCGTAACATCAATTTCCAAATACTTGTGCAATTGACTAAAGATGAGGGTAGAGGGCTTACTATGGAGTTTGACTCTAGGAACAAGTATTTCAATTTGGAAAGCCTCCCAATATTCCTTGGAAGTTTACCACTCAATTGATTATAATCTAGTTCAAGATTGATGATTATGGTGAGGTTCACAATGTCATTGCCAATGGATCCTGAAAGATCATTAAAAGATAAGAAAATTTCTTCTAATCTTATTGCACTATATATATCAGAAGGGAGTGGCCCTGAGAGATTATTGAACCCTGCGCGAAAAACCCTCAATTTGGAACATGCACCAAGTCCCCATGGAATTGTGCCACTATAATGATTGTAAGAAAAATCAAGAAACTTGACAAAAGAAGAATTGGTGCACCAAAATGATGGAATAGGACTAGTGAAAGTATTGTTGCTAAAATTGATCGAGATCAATCTCCATGACTTTTGAAGGAAAACTAATGGGATTACACCACTGAAATGGTTGCTAGATATGTCAAGTACTTGAATAGAATCAAGCCAATCAGATGTATCTTTAACATCTCCAAGTAGATTGTTGTAGCTTAGATCAAGAACCTTGAGTTGAGTAAAAGATGGAGGCAAATTCTTTGGAAGAGAACCAAATAGTAAATTATGGGAGACATTGAGATGAGACAAATATGTAAGATTTCCAAGAAAGGCTAACAAACTCCCTTTGAGCCCCCTACAAGGTAACCAAATATGGGTAACTTTACCTTTTTAATCACAATAAATACCTTCCCAATGACAATAGTCAATGGAAGACCAATTTAAAGGAGGAGAAGATGTATTGAAGGGCAAAGACAACAAAGATTTGTATTCAGTTTCATTGAAGGCATGACTTGAAAAGCAAACTAAAAAGAAAAAGAGAGGAAAAAGAAGATGAGACATCAAGAATTGCATGGTTCTACTTATAAAAGAAACATAATAAAGTATCATCTATTTTTTGGGCCAAATGGACTAGAACGTAAAGTTTTGAAAGAAGCAATGCAAACACAAAGTACAACCACTCTACATTTTTGAGCTTGCCCCAAGTGCCTGTCTATATATAGGGAAGGATTCCTTTGGGTAGAACTGAGATGCTGAACTTTAGTCTTTACAGGTGGAATTCATTTAAGCTGTTTGATATGAGTCTAATTGCAAGATGCTTGACTTGAGCAGATTGCATTAGTTTGATGTAGGGATCGGCAATCAAAGACACAAACGCGTGCCACGACATTCCTAGTCTTTGGTTACCTGTCATTTCACCCTTCCAAGACACGGCAACAAATTTGAAGATTCTTCTGTTGGCTCATTGTATGAGTCCATGTAACGTGGGCTTATATCAATGATGCATAAACAATCATTCCTTACAGTGGCAATGCAATATGATTTTATTGGTCCATTTAATTGTACATATGTTATACATATATTCCCCTTTTGCATATATGGTACTGGCTGGTGTGGGCCTTTGTCCATCTTATAGACTTTGATGAGTGGGGCTATTTGTATGAACATTTTATTGATTGGCTAAGTCCTCCCTCTAGCTCTCCGTTTATATATATATTTAATATATTTAATGTTGCTTTAAGGAGAAATTTTTGGAGACAACAATATAATTTATTTGATTGCGTTTAGTCGTGGGAAATCACCTCTCAGGTGGTTTCGTCATGTCATCTATCATGCCCCTCTCTCCTATAAAACACTAAACACACTAACACAAATAACTCACGACTCACACATACTAAATAATTTCTTGTTCACATGGGTAGATAAAAAGGGGTTTTTACACAATCATTGTGGTCGCCTTCTTCCTAATTTTCACACAGCAACTTTTGGGCTATTTCATCAAGCCAATATCGGAGAGAATAGAGGGGAAGACTTAGTTGCAATTTGCAACTCAAGAAACAAAATAAGGTATGTTTTTCAGATCTATTTTATATTGCATATAGAAACCCATTTATCTCTCCATGATCAATGCTCAGATCCTGTTAAAAGGTCTTGTTTAGGACCA
Organism: Casuarina glauca; assembly: GCA_028551395.1. Lineage (NCBI taxonomy): Eukaryota > Viridiplantae > Streptophyta > Magnoliopsida > Fagales > Casuarinaceae > Casuarina > Casuarina glauca. The sequence continues at coordinate 21,836,126 of CM052349.1, read as the reverse complement.
AATTTTCTAACAATTTCTCTATCTTGTCCATGTCCTACATCTTTCTACAAGTCAAAATAAATTATCTGTATGGTTAAAAAATTTAACTCAATTAAAGCTTTAAGATATATATAAAATAGGAACGGTAATCTTGGAGGAAGACTCAAACGCGTTCCTTAGATTTTGTTCTCCTTGATCACAAGCATTTCGCTCATAAGTCACAACAACTTTGAAAAATTCTTCTTCACTTTGTTAAGTGATAAGATAGGCTGTCACTTGAAAGCTTGCTCATTCGAATTTCTAATAGGGAGATAAACCGATTCTTACGACTGGGTATACTCTGATTGATTCGATGTTGTTGCTCTCTTTTACTATGCATCAAAAAAATTCTATTAGATGTAAAAGCTTAGGTCTTGCTTTTTACCCTTCAATGCGCAATTGTACATTTTCCACAATATATTTTAAGATGGCGTTAAAGCTCACCAATGGAGCCTAAGCCACAAGTAATAATTACTCCAGTTGCTAGCTTTTCACCGTAAAGCAGTGGTAACCAGCATAACATCTGAAGTATCTACGACTAATTAATTTTTCCAATAATTCATCCTCGAACGCTTGTATGAAGAAAAATCTATTTTATAGACTTTTTCTTTCTTATTTTCAAATAGCGCATTAAGTAAAATATCATTAGGTGAAATCGCAATGACAATTGTAGATCGGGAAATCGCCGGAAAAACGAGAACGTCGGAGAAGAGAAAAACGGCGGCTACAAAAAAAACTATATGGTTTATTGAAATCTTCCCAATTAATATTCTAGGTATTATAGAACCTATACAAGGATTCAGAAAAAGAAAAGAATTATTTTACAACAAAATCTACACAAATCTGGAAAGAATTCCAGTCGGCTATGGCGTGGGTTTCGCGCAGAGGAGAAAGTGACTCTCTGGTCATACGTGCGGCTCACTCGCTGTCACCCTAGTAGAATCCGACCTGTCGCGCGGGTGCCGACGCGGCTCCGCGCATGGGTGGAGATACGTTTTCTGACAGTTTGTCAAACTCAATGTAATGAAAAATTCGATAGAAACAACCTTTCTTTTTCAATTGGTATAATACTTTTTGCCCTTTCTACACGCTTGGCCCTCTATTATTTGGGAGGATATTTTTTATATTTAAATATTAATCAGGATTTTTTTTTTAAATATAGAATTTTTGGGTCCAACATGTTAAATAATAAAGAGTCAAGTACATCTCACTAGTTACTAGACTTTGATGAAGAATAATTCTCCTAAACACCCTTTCTCATTGAATTAATCAACTCAACAAACAAGCCTTGAAATCTTGTTGGGTGGGACTACCGACGTGATTGCTTCTCTCATTTATTGTTAATCAAAAGGTATGCTTGTGTAAAATAAGTTATTTATTGCAAAATTTACATTGAAACTTAGTCACACACGATAGACTTTCCCTGTTAATGGTCCAAGACTTCTTTTATGAACTGTGACTTAGGTGGCTATTATCATGGGGAAAAATAATATTGAATCGTCCAAGATCTTTCCTAAAAGGTACCTTAAGAGTTAGGGAGAGCCACCACTTGTAAGCACCTAATTTATATTTTCTCCTTTGGCTTGGGATGATTGTATGTTTTTGTAAAAGTGTGTAGTTGTTATGGGCCCTTGGTTTGTGATGTATTGTTCTCGTAGGCCTATTTCTTTTTTAGTAATTCATTTTTTCTGTATTAAACTTGTAGAACAGAGAGTTTCATTCTTTGAGAAAGTGTGAATAGAAACAGCACTCGGTGCTCTTCCAAAATGGCTTGCGTCAAGTTCAATGTTTCACCTTTTACTGCACTTCACTCTTTTCTTCATGGTATCAAGAGCAGGATTTCTACGGTGTAAGCTTTCTTCATCCGTTTCCTGGTTCATTTTTTTTCTTTACGGTTTCGCATAATTCTTTTTCCCCTTTACAATTAACTCTTATATTACCAAATGTTATCAAAGTCAAAATAAAATCCGAAGAAATTTATTTTGACTTTGATTTCTATAGACTAAATAACTATTTGTTCTACACAAAAAACAGTTGCTTCCGTTCAAGGGTACATCGGGTATATCAGAATTACTGTCAAAATAGTCTTTGCGTTTTGGTGTTTATACCGTCGTTTCAAGCTTAGACAGCGACGTTTCACCCACTCCCTGACACCTCAACCAGCATTAGCCCGTTTTGACCCCGCCTTTCTTAGTTATTTCCTATTTTCACCCACCGAAACCAAATATGGCCTCCTCCTCTGAACAAACCCAACAGATCCAGCACCATAACCCCTACCGTGATCCTTATTACCTTTCAACCACGGACATGCCTGGAGTCTCTCTTGCTGCAGAGAAACTCAAAGATGACTCCAACTATGATATTTGGAGTCGACAAGTAAAAAACCAACTGATTGGGAAAAATAAATGGGGCTACATTGATGGTAGCTTTCCTCGTCCAAAGAAAGACACGGATAAACAAGCTTTATGGGACCAAAATCACTCTGCATTAGTGAGTTGGTTTGAAAAATTAGTGGAAAGAGAGCATGCAATATTTGTTACCCGCACCAACAATGTGAAAAAGTGCTGGGATGCTTTCGAACTACGGTTTGGAACACTTACCTCCACTCAAGCATACAACCTGCGGCAGAAACAATTTGAAAACCGCCACTTTGGAACCACAGTGACTGATTTTTACACAAACTTGGCCAACTTATGGATTGAAATCCAGATGGTAGAAATTCCCGTTCGCTGCAAATGTGGAGGATGCACTTGCCGTGTAAATGAACGGCTAGAAGAAGAGAATGCCCCACATAATTTAATAGATTTTCTGCTTGGGCTTTCGGATGAGTTCCAAAACTACCGGACCAACATTCTCTCCAAGGATCCATTACCAACCGTTGATCAAGCCTTCAACTTAGCCAAGGAAGACGAGCACCAATGCCGGAACCGTGAAGTGGGGCACCGAACTCAGGAAGGAGTTGTTTTGGCTGTTTCCCACAACCAAAGCTCCTTCACCCATCCATCTAGCGGTAGAATTGAACAAAGAGGCAAACCTGTATGCACCCATTGTCATAAATCTGGCCACACTAGAGACAAATGTTACCGTCTCAATGGATTTCCTCCGGGTTGGACACCGAAAGGGAAGGGGAAGCAAACAACACCACAGATTTTTCAGGCGGGCTCCGTGAATGGTGGTGATGCATCAGGTTCTATGAAACAAGATGGGGCGTCAGGAAGCTCTGCACCTTTTGCTAGTTTTCTCGGTGGAGTGGGTCAAAATCTTGCACAACACATGGGCTCCATGTATCCACATGCCTACTATCCCGGTCATGGATTGGCTCCTTTAACGCCAGGCCCGATTGGTTTTGGGTCTTCATCTAGGTTAAACATGCAAATGGGTCTCAGCCAACACCCAATTCCATATGGTTCTTCTAATCCAACTCATGAGCAGTCTCTTGGAGCAAACCCAACTAGCAATCAACCATTTGTTGGACTTATGATGCAACCCACGGGCTATGGTTCTCAAAATTCATCCCTTTCTTTGGAGCAGCTTCAGAGAATGTTGGAGCAACTTAATATGCTGCCACAACCAGATCCTACCTCTTATGAAGGAAGGTTTGCAGGTACAACCTCTCCTCATCAGTTTTTAAAGTTTAAACATCCATGGATTATAGATTCCGATGCTAGTGACCATATCACGTGTGATTTGAAGAATTTATATTCAACTTATTCATGTGGATCTCGATTGTTGCCTATTAAATCACCTGATGATACATGTGCTTATGCTACACATATAGGATATGCTCAACCCACATCCTTGCTACGTCTTAACCATGTTATGTTTGTTCCTCGTTTGAAATTCAATTTGTTATCTATAAAAAGAGTCACTTCTGACCACAACTATGTTATTATCTTTTTCGATGATTTTTGCATCTTCCAAGACCATTCGACTAGGCGGGTGATCGGACTGGGTAGAGCTGAGCGAGGACTGTATTTTTTGCAACCCACTTTAAACGATTTACCTCGTTGTATTGACCGTCTTTTGAGTACTGTCCATTCACTTTTGAGTTGTATGAATGTGAACAGTGGTTGTAGTCGTTTTAAAATTGATGTTCCTCGTATTACTATAAGTACAAATTATGACTTATGGCATTGCAGACTTGGTCATAGCTCTCAAAAATCATATTTTGCACATGGCACAAGTATACATTGTCCTGAACATTTCACATGCTCTATATGTCCATTGGCTAAACAAACTCGATCTATTTTTCCAAAAAGTCACTCTATTGGTTGTACCAAATTTGAGCTGGTACACATGGACTTATGGGGACCACATAGGGTACCCAATCATGATGGTTCGTGTTATTTCTTGACTTTGTTGATGATTTTTCACGCGTGACGTGGACTTTCTTATTACGTTCCAAGGACAAAGTTTTTTCTATAATCCAATCTTTTGTTTTGACTGTTCAAACTTAATATGGTACCATGATTAAGCGCATTCGCTCAGATAATGGTACTGAGTTTTTTTCGGCTGCATATACTTCATTTCTATCTTTTCGTGAAATTATCCATGAAAGTTCTTGTGTTTATACTCCCCAACAGAATGGGGTTGTGGAACGCAAACATCGTCACCTATTAGAGGTGGCGCGAGCCTTGCTATTTCATTCCTTCTCGGTTTTTGGGGAAAGTGCATTTTAACAGCAACTTATCTTATTAACCGTTTACCAAGTGTGAAACTTGGAAATCGGTCTCCCTTTGAATTGTTTTTTGGAAAATCACCTGCATTAGATCACTTAAGGGTCTTTGGTTGTAGATGTTATACGAAAGTTCTATGCCCTAATGACAAATTTACACTAAGAGCAATCCCTTGCATTTTCTTTGGATACCCTTCACTATAGAAGGGATACTGAGTTTTAAATCCCGAGAGTGGGAAATTTTTTATTAGTCGTGATGTCGTATTCTATGAATATGAATTTCCCTTTTCTACGGTTCAGTCCTTAGATCAGCAGACACCCAGGCCGGACATTGCTCAGACGCTCGATCCATTACCTGTTGATCCATTGCCTGTTGTTCCTATACCCATTGTATCAGAACCTCTATAGTCATCACTTCAAGATACCTCTCCAATACAACTAGCTGAGCCCCCATTAGATATATCACCAACAGTTGTGTCTCAATCGTCTTTGAACCCTAATGTTCCTATATCTGCACCTAGTCAGCCACCTCATGCTCTAGAAACATCTATAGATCATCCACTTCTAGTTCCTAGACGGTCCTCACGACCTACATGACCTCCCATCTGGACCGCTGATTATTTATGTTCAACCACCTCCATAGGGTTGAACAACCAGTATCTTATTTTTGATCAGCTTTCCATGGACCTTTTCTTTCCACATTATCAGCGCTTCATAGCCTCCATTTCGATGGAAACAGAACCTGAATCATATCATCAGGCTCTTAAGAACAACAATTGGGTAAAAGCAATGAATAAGGAATTGTTGGCCCTTGAGACCAATCATACATGGGATGTTGTATCACTGCCACCTGGTCGTAAGGCTATTAGATGTAAGTGGGTATATAAGATAAAATATCATGCTGATGGATCTATTGAGAGGTATAAAGCTCGCCTAGTAGCTAAAGGTTACTCACAATGTGAAGGTATTGACTATGATGAGACCTATTCACCAGTAGCAAAATCAGTGACAATTCGATCAGTGATTAGTATGGCGGCTATCAAGCATTGGGATCTTCATTAGTTGGATGTGCAGAATGCCTTCCTACATGGTGACTTGATAGAGGAGGTTTACATGCAACCACCACCCGATTTTGCCCTTCCGGGGGACCGCATTGTATGTCGCTTGCGAAAATCATTGTATGGATTGAAGCAAGCTTCAAGACAGTGGTATGCAAAACTCACAAAGGCTCTTTTAACGGCTGGTTTTTGGCAATCTCTACATGACTATGCTCTCTTTACGAGACGTTGCAGAGACACTTTCATTATAATCTTGTTTTATATTGATGACATTCTCAATACAGGAAATGATGTGTCTACTATCAGAAGGTTCAAACAACATTTGAATTCTGTTTTTCATATGAAAGATTTAGGTTAATGTAAGTACTTTCTTGGGATTGAGATTGCATGCTCGCCAGGAGGGATTTATCTGAGTCAGCGTAAGTACGCTTTAGAGCTCATTTCAGAGGCTAGTCTTGCAGGCTCAAAACCTGTTATCACACCTATGGAGCAAGGTCTTAAGTTGACTACTCCAGAATATGATGAAGGAGATCCTGACAGGAAAGACGACCCACTTCTACAGGACTTTGCTCCATACCAGAGGATGATCGGACGATTGATGTACCTCACCCATACACGTCTAGATATGAGCTTTGCAGTACAGCACCTCAGTCAATTCACTCACGCCCTTAAGCAATCACACATGGATGCTACCATGAGAGTCTTAAGATATCTTAAAGGTACTGCCGGACTTGGAATTTTTCTCTCCTCATCATCAAAATTATAATTGAGAGCTTATTGTGATTCTGATTATGCGACTTGCCTTATGTCGAGCAAATGTGTTACTGGTTATTGCATTAAATTGGGTGATTCTTTGGTATCTTGGATAACCAAGAAACAACCCACTGTGTCACGGTCTTCAGTAGAATCAGAGTATAGGGCCATGGGTTATACCGTTTGTGAGATTATTTGGTTCCTTGGACTATTCCATGATCTTGGTGTCAAGCTCCCACGACCAATATCATTCCATTGTGACAATGAGGCAACCATGCATATTGCTGCCAACCCTATCTATCATCAAAAGATGAAGCATATTGAAGTAGATTGTCATTTTATCCGAGAAAAGATAGATAGAGGCATTGTGAGAACTGAGTATGTAAATACGCGGGAACAACCTGCTTATATTTTTACTAAAGCATTATGTAGCCCACAACACCAACACCTTTTATCCAAGCTTGGAGTTGTTGATCTCTACTCCAAGCTTGGGGGGGACTGTAAAAGTGTGTAGTTGTTGTGGGCCCTTGGTTTGTGATGTATTGTTCTCGTAGGCCCATTCCTTTTTTAGTAATTCATTTTTTCTGTATTAAACTTGCAGAATAGAGAGTTTCATTCTTTGAGAAAGTGTGAATAGAAACAGCACTCGGTGCTCTTCCAAAATGGCTTGCGTCAAGTTCAATGTTTCACCTTTTACTGCACTTCACTCTTTTCTTCAGTTTTCCAACATGCCCTCTCTTTATGCAGGACAAATCCAACAATCAGTGGAGCAAATCCATTAGCTTTGATACCATATTAGGTGGTTCCTAGATTTTCACAAAAGGAACTTTAGAGATTAAAGGGGAGCCACCACTTATCAGCCTTAAGTTCATGTACAAGCCCTAATTTCAAGGGTGGACCACATATTTTTGTTCTTTCACAAAAAAGGGAGGAACTAAAGTAATGTCAGTCCTAGAATGGTTACTACGTGCAAACCAAAAGTGAAGGTAGGATAAGGGATAAAAAAGGACACGAAGCAAAGGGAGAACATGAATAGTTTTACTGGACTATGCTTTATCATGATATGTAATGAAAAATTTTAGACTTTTCCACATTGGGGTTTATTCATCATTGATTATCCAAATACTTTTATGAAGTAATTAAATATTGTATCTGATATCAAATTAGTCTGACAAAATCCACGTCTCTACCCTCCACTTAGCAAACCAGTCGACTAAATCCATGGCCACATATTAGATTATTTGCATAATAGAGGAAAAAAGTAGATGCAATAAGCAGTTGCAATGGTAGAAAGGGGAGACAAAGTGATCAATTGATTAATTGCAAATAAGGTTTTATTTACATAATTGATTCTAAATGTCTTTTGTGAGTGTGTTTAATTCTCTATGCCTCGCTTTTAACAGTATTAACAAGTAGTTTATGTTGAAGTTGATGTGTTTGTCTTTTTCGCTTTCCACATGCTTGGCCCCTCCATGTGTCTATTGTAATTAGACATTGAAAAGCATTCAAAGGAGTAACATAAACCACGTTCATCTTATCTCTTTTTAAATTCAACAATTGTCAAAGATTTAAAAGCTTTCTTGGAAACTTCGTAGTTATTGATCACAACTCATTTCATCTTACAAGTTACGGCAACCAAATTGGAAAAGTTTTTTTAGCATCGTGTCCAAGTCTGGCATCTTTCTACAAATCAAAAGAAGCCATCTAGATAATTAGAAATTTCATTCAATTGAAACTTTAACATAGATGTAAAATAGGTTTGTTACATTTTGACATGAGATTAGACCGTTAGTGCACCTCATAGATGAGGAGGCTATACATAAAAATCAAAAAAGAAAAAAAAAGAAAGACAAAACAATTTGGGTTATTATTTTGCTAATTTTCTTCTCTTTTTAATTTTTAATTTTTTTTTTACCTTAGCGCTAGTGGGAAAATATCTTTTTATTAGTGAAGAAAAAGTGAATATTGGTTGAAACTCAAATTCAAATTCAAAATTTTTATGATAAATGTCAAATGAATTTATGCTTTTAAAAAAAAAAATCAGATCTTTCCTCCTTAATTTCTTGTCAAATTCTGCTGTCAATTCACTAATGCACTTTTACCCTTTTTTTCCTTGGTTTTAGCCAGTGGGAGAATGAGCTCATTTTTGGAGTCCTTTATCTTCATGCTGGAAGTGCTAATTGATAGTGCCTTTAATCTTCTTCTATCCATGTTGATGCGGCATACTTGTTATCATTTTATGTAATTTCAACAACTCCGTTCAGTTGATGCTTTGTAAAATATAAAAAATTAAGCCTATTAATACCTTATGAGCTAAAAAAAATACAAAGAAAAAGAACATATAAAGTTGAGAATGAGTTGGAGGTCCATTCTGATATAAGTAAAGCTATAAACCCATCGAAGACTATGGACTAGATCGCACTCAGACCTAGGCGGAAGGCCCTTTGAAATTTGGGCACATAAATCTCTTTTAAGAATTTCCTGGTTTTAAAGACCATTTAGAAATTTGGGCTTGAAAGCCTTTCCAGATCTGAGTTGATAGCCCATTTTGAATCTTATGTTTGTAGAAACCATTTTTAAAATTTTGAGCTTAGATTTTGACGCTCCTCAGACCTGGTGGGAAGCATCTTCTGAACTAGGCCAGGCCTTGTTAGAAGCACTACCGTGGAGATACTGTCCATCCAAGGCCCGGAGAGCACAGGAGCCTTAAAAGTTAAGTAACGAAGACGAATCTTCTAGATAACCCAGTTTCAAAATTCTTAATAAGTCAATTCCAGTGACACACATGCTTCCCTCAGAGGTTCGAAGCAGAACAATTTCTGTAACGAAGAAAATGACTAAGAAAGAGTTCTATTCTCTCAGCTTATGGAAAAAATAGAGATGGTAATGAAGGGATACCGACTGAATAAAATGGGTGGTTTTGTTGTTGTTTGACAGGATACTTGGAAGGTTGCAGTCTCTGGCGACTGAGGATACAACTTGCTCTAAATTAAGATGAAACAAATTAACCCTGTTGCTGTTTAAGAGGATGCAGTTTCAGTAAAGCGCAGACTTTGCTGTAAGTGGGAGAACGAATGCAGAAATTCAACACCAAAAGATCCGATACTATGTTGAAATTTTGATAAAATGATAAACAATCAAACATGCTGAAAAATTCTGGAAAATATACAAAAGTCTGTTAGTATAAAAATGTTTGTACCGTAAACACTGGCAAGACACAACCCAAAAATTTCTGTTCATGTTTGAAAAAATATTGTATTGGACACCTTTATTGGAATCATTATAAACTAAAATTGTTAGACTTAAATAACAATGTTCTCTTTGAGCCCCCATTGAAACCAATGATGGTATTGTGCAAAGCTCATTTGGAAATTCATATGAAAAGAGGTTATCATTGAAATCTAAACGGAAGAGACTTGAAAGAGTTGACAACCAACCATGAATTGAACCTTTGACACAACTGGAGGCTTGGCTTAAAACTTCTAGCTTTTTAAGGATAGATATCCACTTAGGCAATTGATCTATTAGTTGGCATGTAATAAGATCAAAAAATTGGATTTTTGAATCCATTAGAACCAAATATACTATCATCACTTGGTATTGCCTCGCTCAAAAAGTTTTCTTCAAGCAAGAGTACATGAAGGGATTTGCAATGTTGCAAAATCTTGAATGCCATTGTGACTTTGGTTAATCTATTTGTGAAAAATGAAAGAAAATATAAGGATTTCAATTGAAATCCTACTGTGCATTTTGCCATTTGAACATATTCTAGGATAGTTAAGTTGCTATTAAAAACTTACAAGAATATTGACTTACTAGCAACTTACTAGAGAGATTATTAAATTTTAGGTCAATTATTGTAAGTTGACAAAGGCTAGAGAAATTAAAGGTGGAGATATCTCCTTCAAGGTGATTGAATCATAAGATTAGTTTCTTGCGATTTGTGCAATTCACTAAAGAGGAGGGTAAATGATCTATCAAAGAATTTAAATCAAGGAGCAAGTACTTTAATTCAAAAAACCTTTAGATTGGAAGATGTCCCAAGTCTAAAAGGAATTTGCCCATTATGATCATTATGAGAAAAATCAAGAAGCATGATAAAAGAAGAATTAGTGCAAAAAAATGATGGAATAAGGCCAATAAAATTATTGTTTTTGACATTGATCACAATTAATCTCCATGATCTTTGAAAAAACAAAGATAGGATTGTCCCATTAAAGTAGTTGTAAGATATATCAAGTACTTGAATGAAGTCAATCATGACAAATGTTTCCTTAACATCTCCAAATAAATGGTTGTTGCTTGAATCAAGTACTTTGAGTTGACTAATAGAGGAAAACAATTATCCAACTAGTAGTGAATTGCTAAAAATATTGAGATGAGACAGATACGTGAGTTCAAAACCAAATAGTAAATTGCTGAAGATATTGAGATGAGATAGATATGTAAGGTTTTCAAGAGAGGTAGACAAATTTCTTGTAAGTCTTCTAAAAGGCAACCAAATATGAGCGACCTTACTTTTTCGATCACAAGAAATACCTTCCCATTGGCAATATTTATTGAAAGACTAGTTTAAAGGATCAAAGATGTATTCAAAGGCAAAGACATCAAAGATTTATTTTTATTTTTATTTTTTGTTTTCAGACGCTTGGCCCTTTTATTTGCAATTTGACCAATTTGATGTAGATATATATTTATGAGAATTAGGTATTGAAAAGCATCCAAAAGACTAAGATGAACTATCTACATATTATGTCTTTATAATTTCTGAACTTTTAAAGAATTAAAAGCCTTCTTGAATACTTACGTTGTTGACCACAAGTCATTTCACCCGTACAATGACGGCAGCCAAATTTGAAAAATCTTCAACATCACTCATGGCTTGTGGAATCGCACCAAAGTGGGACTTGAGAGGAAGACTCAAGCACCTGCCGCAAAACTTACTTCGAACTCTCCTCTATCTAGTCCAAATGCTAAGACATGCTTATCCTCTCTAATCCCTGCTAAGAGACCAAAAACTTCTTCGCCAAAGTTTGGCTCATTTGAATCTTTAGAAGAGAGATATCATGCGCAATCATAATGAGGCTACAATTAAGAGGAAAGTGGAAAGGAATTATAGAGTCGGAATGCAAAAGTCAGAATTGCGGTGTCTACTTTCATTGTGTTTATGAACAAATTAGCTGTTAAAGCCTCAAAAACTCCTCCCAAGCTAACCTTTTAACACAGCTGTTATTTCAACTCACAGCGAGACAAGAATCTCGTGACAAAATGTTCCAACAAGCCGCTAGACTTTGACGAGGAATTGAGTCTCGTGAACGAAACAGTCCCTTAAGGAACGTAATTAATCAAAGCGGCAAACGAGACTGGGTATCTTTTTGGTGGGTGAGAGCTTAGGCTGCTATGCTGTGTTATTAAACGCAAAGTGGGCTCTACAGTCTTCAATATGCCCGTGTTAAACAAGTTATCTCGTGCAGATTTTCCCCGGTTAATGGTCTTAAGAATTTTTTTTTTTTTTTTGGGAACTTCACCCGAGTGGCTATCGTATTTTGAAAAAGAAAGAAACCTATGTGAACCATATTTCAACTATGAATTGACTACTCGATTTTTAGTTGAAAAGAGAGGAATTATCTAGTACAAGAAGTAATTTAATTGCAGGAACTAAAATAAGTCAAGTAACTGGACTAGTTACAATATACAGACTCGAAGTGTAGGCTTTATAACATAATATTATAATACATCTTTTAAGTGAAGAACCCTTCATTCCAAAAAAAAAATAATAAAAAAGAAAAAAAATCTCCATGAAAAGTACTTCCTCCGTGCTTAAGATGGAAGACAAATTCAAAATTGTGTTTAAAGTAAATTAATTAAATTTGTTTTAGCATTTCTCTAAAATGAAGGATACATCTCCCTTTTACAAGTCGATTTTAAAGAAAAAGGACGATGTTGATATTAAAAACCTTGAATTTCTTAGATTATTATGTAATAATTATTTTTTCTTCACTAATCATTTAAGCATTTTTATGGACTAATTAAATATTGTATCTGATACTAAATTCAACAAAATCTGCGTCTCCTCCCTCCCCCTTGCAAAGTAGTTGACTAAATACAGAACCACATTTTGTATTGCTGCGCGGCAATATCAAATGCAAGTTGCGGTTGCAATGGCAGTTGAATGGCAGGGTTTGGAAGAGTAGAAAGAGGAGACGAGGGATTAGCAAGCTCAAGGGATAAGAAGATGAACAAACCTGCCCATAATAACTATCCCTGAAAAAAATCAGTGGCACATTTTTTTTATTAAAAAGGCCAAAAGCATAATGCTAAATGTTTGTTTTAGTTAAAAGTCATTTATAGCTCTGGCACTTATTAATATAGTATTATTTTGATGATGTATGTGCATATTTTTGGATAAAATGATTTTCATAAACATAAATAAAGAATATTTGTTTCATAAAACGTAATATCAAATTTAACGATATTGTGTTGATGAAAAATATTTCTTGTATATCAAGCTGCTAGTAGTCCAATAAAACTACTAACAGCTTAAAGCCTACTTTGTGTAGGAGGTGGAGAGCATATGCTACAAATAAGTCATAAGACATGGAAAAGAAAGCCAACAAAATGAGCAAATTTAACTATACTAATTTTGTTAAGAAGGTAATATTGTATGCTACAAATAAGTCTCTATATGTAGGTTTGAACTAATACAAGAAATAAAATGATTAGACATATCAAACAAATATACAAGGAAATACAAAGAAGCTAAGTAAATGATCACTTATCCTGAAAATCGCATCATACTTTTCAATTAAACAAGATGTCATTATGTTGGCTGTCACTCATAGTTTATTTTAGCATGCATGGACATGGCTATCGCTAGACTGCTTCATTGCACATTGGCCTTTGTAATGCCGCCATTGTTCTTAAAGGTGGTTGGATCCAGGCCATGACAAAAACTAGGCTGAAAGGAAGAATTAGCCCAAGAGATCAGGCATTGCCGTTTTGCCTACTGCAACTTGGAGAAGAGTGTAAGTACATCAGCTCCTGTGCACACGCAAGCTCTAACAGATGCAAGAGGATGCGAGTCACGTGAAACAAAACCCACTCTTGCAATCATCACTTGCTCAGACATAGCTAATCCTAACAAAGGAAAGCTACAAGAGTGCTGCATTGTAAACACCAAAACTGAAGGACCCGAGACATGCATGAAAAACTCAGAAAAGAAGAAGTGTAAGTTACCCTCTACTAGCATGCGCAATTGTCAGGATACTTGAGCTAGTGTATTAGAATGACTAAGTTTACTTTAATTTGAAATCAATAGAGGGCTATATATATGTCCATGTAAGACTCAACAAGTATGTGAATATATACAATCTTTCAGCTCTCAATACTCTGAGCCGTGTTTTTCTTCATGGTATCACAGACCCAGGTTTGATCATTCGCATCGTTCTAAACACCCTGCTTCTGCTACCTCTCTCTCTCCTTTTTCACACTCTAAAAACATAACCCCTTCCACGATGGCTCCTACTTCTGCCTACCCCTTTCCCACTACTATCACTGTAAGTAATTTTATCACCCTTAAGCTCAATGCCGGCAACTATCTACCAAGGGTGACGCAAATCCGCTCATTGGTTCAGATGCAGAAACTCTATGGATTCCTAACTGGTGAGATGGTTAAACCTCCTGCCACCATCTCCACTAGTGGTGGAGAAGCCTCCAACCCTGTTCATGACGCATGGGTTCCGAGTGATGCACTGGTTCGCTCCTGGATCCTTAGCACACTCTCTAAAGAAGCTCTAGGCCATGTCTTTGAACTTGAGACTGCCGCTCAAGTTTGGGAGGCCTTGGCAAACTGGTTTGCTCAAAAAACTGAGTCTTGGGAGTTCGATCTCCTTAGCCAACTTCACCATCTTCAGAAAGGGCCCAAGACCCTTACTACTTACATCCGTGAGTTCCAAGCCTACTTGAATCAACTAAATGCCATTGGCAAACCCCTTAGTGACTCAACCAAAACCTTCCACCTCCTTGAAGGTCTCGGGAGGGACTATGAATCCTTCAGAACATCCATGGTACGGCCCCCTATACCTCAGTTCAATGAGGTTTTGTCCCAACTAGAAGCATTTGAGGTTCGACTTTCTCGTTACTCCCCTACTCCAGTCAATGACAATTTAGCCTTTGCTGTTCAACAAAGTGCTCACGGCAGACGCTTTGCTGGTCGTGGGCGTGGTGGCGGCTCCTTCACCTCACAAGGACGTGGCTTTAATCCCTCAGCTCAAAATGGACGTGGCCAAGGGCCCCCAGGGCAGTGCCAACCTGCTGCTTAAGCTCCCCCACGACATGCCGACACTCAAGACCATCGCAATCAACCCTAAACTAAAGGGGGCCGCCCTCTAGTAACATGTCAAGTCTGCTCTCGGCGCGGTCATTCCGCTCTCCAGTGCTGGTATAGGTTCAATCACTCATACTAGGCTGATGATCTCCTCCAAGCACTTGCCACACTGCAAGTTGATGCACCTGCCGACACCGATTGGGTGGCTGACACAGCTGCCACGGCTCATGTGGTCAATACTGAAGGTAACCTCACTTCCTTCACTCCCTATACTGGTCTTGACAGCATTGTAGTAGGCAATGGTCAGAAGATTCACATATCTCATGTTGGGCAAACCACACTACATCACGGACTCATCCCTCTGCGTTCTGTCCTTGTTGCACCAAAAATACAATAGAACCTATTATCCATTGCACAACTCACTGATGCCTACCCCTACATTGTAGAATTTAACCGAACTTGTTTTCTTGTCAAGGACTCGAGAACTCAGGAACTCCTCCCGAGGGGAGTTAGAAGGGGAGATCTCTACATCCTGCTGAGCCACCCTACCCAAGCGTACCACATATCTCATCAACGGGGGGTAGACAGTTAGACTTGGCATCACCGGTTGGGACATCCGAACCACCGCATTTTGCAGCTTTTGTCCAAAAACAATCTCATATCCCTTCACGAGGGTATTGACCCTGTTTGTAGTACTTGTATGGCAAGTAAAAGCCATCGTCTTCCTTTTGTTAACAATGTCAAACATTCCCTTGTTCCTCTAGAAAAGGTTCACAATGATATCTGGGGGCCGGCTCCTATTAGTTCTAATCAAGGTTTCAAATATTATGCCATCTTTGTTGATGACTACACATGATTTGTCTGGTTTTACCCCTTGCGACAGAAATCCCAGTTATTTCAAGCATTTTGCGAGTTCAAAGTCATGGTAGAAAAACAACTCGGGCATCAATTAAAAATCCTTCAAACCGATAATGGTGGTGAGTATGTTAGCCATGAACTGGCCAACTTCACAAAAGAACATGGTATCCTACACCAATTCTCGTGCCCCTATACCCCTGAGCAAAACAGACTTGCAGAACGCAAACATCGTCATATTATAGAACTTGGGAGAGCATTGCTTTTGCAAGCCGGCTTGCCACATCACCTCTGGATAGAAGCCTTTCAAACAGCCATGTTTTTAATAAATCGCCTTCCGTCTATTGTTCTGAAATATCTTTCTCCTTTTGAAACTCTCTATCATCGAGCACCTGATTATAGCTTTTTGAAAACTTTCGGCTGTCACTCTTTTCACTACCTCCGTGACATCACTCTCAACAAACTTGGTCCATACTCTCTTGAATGCATCTTCACTAGCTACAGCACCCACCATAAAGGATATAGGTGTCTTCATCGCTCTTCTAGTCGTGTCTTTATTTCACAACATGTCATCTTTAACGAGCACATCTTTCCCTTCTATGAGACAAGCTCATCCACAGCCACACCAACCACCACACCATGTATATCCACCTTTCCTTGAAGCAGTCATTCATCTCCTTCAGAGGAAACACCATCACCCCCTTCTTCAATCCTTCTTGACTTTCCTCCGAATCTCCTGCCACCTGTGAGCTCTCTACCTGAAAATGCCACCATGTTACCTCTACCCAAGATTGCCACCACGTTACCTCCTGAACACACTCAGCTGCCCTCTGCACCAGACACCTCACCAAACACCTCGTCTTCCCTTCCAACACCTCTCCTCTCTTTTCCACTACCTGACACTCCAACACATACCAATGTCGCTGCACCCCAACCCACTTCCTCCATCTCTGCACCAGTTAGGACTTATCCCATGATCACACACAGCCGGTCAGGGATAGTCAAGCCAAATTCCCGCTACTCTTGCCACCTTGTAACCTCCATTCCTGCTACACCACACTCAACCTCTCAGGCCCTGCAACATCCAGGTTGGCGTGCTGCAATGCAAGCTAAACTCACAGCCCTGCATAAGAACTCCACGTGGGTTCTAGTTCCACGGCTCCCTTATATGCATGTGATCGGGAGCAAGTGGGTATATAAGCCCAAACTTGCTGTCGATGGCACTCTTGACAAGCTCAAAGCACGGCTTGTTGCAAAGGGTTATCACCAGGCACCCGGGGTTGACTTCCTTGAGACTTTTAGTCCTGTTGTGAAAGCTACCACTGTTAGATTGGTCTTGACAATAGCCATAGTAAAGGGGTGGCCACTGAAACAATACGACATCTCCAATGCATTTCTGCACGGGTATCTTGACGAGCCAATATTTATGGACCAGCCACCCGGTTTCCATGATCCACTCTTCCCCAATCATGTCTACTCTCTTAAACGAGCTCTCTATGGGCTCAAACAGGCACCCCGTGCCTAGTTTGATTGGCTATCCCAGCATGTGATGGAGTATGGCTTTGTGAGCTCCCCACACGATCCTTCCCTTTTCACTTATGCCCATCCAAAGGCCTATATGTGGCTCCTTATTTACATGGATGATCTAATTCTGACCGGGAATTCAGACATTCACCTCTCTGCCTTTGTTCAATATCTCATGAGTGAATTCCCTGTCAAGGACTTGGGGTCACTCAGCTACTTTCTTGGCATTCAAGTTATCCAGGACCCCACTGGACTTCACCTTTCTCAACACAAATATCTTCAGGATATTCTAGAGTGAGGTAACATGCTGGCCTGTAAACCTCTTCCTACACCTATGGCAGTCAAATGACCCGCTGTCAAGGGGGACCAGCTCAGTTATAGTCAACCTACTCTCTTCCGAAGCCTTCTTGGTGTACTACAATATGAACTCTCACTCAGCCTGACCTAACATTTGCTGTTAACAAACTGTGTCAACGGATGGCCTGTCCCACTATGTTTGATTTCCTTCAACTAAAATGTATCCTCCACTACATTAAGGGCACCCTTGAATTGGGCCTCCGCATTCATTGTTGTAGCACCTTGACTCTTCATGGTTTCAGTGACTCTGACTGGGCTGGCTGTGCAGAAAGTCGTCGTTCCACCATAGGCTACTGCTTCTTCTCAGGAGGCAACTACATCTCCTGGTCCTTTAAGCATCAACCCACTGTTGCTCGCTCATCCACCGAAGCAGAATATCGTGCACTAGCTTACGCCACAGCCGAAGCCATGTGGATCCTTCATATGCTTCGAAGTCTTGGCATTTCCCAATTTCAACCACCCAAACTGTTCTGTGACAACCTGAGTGCTCTCCATCTCACTACCAAGCCTGTCTATCATGGACGCACCAAGCATGTCGAAGTGGATTACCATTTTGTACGGGAAAAAGTGGCTCAAGGTGTTCTTGTCACTGCACATGTTCCTTCCACTCAACAATTGGCTGATTTTTTCACTAAACCCCTGCCAAAGGCTCCGTTCCAAGCTCTTAGGACCAATCTCGACCTTACCATGCCTCGATTGCGGGGGCATGTAAGTACATCAGCTCCTGTGCACACGCAAGCTCTAACAGATGCAAGAGGATGTGAGTCACGTGAAACAAAACCCACTCTTGCAATCATCACTTCTTCAGACATAGCTAATCCTAACAAAGGAAAGCTACAAGAGTGCTGCACTGCAAACACCAAAACTGAAGGACTCGAGACACGCATGAAAAACTCAGAAAAGAAAAAGTGCAAGTTACCCTCTACTAGCATGCGCAATTGTCAGGATACTTGAGCTAGCGTATTAGAATGACTAAGTTTACTTCAATTTGAAATCAACAGAGGGCTATATATATGTACATGTAAGACTCAACAAGTATGCGAATATATACAATCTTTCAGCTCTCAATACTTTGAGCCGTGTTTTTCTTCAAAGAGTGCCTGAATGCTCGATCAAATTAGTCCATCCTACAACGGTAAAATGTTATCTGTGCTGGTTTTGAGTAGAGTCTGCGTGATTCTGACGCTACGGCAACGGTAAGATGTTATCTATTTATCATTCTTGACGAAGGTTTTTCAAGATAATTGGATGGAAAGATTAAGCTTCATACTTTCATCATCCATCTTGAAGAAATCAATTCGTGCCTCTGTTATAAGCTGAAAGTTAATTGTTCTTGGTCTATTTCAATAAGTGATTATCTTATACAATCGATGTGAATAGAATTTTGAATTGAAAACCCAGATCTGGAAAAATCTGGGGTTTGGATTGTTTAATTTCACAAATCCCTTATATAAACCCTAACTTGGAAGTGTAGGGATTTCAGGTTGTGTGTAGATTTTAGCGAAATTGAGTTAGGATCAACTCAAATGGTGGTTTTGGAAGATAGAAATTGAGAATGGGAAGATAGAAGATAGAAGATAGAAACTGGAATAGCAGCGCATCAACCTCCACTAGGAGTAAGTGGGAGTGTTCTCTTGTCTTCAAATTTCACATCTTTTAGCGTGATAGAGTTGATGTTTGAACTATATTAATGTACAGATTTTGCAGGACTTGGTAAAAAGAATAAAGCCGACCATAGATGTTCCAATTTAAATTACGTATCCTTTTCCAGTGGTTGGTGAATCTTACGAGTTCTGTTATTGTACTCTACAAATGCAACTACCGAAAGGAGTTGTGTTATTGTACTCTACATGTTTGAAAATTTGAGTTTTGGAAAAGACACCACAGTGGAAGAGGTTAGGATTGCTAGTGACATCATTCTAACTCGTTGGCACTATGACAGCTTGAGAAGAGAATTTAACAGCACACTTTCTTCCTCTATTTTCATCTCCACAAGCCCAAGTCGGAACAGGAAAGGCCATAAAGGACTGATTCAAATTAAACCATCGCAACTCGTTTTATGAGGGCTTAAATCATTCAATGTGTTATGAAAGACTTCATCCATTCCCATTGTTTTAAATCTGCTGTAAAAACTAATGATGATTCATTGTAGTAGACACAACCCGTTTCTTTTGAAGTGGTTGTTTAGAGAGAGAGAGAGAGATCAGATTCTACAATTTGCCTCTTCCCTATTTTATGCTCAATCTTAAGCTAATCCAACGAAATTCAAAACTACACCATTCAAATTGGAACTTTACAAGCAAATTCATAACTCTAGAAGAAACTATTTACTTCAAATAAGAAGATTATACACTCACTACCTTCTACATAATCTATTTGATAGAATTTATCTCTGGTATCCAAAAATCGAAAACACGCTGCCAGTCACTTGTAACTAAAAAGTAAAAGGCCACAAACTCCCCAAAATCTTGAAATGAAACCAAGAACCACACAAAATAAAAACCAAGGCATTCTAAGTGTGTCTTCCTCATTTGAAGTGTACTTGTTTCCTTTCTTTTTAACATTACAAGCATACTTCGGAAGTGGAGGACCACAAAGTTCAACATTGCCCTCATACGCAAAAGTGTTAAAGCTTTGAAATTGAGTGCCTGTTGGTATTCGCCCATGTAAATGATTGTGTGAAACATTAAATGAAGACAAGAAATGCAAACTAGTAAGTGATTTGGGTATTTCATGCAAAAACAGATTTGTTGAAAGGTCTAGTTCTTCTAGGTTTATAAGCTTAGCTATTTGGTTTGGAATGTTGCCTGAGAAATTGTTATGACTAAGATCCAATGTGTGAAGATGCTTCAAATTGCCATTCTCAAAAGGAATGCTACCCTCAAGATGATTGTTTGAAATATACATTGCTGGCCTTAAATTTAAAAGACATTTTACTTGCCGTAAAGGACTTGTTCGTGGTTGCCTAGGGATAGGGAACAAAAAAATGGGTAAATTCATGTAATTTGATTGCCATTTAATCTCAATATTTCAAGCTTTTTAAGAAATGATACCCATTTAGGCAATTGACCTGTTAGTTGGGCCTTAGAAAGATCTAAAAATTGGATATTCTTAAATCTGTTGGAACCAATTACATTATCATCACTTGGCATTGCCTCATGTAAAACATTTCCTCCAAGCACAAGTGCATTAAGATTCTTGCAATGGGCCAAAATCCTTATTACCCTTGTGATGTTGGTAAGCCTATTGAAAGATAGTGAAAGAAAGGATAAGAACTTCAATTAAACCACCTCTGGTCCAATTTGTCCTTCCAAGCCATTAACAGAAAGTTAGATTGCTATTATGGAATTGCAAGAGTAAATGCTTATTGGGAAGTTATTAGTGAAATTATTAAACCCTAAATCAATTGTAGTAAGTTGATGAAGACTAGAGAAATTAAAGTTGGAGATATCTCTTTCAAGGACATTTTCTCGTAACATTAATTTCCTAAGACTTGTGCAATTGACCAAAGATGAGGGTAAAGGTCCTATCAAGGAGTTTGACTCTAGGAGCAAGTATTTCAATTTGGAAAGCCTTCCAATATTTTTAGGGAGTTTACCAATCAATTAATTGAAATCTAATTCAAAGTTGATGAGTTTAGTAAGGTTCACAATGTCATTGCCAATGGATCCTGAAGATCATTTAAAGGTAAGGAAATTTCTTCTAATTGTATGGCTTTGTGTATATCATAAGGGAGTGGCTTTGGGAGATAATTGACACCTGCTTGAAAAACCTTTAATTTGGAACATACACCAAGTCCTCAAGGAATTTTGCCATAGTAATGATTGTGAGAAAAATTAATAAACTTGACAAAAGAAGAATTGGTGCACTGAAATGATGGAATAGGGCCAATGAAAGTATTGTTGCTAAAATTGATTGAGATCAATCTCCATGATCTTTGAAGGAACAGTGATGGGATTACACCATTGAAATGGTTGGTAAATATGTCAAGTACTTGAATAGAATCAGGCCAACCAGATGTACCTCTAATATCCCCAAAGAGATTGTTGTAGCTTAGATCAAGGACCTTGAGTTGAGTAAAAGATGAAAGCAATTCCTTTGGAAGAAAACCAAATAGTAAATTGTGGGAGACATTGAAATGAGACAAATATGTAAGATTTCCAAGATAAACAGACAAACTCCCTTTAAGCCCTCTACAAGGTAACCAAATATGGGTAACCTTACCTTCTTGATCACAATAAATACCTTCCTACTGACAATAGTCAATGGAAGACCAATTTAAAGGAGGAAAAGATGTATTGAAGGGCAAAGACAACAATGATTTGTGTTCTACTTCATTGAAGGCATGACTTGAAAAGCAAATGAAAAAGAGAAACAAGGGAAAAAGAAGATCAGACATCAAGAACTACATGATTCTACTTATAAAAGAAACACAGTAAAGTATCATCTATTTTTTGGGCCAAAAGGACTAGAATGCAAAGTTTTGAAAGAAGCAATGCAAACATGAAGTACAACCATTATACATTATTGAGTTTGCCCTAATTATTGGTATATATAGGTAAAGATACTTTGGGTAGAACCGAGATGCTACCATTTTAGTCTTTACAAGTGGAACTTGTTTAAGCTTTTTGATATGAGTCTAATTGCAGGATGCTTGACTTGAGCATATTGTGTTAGGTTAATGGAGGAATTAGCAATCAAAGACACAAATGCATGCCGCGGCATTCCTAGTCTTTGGTTATCTGTCATTTCACCCTTCCAAGACATAACAACAAATTTGAAGATTCTTCTCCATCTTGTCCAAGTCTTGCATCTTTATACAAGTCAGAATAAGTTCTATCTGATCACAAAATTTAATCCAATTGGAGCTTTAAGATATATAGAAATTATTGTTACTTGTTGCTGCAAAACTAATTACTTCAAACATGTTTTCTGCTTGAAGTAATGGAATAAAATTAAACAATTAGTAGTGAGAAACTATGAACAAGGGAGGCATCAACTATTTGACAATGTTTTTAAGGAAAAATAAATAAATTTGATTAAGCACCAATGTTTACAAACAAAAAGAATCTCGTACTTAGAAAAAAACATGGAAGGAGTTTCCCAAATGCAGCACTTGAGTTGAAAAAACTAACATAAAACTCAAATAGACTAGAAAATACAACAACCTACAGAAAGAAATTAAATGATTACAAAAGATTTTTCAACTTCCTTACACTACTTTACCCATCCCTTAATCCATTTAGAACAAAATAAAAAAGCACCATAAAAATTATTACATAGTTTCTCAAAAGATAACTTAGCTTCTTTGAAATATGGCCTTCATCTTCAACTTTCTCAGTTAGGTCTATGCAGCCTAAGTTATTTTCTTTTTTCTTTTTTCTTTTTTTTTTTGGGTGAAAGGTTAAGACTTATATATCACCGTAAACAATTACAAGATTTTTTAGTTATGACATCATCATTTAGTCTCAAACACTACATTTGACAAATTAAAAAGCTCTTATAAGAATTTATTTTAATTCATAGGCTTTACTCCTCTGGTAAATGAAATCTTCCCTTTCACAGCTTTCTTGATTTTAACAATAATGGTTGAACTGTTTAGACTTTTATCACTAAGTCTTCTTC
Source organism: Casuarina glauca (assembly GCA_028551395.1). Classification (NCBI taxonomy): domain Eukaryota; kingdom Viridiplantae; phylum Streptophyta; class Magnoliopsida; order Fagales; family Casuarinaceae; genus Casuarina; species Casuarina glauca. Next base: position 21,812,935 of record CM052349.1, on the reverse strand, counting down.
TATTTCTTTTCCTCTAAATGTGATACAATATGGCCTTGAAAGATATACTAAGTAAGGTTGCTGTAAAACTCTTACTTTTGATAGCCTAGATCATCTAACATATTTAAGCTTTCTAGTATTCAAATCTATGAGTTAATCCATTCATACCTAATGGAGTCTTTCATATGTAATTTGTGAACTTGCATTTAAAAAATAAATGTTTTTGTGACTCTTCTCCTTCTTGGCAAAGGTTGCATTGTAGGTCCACTAAGCTATTCCAAACAACTACATGATATGATGTGGATAGTTTGTCTTTAAAAATAATCTAGCAAATAAAATTATGCTTTGGTATTCCTTCTTTCCATACAAGTTTTGCCTATTCAATATCTTTTCTATTCTTTCTTAGTGCTACATAACTTTTGGAAATAATGTATTCTACATCATTAGTTGTGTGAATTCACTTCTTACTTGTAAAATATTCCTAAAACTCTAAGCTAGTGATCATTTCATCTCAACTTCTAATACATTTCTTCCCTTTCACTTTTCTTTCATCATTCATTTAACCCATAAAGAGTTTGAGTTATTATGCATAAGAGACCATAAGCATTTTCTAATTGCTATCTTATTCCATGTATGAATGTCTATTAAACCAGTCCTCCAAAAATTTTAGGCTAGCAAACTTCTTTCTATGCCACTTTCGCTCCACAACGTCCATTACATTTACTTGCCCAAACGAAGATTCTAATGTTTTTTTCAATTTCATAAGGTGTTTGTTTTGGCAATAGAAAAATTTGCATCTAATATGTTTACAAAGAAAATAGAACACTTTTTGCTAGTTATAGTCTCCCCCCATAACTAATATGCTTAGACTCTTAACCTTCAATTCTCCTCAATGTCTTTTCTATCATGATTGTATAATTTAGATTGGAGAGTCTTTTGGTAATAAATGGAACTCCCAAGTATTTTATAGGAAATTGGCCTTCTTAGATAGGAATATGATCCAGTATTAGAGCCTTTTCTTGTTTAGATAAGCCTAAAAAGAAAATTTGACAATTTTGTGGATGCATCTTAAGACCTGTGATATTCTCAAACTCTAGCATAACATCTATTAAACACAATATAAACTTAATATCTCCATTAGCAAAGAAAAAAAGGTCATCAGCAAAGCATAGATGAGTGATATTCTATTTAGAGCATTTCTAGTGAAATTTGAACCTTTTAGAAGATATTTTCTTTTGTATAATTTTGTTACGAATCTCCATCACAATAACAAAGAGAAAAGAAAAGAGAGGGTCTCTTTGTCTCAATCGCTTTGCCCCTTTTAAAAAACCTATAGGAGAGCCATTTATGTTCACAGAATAATCGATAATAGTGAAGCAACTTTCAATCAACAATCTAAATTTGTTTGGAAACTTTAAAACTTTAGGATTGTATTCTAGTCTACGGAATTATATGCTTTCATAATATCAACCTTAATTATCACCCGTTTCCCATGAATATCTGTGTGATAATTGTGTATAGCTCTTGGCATAATAAAATGTTTTCTTTAATGTTCCTACTTGGTATAAAAATTATTTGATAGAGATGTATGAAATGAAGCAAAGCTTTGCTTAATCTTTTTGTCACAATTTTAGAAATGATCTTGTACAGCACATTACAATAGGAGATAGGTCTAAAATCTTTCATATTAGTAACATTTACTTTCTTAGGGACAAGGGAGATTACTATGAAATTTATGCTTTGTAACAACTATCGCTTCTAAAAAAAAGCTATAATTGCTTCTTCTATCTTACTCCCTATAATACTCTAAGCTTTTTTGAAGAAGAAATTGTTGTATCCATTATGACCTGGAGCTTTGTAATCACCAATGGTGTTAGGGGCTTTTTGTATATCTTCTTTTTGAACATTTGATATAAGACTTCTCTTTGTTACTTTTGGAATTTCAATGGGAAATAAATATGTTAATTTCCTTTTTGATTGTTGAAGTTGGTTTGCCCTCCCTAAAAAGTTTTAATAATAACTTAGAATTTTGTTCTTAATCACCTTAGGATGTTTAGTAAGTTGCCCATCATCTATTTCCACCCTGACAATGTGGCTTTTTGCTCTCCTCTTCATCATCCTTCTAAAAAAAAATTTATTGTCACAATCTCCCTTTTTCAGCCAGGTATTCCTCAATTTTTGCTTGAGAAGTATTTCTTCATGCTTGCTATCTATTATTAACTTTTCTAACCATTCCTTTTCTTCATTGCACAATTAGGTATTTAAAGGGTCATCAAAGAGCTTTTCTTGTGCTATTTATAGTTACTTCCTAGCAATATTTATTTTCCTCTACAAATTCCTCTGTATTTAGCTTTATTAGCTCTTTTTTCATTTCCTTCAACTTTATCATTATTCTATACATTGTTGTACCTTTAACCTTTAGTTGCCAAATATTCTTCACTATTGTCATAAAATGAAGGTTGTCCTGCCAAAAGTTGAAAAAGCTAAAGGCACTTTTCTATCTTAGTCTATTACTGAATTCAATAGAGAAATCCACATTACTTTACAACCATTTGGTGTTTACCAAACATTTATCCAATTTACTACCTTTGAACCCTGCTCCCTTACCTTTGTTTGTTCATGATAGAAGACGTCCTACAAAATTTGGTTCTATAAGTTCTGTATCATTTATGAACTTGTTGAAATCTTTTATTCCTTCTACCTATCTACCAGCTATACTAACCCTTTCATTTAGATTCGTCACTGTATTGAAATCTCCTACAAGTAACCATTAAGTGTCATTCTCGTAACTGTTATAACATTGTGTGAGGTTGCTCTAAAGAGCCTTTCGTTCATTTGCTGCATTTGTTGCATAGATTGCAAATAAGTACCATATTTTGTGCCCTTCTTCCACTCTACAATTCATTACCTATTTAGAACTATTAAGCATTGTGATGTTGAGATGTGACTTTTTCCATACAATCTAAATCCTTCCATTTTCATTATCTCTATAATTATAGACAAATCCCCTCCAAGGAAAAAGAGAATTTATCACCTATTGTGCTTTATCTTTTTTTATTTTGTGTTTTAATAAAATGAAAATATCAACTTTTGCATTTTTTATAACTTTTTGTACCTCTTTTTGTTTATGTCTTTTATCCATGCCTCTAACATTCTATGAGAATATGATCATTTGTTTGAAGGTTTGGTGTTTTCTCTTTTAAAACCTTCAAAACCTTCAAAACCTTCATTATCATTACATCTTACTCCACTTGGTTCTTTAGGATTATTCATCAACATATTAAACTTATTACTAGTGTTATCTCCTCACTTATACTCTTTTTGAGGCTTCTTTTGTTTCCCTGTCCATTTACACTTGCTTTATTGCTTTGATCGAATTTGGCCTTTGGACTTTGTTGTTTGTTTTGCTCTATCAAGGTGGATTCAACTTCATGCATTATTGAATTTGCAATTTGTACATTATCGTGATTCTTATCTCTTATATCCTCATGTCCTTGGTCCTTATGAACTTGATCTTCATTACCTTTTATATGTTCTTTATCCCCACATCCTTCATCATAGTTCTTTATCTAACTTAATGAGTTCTTTTGCATTGGAACCCACATCTTTTTTTTCTTTATAACACATTCCTTATGTCCAAAACAATCACATTCCTTGCATATTTTAGGCAACCAATAATACTCCATTTTTGCCTCAAAGATAACACCATTTCCCATATCAATTTCAAATGTAGTTGGTAAAGAACACTTTGTCTCTATTTCAACACATACCTTTGCATATGATATCCTCTGCCTAAGCTTAATGGCCTTATCCATGTATAATGACTTTCTAATAGTACTGGTTACATAGCTCACACCAATCTCATCCCATAGAGCATGTGGAACATTATACAACTTTATCCAAATTGGTATTGAAGTAATTTTTTCCTTCTACAATCTAATAGTATTATGCCATTTTTGCACAAACATTGGTTTTCCTACCACATCACTGACTCTAGCTTCTAGTACTTCCTCTATCTTTTGTTTATTAGAAAATTTGAAGAAGAAGAAACCACTATCTGTTGTAGAAATATCTAATAAACTTTGTTTTTCCCATTTCTTTCCCACAATTCCTTTAACTACAGAGAAGGGTAACTTTGATCCTAGAAAGAATCTCATAATACAATTTTCATAGAATTTACTACCTTCTTCAATAACTTCCATAGGAAGAGCAACTCTAATTTTTCCATCATTTAACGCCAAGGGTTGGTATTTCATATGAGCACTTTGTGCTAATCCTCCTACTATAACCTTACTCCAAGACTCATGTTTTCCTTTATGTTCAACACTCTCCTTAAAGATGACATTGTTTGTCTCTTTTAGCTTTTTCTTTTACTCATTATTTCTTGGTAGCATTTTAAATAAACTTTCTTGAATTTCTTTTTCCATTCTAACCTTGTCCTATTGAGCTATACTTTTCTTAGCTATACTTCCTTTAACCATGTTTCTATTTGCAAGGCTTGTCTATCCAGATTTCATTATCTTTACTTTTGTATCATTATTTTCTCCTAAAGATTTCAAACAATCTTTAAGATTCCTCATTTTCCTTTTGTCTCTTGTCTCAAATTCTTCACTATCTGGATTTATTCTTTGGAACAACTTGACCATTAGCGGGTTATCAACTTAGTAATTAACTAATTTGATAGGTAAGATTTTGGTAACATTTACCAAATGCTCATTATCTACTTAGTATACAGACCTAATAGATTCTGCCTTCTTCCACCAATGATCTACTTAAAATTCACACTTCAATCCTTTTAATTTAACTTAATAAAAACATGGCTTTTGGTAAGTATAGTCTCCTCTTACAATCTAATAGGCAGAATATAAGAGAGTTTTTTTTTTTTTTTTTTAACCTTTACCTTTAAAGCGTACAGAATTTGGTGGCTTTGTCAGTCGTATGTTCAAGTGAAAAAGTCTTGGTCTTTACTGCAGAGATTTTAACTGTGACACAGGCGAGCAGTAGGCAATCATAACTCTATTTTTATAGAGTTATTTTGATTATTTTAGGATATAAATAATACAATTTTGCGAGATCATATTCAAGTTTTTATATATTTATTCAAATCTTTATTGTTTATGTAGCAAACTTCAAAAGAACATGAAAAGCAAAGGAAACATGAAGAAAAGAAGCAAGACACGTGAGGAATAAAAGAAAAGAAAAAGCAAGAAGAAAAGAAGAGAAAGGCCACGTGTAAAAGATAGGTAAAAGATAAAAAAGGAAAAGAGAGGAAATAAAAGAAAAAGGTGAAAGTGTGAATTATCAAAGGAATCTAGGGCACGCCACCCAAGGGAGATAAAAAAGGTGAAAACGTGAAAAAGAATAAGAGGTGCCACACAAGAGAAGAAAAGGAGAGAGAAAGGAAAGAAAAAAAAGGGGTTGTCAGAACCAAAACCAAGAGATTAAAAAGAAAAGAAAAAGAAAGAAAAGGTGTGACAACTTCCTTTACTTCATGCCATTCTTGATATTGGTTTGATTTGTAGAAGTTTTGCAAATAATTCTTAAAGAAAAGACTGTGTGGTGACAACTTTCTTGTTTTTCTTTTATTTAAAATATTTTGCTTAATTTCTATCATTTTTATGGTTTGTTATTTCATTATATTCTAAACTTTTTTTATTAAAACGAAGATGTAGCCTAACTATGATGATGTGAATTTTATAAGTTTTTATATTTTGCAAGATATTTTGTTTATGTGAAGTTATATATTAGTATGTTTAATGCTTTTAAGTGATTAGCTACCACTTCAATGATTTAATTTGCATGTTTAAGATCGACAGGAAATGATATACAGTTGCTTCTTGTAATGTGTAATCATAAATTAAATATGGATAGATATATACCATATTGTTTGTGTGGCTTTTGGTGTAAACTAGGAATGTTCATAAATCCCAATGTATTTAGTTTGTTTCAATTCACATATAAAGATATAGTGAATTAATGAACTAAATAGGTTTACTATACCTAGACATAAGATAATGAATAAATTAGGAGATTCCACCATCATATAGATATTATCTCTCTTATAAGCATATATAATCTACATTAATACCTCATAGTTACAGTAAAATTAGACACTCTAACATGTTTTGTGTATTTAGTTTTATTAAATCTAGTTGGTTAGTTTATTTTTTATCAATTTGATTTGCTAGATAAATTTTAGGAGTTGTTCACCATTAGTAATTAGTTGGTCTAGTAATCACCAATCTTTATGAGATGATATCTTTCTTATCATTATATTACTTGTTTGATATGTTTACTTGCATTTAGAATTTCACCAAACAGGCAACCCACGAACGTGTGACTTAGATCGAGATTCCTTCGACCAGTAGGTGAGAGATATGGCCCCTGACCCACGAGCAACAGGTAATTCCATCAACCAACAGGTGAGAAACGCGACCTACGATCTTCAACCAATAGGCGATCAGTAGGCGACCGCAAGTGTCCTAAGAACACATGACCCATGAGCTCTTGACCGCTACCAATGTCCAGATGAAAGAAAACATGACCCACTAGTTGTTGTTCTCTTCCAGATGCCGTTGCTAATGATAGCCAACGCTCGACCAAGCCCTATATCTGTTGATTGGACTCAAATCTACCTCCCGCCAACCTATACACGCTGCCACGCTCACTTTTCCTCTTCTTTAAGACTTTGTCTTCAATTGGACATATTTAGTAGTGAGATAGCCTAAAGAGGCAGAAGGGGTTAAAGGGTCACCTGTTGATTCTCTTTCTTCATTATTCAAAAACCTTAGATGTTGCTTCCTTGGATTGCCATTTTGTTTTCATCCAGATATGCCATGATGGATAAGTGTTGTTGATTCGGATGTTGGTTGTATTAATTAACACTTGTGACTTCATTCTAACTAATTGTCACCATTATAGCTTAAGAAGATAATTTACTTGTAGATTTAATTGTAGATTTAATTGTAGATTTTCTTGTCTTGTCTTCATACCCATAAGCCAATTTCAGAAGAAGAAAAAACATATAGGACACGTTTAAATTAAACCACTACAACTCATTTCATGACGTATTAAGTTATTTAATGTGTTATGAAAGACCTACCCATTCCCATTATTGTACATATGATCTGAAAGTTAATAACTAAGTCTAACAAACATAACCCGATTTTCTAGAGAAGTTGTCATTTAGAGTTTGCCCATGTAAATGGATGTTAATCCTCATACTGTTGGGGCATGGATTCTACAATGTGCATCTCCCTTATTTTATGGTTAGTCTTATGCAAATTTTTTTTAATAATTGTCTAGGAGCAGATATCATCTTTGATTTTAGTCTTACTTAACCTTGTTGGATATTAAACAAAAACTAAAATCTAAACCATTGAAATTAGAAGTTTACAAGCAGATTGATAACTTCTGAAGAAGCCTTTTACTTTAAAAAGGAAGATTATACAATTAGTACCTTTTGTATAATCTATCCAAAAGCATTCCCACTATGACATAGTATTGGGTTTTATGACTTAACAAGAAAGGGGGGTTGAATTCGTAAAGTCAAGAATTGATCAATTTTTTCTATTGTCTAGGATGATTAAAATATTTGATACAATCTCACACAAATATAGTAAGAAAATAGCAAGCAAATATCATACAAATATGTTACACAACAACAAGACTATTTCACAGGTAAGGCAGTAGATTACCAACAGGTTAATGGGCAGAAAGATATCAACATTCAGCAAGTTAAATCCAAAAAAGTAAAGGGAAGAGAAACACCATATTTACCATGGTGGTTCCGCACTCAATTCCTAAGCCCTACGTCCACCCTCTTCTCCTTCAGTCTAACTAATTGAAGTCTCCTTTACTATAAGCTAGGAGAAATTCTCTCCTATACTTCACAACTCCTCAACAAGGAGTCAATTTATCCACGGTTACAAGGTTTAGGTTGAACAAACCGTAGTACGTCAAGCAAATCCTCAAGTGTATATTGTAAGTGAGGAATAATGTTTCACAGAAAGCTAATTGAAGATGTCAAAACTCAATTCAAGCTCTAATTACGAAACTCCCAACTTTCACAGAGTTAGGGTTTCAAATTTACAAAGAAGTCTATGTGCGTATAATAATCAAGGCTCAATTAGCACACAAACAACTTAATCTAATAGTGAATATTCACAAGAATATTAATTTGAAGGAATATTACCAAAGATACAAAGTAGCTCTATAACTTGATGAAGAGAATAGTCAGTATTGAGATCTCTTGTACGATGTGAATGTGTATTTGATTCTTCTCAAAAATCAATGATAACTCTATATTTTATAGAGTTATTGTTATTATTTTAGGTAATATTTAATATAGTTTTTATTAAATTATATTTTTATTTAATTATATTTATATATTTTGTTATTTTATGCAGCAAACCCAAAATGGAATAAAAGAAGGAAATGAAGCAAAATTGAAAAGAAAAGAGAAGAGAAAAGAACTCACGTGAAAGAAGCAATTAAATAAGCACATGGAGGGCTTGAAAGAAAGGGGACTGGACAAATTAACAAGGGAAAGCACATGACCGAAATAAGGGGGACTTAAGTGGACCATGAATGAACAAGTGGGTCGGGCAGCAAGAAAAAAGGAGCTAATTGTCGGGCTGTGCGAAACAAAGTGGAAAATGAGGGAACCAGGCGAGAGAAGATAGAGAAAAGAAAGGGGAAAAGAGAGATTGGTAGTGCGACAACAGGCCGACCTTCTTTGGCCTTGGACCCATTCGAAATCTGAGACATTTCTGAGTTTTAGAGAGAGTCCCCGACTGTCTAACCACTTCTATGCAAGTTTTGGCAGTGGAGGAGCTCTTTTCTGGTAGGAATAACCCTTTTCTGTTCAAGGTATCTTCTTTGTTAGATCTGTGCACTTGTGTGGCGAATCGGTGTAATTTCTTGGCAGATCGGTAGTTTGGACATCTTTATCAACCAGATTTTGGTATTTCTATGAGGAGTAGCGGTGGCGGGTGGCAGTGTACAACGGCGCGTGGATTAGCGTGTGATGCCGTGTTCCAAAGTGCTCTATTCACGTGACAATTTTTGAAGCTCTTTCTTTGTATGGAGTTTTTGCAAACACATTTTAAGAGAAGGAGAACTTGGTGACAACATTAATTTTTCTCCAATCTAAGATGTTTTGTGCAATTTGTAGTACTATTCTTATTGTTTTAATACTATGAACTAAACTACTTTTGTTAGAGCTAAGATGTAACCTAGTTAGGATGTTATGAGTTCCTTAGTTGACATGTTATACAAGACAATATATTTATGTGAGTTGTACATTATTACTTTTAATGTGATTGAGTGATTTATCATTAACTAATTATTTTTATGTGCATGTTTGAGACCGACAGGAGAAAATATACGAATGCATCTTATAATGTACAACTATAAATTAAATGTGGGTAGACATGCTATGTTGATTGTATGGCCTTAACTGGAATATTCACTGACTTTAATGCTCTTAGTTCATTTAATTCATGGGTAGACATATAGTAAATTAATGAACTAAGTAAATTCACTATATCTAGATATAGGATAGTGAATAAATTAGGAAAAGTTTGTCATCTTATAAATATTATTGTTCTTGCAAGCATTAAACTATTGGAATTCATATCTACTAACTATGGTGAAGTTGGATGCTTTAGCATGCTTGTCATATTTAATTAACTCTTTGGAAGTTGATTGCTTTAGTGTAATTTCAATTTAGAACATTTTTCCGTGATGATTTGCTAGATAAATTTTAGGACCAATTCACTATTAGTAATTAGTCAAGTTGATAACACTAATCCTTGTAGGATAATACTCAATCTTATTATTATATTACTTGTTTCACATGTATACTTGCATGTAGAATTTTACCGAAAAATCAATATCTCAAAAAGCTTTAAAGAATCTCAAAGAATGCCTTTTTATAAATGATTTAACAACTTTAAGCATTCTAGGGTTTCGGTTCAAACCTAAATTGCCTGTTGAGATCTTCTTATTGATATTTGATGCGATTTCCATCATGCAATAATAGAGTAGATGATTAATGCAAGAAATACCCATTTTGACAAATCAATCACTTTAACATTTTCCCGTTAGAGCATCAATGATAGAAAGAGATGAGAAAGAGATGAGAAAGAGAGAGAGTGAGTCAGCAAAAGGAGCTAGGGATTCTTGGTTATCTGCTCGATTAAGAGCCTTTTGCTCTTAACATTAAATGGAACGGCAGCGTTTCACTTTGCCTTAGTAAATGGACTCAGGTAAGTGTAGCTTGGTCTAATCAATTTATGTAGCTCGGGCCCAACAAGTGGACTTGGGTAAGTGCAACTTGGTCTAATCAATTAATGTAGCTCGGCTAGAGAAATGGACTTGGGTAAGTGCAGCTCGGTCCAATCGATTAATATAGCTTGAGCCAACCTTACATGATCACTTTGTAATATGATCTTTGCCCCCTTTTTAATATCTACCTACAAGTATATAAGTGCAAGTCTCATTTTTCTTTGAATATATTCAAATATATTCTATCATTATTTATTTATATAAACAAAAACATCACCTATACAAAATATTTCTTAAGGTTGTTTCATAAAGATGTTTTATAAATAAATGTAGAAACTTGTCTACTTTATATTATCATTGATTGATATTATAATTTGTATACCTTTTATTTCCTATGATTTTCTCTTACACAAATGAAAAATATTTTTCAAGAAATAACTCACAAATAAATTTTGTCACAACAATATTTTCCAACATAGAGAACCAATCTTTTAAGAAGTACAAAATTGCAAAATATGCTACTCTCCACTTGTAGTTAAAAACTAAAGGGTCACAAACTCCTTAAAACCCTATAAGGAAGCCAAGAACCACACAAACTAGAGACCAAGGCATACTAAGCCTCTCTCCCTTGTATGGAACATACTTGTCTATTTTGTTTTTAACATTATTGACACACCTTAGAAGAAAGGGTCCACAAAGTTCTATATTGCCCTTGTATGAAGAAGCATCATAGCTTTAAAGTTGAGTACTTAATGGTATTCGTCAATGTAGTTGATTGTATCAAACATTAAAATGTTGAATGTTGATTTGTAGAAAGTGATTTTGGTATTTCACCTGAGAATTGATTTGTAAAAAGGCATAGTTTTTCTAGGTTTGTGAGCTTAGCTATTTGGTTTAGAATGTTGCACGAGAAATTATTATGACTAAGATCCAATAAGTGAAGTTGCTTCAAATGGCCCATCTTAACAAGAATGCTACCATTAAGGTGATTGTATGTAATGTCTAATGATGATTGGAAATTTAAAAGAATTCTTACTTGTCCTATAGGTTTTGCCATTGGTTTTCACTGGCTATAGCAAAAAATGGTAAACTTGTATAACCAAATTCTTTTGAACTTTTTGAAACAAGTGCTAGCATTGTACAAAGCTTAATTGGAAACTCACCTGAAATGAGGTTATAAGACAAATCCAAAAAGAAAAGTTTTGGAAAAGTTGACAACCAACTTGGAATTGAACTCTTAAAATGATTTGTATGTAAGAATAGAATCTCAAGCTTTTTAAGAAATGATATTCATTTAAGGAATTGACCAGTTAGTTCACCAATAGAAAGATCCAATAACTGAATCCTTTCAACTATGTGTGAACCAACTATATTGTCATTACTTGGCATTGCCTCATGTAAACAATTTCCTCCCAACAAAAGCACATTAAGACACTTACAATGTGCCAAAATCCTCAATGCCTCTGTGATGTTGGTAAGCCTATTACGAGAAAGTGAAAGGAATGATAAGAACTTCAGTTAGACCATTTATGGTCCAATTTGTCCTTCTAATCTATTGGTGGAAAGTTGGATTGCTACTAGGGACTTGTAAGAGTAAAGGCTTATTGGTAAGTTACCAAAGAAGTTATTGAATCCCAAGTTAATTATAGTAAGTAGAGAAATTAAAGGTGGAGATATCTCCTTCAAAGACTTGTGTAATTGGCTAAAGATAGGGGTAAAAGGCCTGTCAAATAGTTAAACTCCAAGAGCAAGTATTTCAATTTGGAAAGCTTTCCAATGTTCCTTGGAAGTTTACCACTCAAATGATTGTAACCTATTTCAAAAGTGATGAGATTAGTGAGGTTCACAATGCCATTGCTAATGGCTCCTGAAACATCATTAAAAGGTATGGAAATTTCTTCTAATCTTGTTGCATTATGTATATCATCAGGATGTGATCATGAGAGAGAATTAACACCAGCTTGGAAAACCCTTAGTTTGGAACATGCCCCTAACTTTTCCATTATAATGATTGTGAGAAAAATCAAGAAACATGTTGAAAAGAAGAATTGGTGCATGTAAATGATGGAATATGGCCAGTGAAAGAATTGTTGCTAACATTGACTGATGTTAATCTCCATGATCTTTAAAGGAATAAGGATGGGATTATGCCACTAAATTGATTGCTAGATATGTCAAGTATTTGAATGGAGTTGGGCCAGCCAAATGTATCTATAATATCTCCATGTAGATTGTTATAGCCTAGATCAAGGACCTTGAGTTAACTCAAAGATGAAATCAATTACTTTGGGAGGAAACCAAATAATAAATTATGGGAGATATTGAGATGAGACAAATGTGTCAAGTTTCCAAGAATAGCAGACAAACTCCCTTTAAGCCCTCTATAAGGTAACCAAATATGGGTGACCTTAACTTTTTTATCACCAGAAATACCTTCCTAGTGACAACATTTAATGGAAGAGAAACATTAAATATGTATTGAAGGGAAAGACAACAAAACGTGTTCAATTTCATTGAAGACATGACTTGGAAAGAAAATGGGAAAGGGAAACATGCTGAAAAGAAGATAAGGCATTAAGAGCTCTACAATTCTACTTATCATCTATAACTTGGACCAAAAAGATTGGAATGCTAAGTTTTGAAAGAAGGAAGTTGAAAATGAAGTACAACCTCTATACCTTTTTGAGTTTGGCTTGAACTAAGATTTGCCCTAATTGCTAGTATATATAGGGTAAGAGTACTTTGGCTTGAATTGAGATGCTTCCACTTTAATCTTTATAGGCATAATTTGTTTAAGCCATTTGATAGGTCTAGTTTCATGATGCTTGAATTGAGCAAACAATATTATGTTCATGGAGAGATTAGCTACTGAAGACTTAAACATGCTATAATCTTCATAGTCATTGTTTACCCATCATTTTTCTTAGAAACTGAAGGGCCCAACTAAAACATAAAACTGTGCAATAGTAGGTTGCCAGCAGAAGCTTATAAGGCTAGGCTCTCCTGTTGCCTTACCCAATGTGAGACTAGATATTTCAATACTCCAACACTTCCCCGCACTCTCACGTTGGTGTGGTGAGAGGTGGGACCAATTTAGAGGGACCACACCAAGGTAGGTAGGACACAGGGCCGGCTCTGATACCATCTTAGAAACTGAAGGGCCCAACTAAAACACATAACTGTGCAATAGTAGGTTGCCAGCAGAAGCTTATAAGGCCAGGCTTTCCTGTCGCCTTACCCAATGTGAGACTGGATATTTCAACACTTCAACAATTTCACCCGCCATAGACGTGGCAACATATTTGAAGATTCTTCTCCCTCGTGTCAAGTGTTGCGTCACGTGTGACCCTTATAGCATCTTACTAGGAATCAAGAAAGTCATGCAAAAGTTCTACATTTGGATTGATACAAAATTTCACTCCATTGGAGGTTTAAAGTGAGATATTGAATAGTTTCTTTTGGCTGGTAACACTATCATTTCACTCGAGGCCACTGGACTACCCCTTCCAGTTCAAGTGCCTATACCTGAAACCAAACTTCAACTTTGGAAATATTCCAATCTTTTAGAAAAAGGCTATAAGAAGTAATATCTTTGCTAGACCAAAAGCTTTAGTAGCTTGAGTTTTTTTTTTTTTTTGGGTCAAAGGGATGAAGTGGTTTAAATCCAAGATCTTAGGGTTTTCGACCAATAGCCTTGCCACTGACTTACTGACTTGTTTTCTATTAACTAGAGTAGTTACTACACATAAACCGAAAGTCCAAGTAGAATAGGAATAGAGAACAACTTCTTCCTTAAAGAGAGCTTAAGCCAAATTGGTTTAAGCCATTTGAAAATGATAAATGATCAATTTCTCATTAAAGGCATTAGTCAGTTCAACTTTCGAATCTAGATGTAAGACATTGGAAGGAAGTGCCTTGTCTTTTAGGAACTGACATCCACTCGCCATTCCATTTGCTTGGAATCTCCATCATCTACAACTAGTCAAATTCAATGTGGGCCACTGCTTTGTTGGACGACATCAGTTGAAATCACGAGAGTTTCTCCTTAGAGAGAGCTTCTCCATGACCATCTTCGAAAGAGTTGCCATTCCTGAAGCGAACAATATATATTCTAATCAAGTCTAAAGAAAAGATGACATTAATAACCATTCTCCTTAGACGTTTGCTAGTAGCCTGCTCGTAAATATAAAGTATATAAACATAATTCTACTGCTGGCACTGGATTGAAGGATATGTAATCTAAGAAAAAGGTTTGGCCTAAGATGACAAATAACTAAAGATTTTTGTCGCATAAAAAATGAGTAATATGTTTTTTGTTTTTCCATTGAATTTGAAGGGAAAGATTAGATTTGAAAAGTTTTCATTGTGTTGGCAAGGTAGTTGTTAAAGACTCAAATGCGTTCGGTAGGCTTCTCGGTCATTGATCTTATCCATGATGTGTCCTTTGACACTCAAAAGTCATAGCAAAATACTGGAAAATCTTTTCCATCTGGTCTCATTGCGGAGACACGCTTATTCTTAGTGTTGCCTTTGATCCAAGTTATAATTGTCGTTGTTGAGAAGTAGTAAGGATTAAATTAACTTAGAAGAAAATCTCCTACTTCGGAAAGTTTGGCTAAGTTCCTCACTTCAAGTATAGGAAAGCATTTGAGCGATCATCATTGACTTTGACCACAATGCAAAGGATCTTTCAAAGGTGGCTGAACGATGTCTATGTCAAGTAAAATGGCCTAAATTTTCCACAAGGAAATTTCACGCACCACAAAGTATAGGAATCCTTTAAATAATACTTTGTGGTGGAAGACCCTACGATCATTTAGATTGGAATTCCAGCCTTAGTGATGGTATTTGAAACTGTGATAAAGATAACATTTTAATATGATTTGGAATTCTAGAGTCTTAGAGAAATCATACCGAAGTGAAAATTGAGCGGAAGATAACAAAAAACTATATAGTTTGTATGAATAAAAAATGGCAGCATCAACTTTTCTACTTTTCTATTGAATTTGAATGGGAAGAGAAGATTTCTAAAGATTTCACTGTGTGTACCGAGAGAGTAGCTATCAAAGACTCAAACCGGTTCAGCCGACTTCTTGGTCGCGGATCATGATGAGTCCTTTGACACTAACAAGGTCACCGCATTGATTTGAGTTATACCTGTGCTTGTAAGAGTGTAGTGAGGATTGCATTAACTAAGGAAAAAAAAAAAATTCCCCCACTGGAAAGCTTGTCTAAGATCCTAACTTCAAGTCTACAAAAGTATTCGAGTGATCATCATTGATTTTGACCATAAAGCAAAGGATCTTTCATAGGTCACCGAAAATTCTCTAAGTCAAGCACAACACGACAGATTTTTCCATGGAAATTTCACGCACCATAGAGGAACGCCAAGCGCGCTTGACAGCATCCCCCTCTCACAAGTCACAATTGCTTATCACCTCGTGTATCTTGCAAGTAAACAAAAGATTTCAAAGAGAAAATTCTCCGGTTGGATGACTGGAAGGATATGTTGACAGCATCCCACTCTCATAGTAAGGATATGTTGAGCTGGATTTATGCTAGTTAATCTTCAAGTTTCAACAAAAAGCTTCGGGAGAGAGATAAGATTCTACAACTTGAAGCCCATAGTATTATGTAATATATATATATATATGTTTGCTAAGATTCGATTTTTTTAAACTTGTTGATAGACCAGCAGAGTTAGTAATGGAGTGACACCAAAAAGACTCAAACTCGACACCCATGCTCCCATCCTTTCACCCAACTATTTAAAAAAAAAGAGTGAATTTCTTTAAGTTTCTTAAAGTTTATTCTTCATTAAAACAAGCTTCTTGTGTGACAGAAAAACAACCTTTTACAATGTCCAGAGATTAAAAAAATATTTAACGCTCCACTTAAAGTTAAAATATAAAGGGTAGAGAATCCACAAAAACAACATAATCCACAGACTAGAAATCATGTCATTCCAAGCCTATCTTCCTCATTTGGGATACTCGTCTCCCGGCTATTCTTTACAACTGTAAACTAGTTAGTGATGTTGGTATTTTATCTGATTACTAATTTGAAAAGCAGTCTAATATTTCCAGATTTGTAAGTCCAGATATTTTTTATGATTTATAAACAATAATGAAATTGCCTCCAACGGTTGAACATTGATTTCAAACAATATTAGTCTCATGTATGAGAGACTTTGAACTGCCAAGTCTAACCTCTCCCATTTATAAAATCAGAAAACTCAAACAACGATTTTCTCTTGCTCCCTTTACTAAAACTGGTGCGAACATCGTACAAGTTGAAGAATCACCTGATAAAAGGTTGCTAGAAAAATCTAAATGGAGAATCTTGGAATAGCACACAACCCATAAAGAATCGAAATTGTGATGCAACTTTTAGCTAAGGCGCAAAACCTCTAACTTAATCTTTGAAATTTTGAGCTTAAAATATTTTCTTTTTGGGTGAAAATTAGCTTTGTAAAAGCATTTCTTTTTTTGGAAAAAAAAAAGATAGAGAGCCATTGGGTTAGGCTTGATATCCCCAGACCTTGGGTGGATGCATCCTCAGAAATAGGTCAGTATCGTTCAACGTTACTTCGACTACCATAGTGATCCAATCCTTCCAAGGCCTGGAGAGCATCGAGAGCATTCTCATTAAAAGTATAAACAACAATGGCGAATCCTTCGGATATACCAGTCCCAAGGTCCAAAACATCCATCAGCTCCAATGATGTAAATGCTTTCTTCAGACGAAACTCATATGGATGAGTGAAGGTTATTTATACAAGTGAAATTTCAATCCTACCATTACATTTATATTTTTGTGGATTTTTAAGTAAAATCGAGTTTCATGAAGTTTGTTAAGATAGAAACATGAACAGAAACAAAGGGCCGGTGATTTTGCCTTTAAAACATCTTAATCATTTTAATGAGTCTGGCAACTCCTCTCCCAACCACCGAGGAGTGAGTGCAACTACTTGGAGATATAAGCAAGATATTGATATCAAACTACAAACGACAAAAGAGTTCCACGGGTAAATTATTTGAAAGTGTGGGCTTTCTTCACTTTGATTTTTATTTATTTTGATACTATTAAGAAAGCCCAATGGTATTCCCTTAAAATTGCTCATGAGGTAGGGAAGAGAGACACCAACTCATACAAGACCCAAAGAAACTCCATATCCAATGTGGGACAAAATCCCAACATGCCCTTTCCACGTTAGGAAATGATATTTAACTAACATCAAAGGCTTCTTTGACTATTGGCCTAGAAGGAAAAGTAAAGCTTGCTTTGATACCATATTAAGTAAGCCCAATAGTATTCCTTCAAAAGCACTCATGAGGAAAAAGAAACTCCAACTCTTATAAGGCACCAAGAACGAAAATCCACTTTTGGTGTTGGAAGAAATCTTAACAAATGCCAAGGGGGAAGACGAAATCAGGACAAACATGGAGGGATCACACCTTGTAATGACAACTAGTGCCTTGTAATTCTGATAGTTGAATGATCTATTTCCTGGGTAGCTTTTTACAAGACATACATGTGGGAAAATCTTAAAAACAATATCAAGAGTATATTTACCAAATCCTTAATTTCTTCCAAACAAATGGGGTCAATCATAACTCTATTTTAATAGTATTATTTTACCTATTTTAGGCAATAAATAATGTAATTTTTGTGAGAAAATATTTGAATTTATCTTTATTTACTTAAATTTGTCTTATTTATATAGTATAAAAAGGCATGGAGAAAAGGGAGAAGTATAGATAACCTAATGCCTATTGTATGGTAAAATATGGTCAAAATGTCAAGATTAAGATAGCCAAGATGGGCTTTGGCTTTGGGTGATATTTATTAGATTTTCTAAATAATTAGAAAACCTAGTTATGTTAGAAGTTCAAAGCCTAATCAATGTAGGAATTCAAAAGCCAATTATTTTGGATATCCAAAACCCACTTTTACTAGGATAGGATATAAGTCTATACCTTAAACCTTATTTAAGAGAAAAAGAGGCAACCAAAAGAGAAACATAAAAATATTCAGCAAAATCCAAGGGAAAAGTTACGAATTCAAAGAGTTCTTAAAGAGAAGACAAAAAGGGTAATAGAGTTCTTGTTTTTTGATTTAAGATGCCTTGTCTAATTCTTGATTGGTATTACATTATGTTTTCATGTTCTTTTGTTAAAGCTATGATATAATTTAACTATGATAATGTGAATTTTATGGTCTTCTATGCTTTGCAAGAGATTTAATTTATGTGAGTTATTTATTCGTATGTTTAATGCTTTTAAGTGATTAGCTACCATTTGAATGATTTGATGTACATATTTAAGACTAAGAGATGATAAAAAGCATATGACTCTTATAATATGCAACCATAAACTAAAT
Source organism: Casuarina glauca (assembly GCA_028551395.1). NCBI lineage: Eukaryota > Viridiplantae > Streptophyta > Magnoliopsida > Fagales > Casuarinaceae > Casuarina > Casuarina glauca. Next base: position 21,794,284 of record CM052349.1, on the reverse strand, counting down.
ATGCATAGACATATACTATATTATTTGTATGGCCTTCAACAATAAAATGGTTGAAAGGTTCATTATAGACCGGGAATATTCCTAGATTTTAATGCACTTTTGTTTATTTTAATTCACATAAAGATATAGTAAATTAAAAAACTAAATAGGTTTGCTATATGTTTAGTAAAATTTTACATGCATTAAACAAGTAATATAATGATGAAAAAAAGTATCATCTCATAGAGATTAGTGAATATTAAAATAACTAACTACAAACAATGAATAACTCTTAGAATTTATACAACAAGTCAAAATGATAAGAGATAAATTAACCAACTAAACTTATGTAAACTCGATATAAGAAACATGTTAGAGCATCCAATTTCATTAGAACTACTAGATATAAATGTCGATTATTATACTTACAAGAGGGATAATATCCATGTGAAGTTAGAATTTCTTAATTTATTCATTATCCTATATCTAGGTATAACAAACATGTTTAGCTCATTAATTCACTATATCTCTATATGTGAATTAAAACAAACCAAATGCATTAAGGTCTATAAATATTCTCAATTTATATCGAAAACCACAAAAATAATATGATATATATCTATCCCTATTTAATTTATAGTTAAATATTAGAAGAAGTAATTGCATATCATCTCCTTTTAGTCTTAAACATGCAAATAAGATTGTTTAAGTAGTATTTAATCATTTAAAAGCATTAAATACAGTAATTGACATAAATAAAATATCTTACAAAACATCACAATCATGAAATTCAGACCATTATAATTAGGTTACATCATAGCTTTAACAAAGTAAACTAAAACATAATATAAACATAAACAAGAATAATGATAAAAATTGAATAAAGCTTCTTAAACCAAAAATACAAAAGTTGTCACTACAATGTCTTCAATTCAAGGAAACTTTGCATAACTTTACACATTAGAGGAAGAACAGAGACTGCCTAAAACGAGGGGGAAAAATGCAACTATCATGAGCTGTCATATGCCACTACCATGCACCGCCACGTGTTGCCACGTGCTTCTACCACATGCTACCATGCACTACCACTTGTTTTGCACGGAATTTCATATCTTGCTAGGGAAGATGCCTGAGTTGTTGATCTAACTAGAAATCATATGAATTTGCTGGAAAATGTACAAATCTATTGGAAAAAGGAACCTAACCAGCATTGGTTGTCCTCCATAAAAATCAACCACAAGCCACTAGAAACTACACAAATTGATCAAATCTACTTCTTGCCCATCGGAAATGTGCTAGAAAACATTGAAAAATGTAGCTTAGATGGCTAGATCTACCACCAGAGGTGAACAAAAATGGCATTTGCCACTCTTCTTTGTTGGAAGAGAGTGCTAGGATAGTTGGCTTTTACATGACCATCACATTCTCATAGAGTTACGTGTTCTTTTAGAGTCACATGCTCTCATGCCCAACTCTTATTTTTGGCAAGGTCCCTCTTTCTAGCTTCTGACCTAACCAGACCTCTCTAGACCTCTCCCTCTCTTTTTCGTTTTTGCTTACTACTTGACAATCGCGCATTCTCTCTCCTTTGTTTTCTACTTCCTGCTCGACCTCCTCCACTAGACAATCACTTGTTTCTTTTTTTCCATGTGAGTTCCCCCATTTGCATAACCAACTACCCTTTTTGTATTTTTTATTTTTTATTTTCTTTCTTTTCTTTTTCATGTACTGGTTTGATGCTTTTTTTTCTTTCATTTTATTCTATTTTGAGTTTGTTGTATGACCAACAAAATTTGAATAATTTTAGACAAATGCAAATATAATTTCACAAACACTATATTATATATCGCCTAAAGTAATTAAAATAACTCTATAATAATAGAGTTATCAACACTCCCAAACTTAACATTTTGCTTATCATTTAGCAAAAGTAATAAACAACATATATTAAAGACCAAACCCCCTTATGAAATTCTCCCATAATTGCTTAACTTAACAATTCAAAGAAAAAGATAACTTTTAACAAAACACTACAATTGGTTTATAAGGTAAGATAAACTCTTAACCATATTAACCATATTAACCATATGTATATGTGTGTGTGTGTGTGTGTGTGTGTGTATTTGAATCCACATTTTTTTTTTCAATTAGGTGTGCTCTAAATAGATCCACATTGATTTGTAACCATTCAAAATCTTTAACTAAAAGTCATAGGGTTGCTTTTCATTCCTCTCTCTACTAATGTAAGCTAATCATCAAACTAGGAATCAATAGGACTTTTATGAGCTTGTAATGTAAGGTTGGGCTAATGGTGAGATAAAAGTCATTTAAGCTTAAATTATCCATAAACTCTTTAATTTCTAGGTTTTCATTAGAACTCTAGCCCCTTTATACCTTTTTACTCCTTGAAGATAATCTTTTTGCAACCTGTTATTCTTATTCTTTCTTATCCAAAAATGCTTGATTTACTTGGAATTTAACATTAAAAAAAGCCATAATCATGTGTGTAACAATAAAGCAAAAACAAAAGTACTTTTAAATATAGCCACCTCAATCCTCTCTTACCAATGGTATTCAATTACTATACTCAAAGGTCTATTTTAGAGAATTGTGTGACTTAAGTCTAACAAAGGATGATGAGGTAATTCCATTGGCAAATTCTTTTCTTTTTCTTTCTTTTTTTTGTTTACAGTTACATTTGCATAAACAACATACTATGCCACCCACACTTATTGCAATCAATTTCTTCCCATGCTACATCCTTCCCCCTAACTTCTCTTATGCTCAAATAAACTTATACACCAAAAGTCAATATGTTCATAGGCATGGGACAATGAAATAAATTGATCAAAAGGCTAAGAGATATTTATGTAGGTGTCATTAAAAAAATTATGATAAAAATCAAGGCTCAGTGGGGTGACTGGTGATAAGTAAACAAGGTTAGTTTGAATGGCTTAATTAATCCAAAGATGACCTAAATTATTTTCTTAGTTAGATATAGCCTAGGATTTCACCTTAAAAGTAAATTAAGCAAATTCTAAGATCTAGGTGAGATTCAAGAAAATCACATACTTTACATGAATATTCTCTAGAGATACACACAATTTCAAAAAAAAATACAAAATTTTAATGTTCAATAGGTGAATCAATATAATCAAAATCACACTTAACTAACAACATAATTTCAAGTTTGAACAAAAACTACATCTCCCTAAGAATTGCTAAAAATTGACAATGAGGATCTAACCATGGCAATTATGATCCAACACAAAAAAGCTTATATATAAAACAAACTTCTAACACACTTCCATTATGTTTACGACAAAATAGAAAAACACTTCTAACATAATAACTTACAACACCAAACAGAAATTTTCAAATACAAAACAAACTTCCAACACAACAACTTTTAACACAAAATTGATTTTCTAACATAACCTAACATTTCTAGCGTAACATGATAGTAACAATAGCACTCGTAAACTTGAATAAAGCAATGTTCTCAATCCAAAAATAAAAGAAAACAATAGCAAAGAAGAAACAAGATAAAACTCCCCTGATTGTAGGATGTAAAGATATGATGAAAATATGATGATAGATTTCCAACCAAAAATTTAAAAAGAAAATGCTTAGGTTGCCTCCCAAGAAGCACTTGGTTTATAATTGTCAACTAGACTATCTTCGATGTTGCTGCTCAAAGAGGATGAAATTCCAACAATTTTGGAGATAGTTTATATTGTAGGATAGTTGAGCACTCTTTAATCAATCTCACTATCTTATATACTTCTAGCTTCCTTTTGTTTTCTAGTATCTTCTTAAGAAATTTTACATAATTAGGTATTTGAGCTGGAGCATCTACAAAAGCAATGTTAATGTGCAATTTTTTGAATATAGTAATGAATTTCAAAAATCGTTCATTTATTTTATGTTGTTAAAGTCTCTAGGGAGATGGAGTTAGAGGCCTATAGGGCTTAAAATTTTTTGGAACAAATTTGCTCTTGGGTGTTACCTTGGGTTATGTTTTGATTATTGAATATATTTTAATGTTGATAATATTTGAAAAAAAATTATTTACATATAAATTAATTTTTTAAAGTATTTTAGTAATAATTATGCCAATAAAAATTGTGGAACATATGTAGAACAAATAATCAATTCAATGATTATTTTTTGAGTTTTATGGTTCCCACATACCAAAATGAGATTTACAAAAATCTTTATGACAAAATCTTGGTTTGTGCAAATTTTCATATGATTGCTAATTCATATATGATTTTGCTTCATGAATATTTATAATGTCGAAATTATATGAAAGTAGTTCACAAATACCATATGTTATAATATTAAAATGGATAAGAATGGAGCATGTGAGAAATAATTAAAAGGGGAGCAAATTACACCATTTTAGATATCTTAGAGGAGTAAACCACACCGTTTTGGACACAAAGGGCAGTGCCAACATTTTAATCGATAGAAAGGAAGAGAGAGAAAAAGCATCCCTCTTTTCTTTATCACTCCAAAAGGAAAGAAAAAACCTTCTCTCTACATGCCTTTGGCAAGGATGAATAAGAAGGGCTTTTGAGGAAAAGATATAAGCTTTTCAAATGGGCTTGGCTAGATTTGGTAAGAAACTCTCCATTCATTTTTTGAATCATGTTTTTGTTCCATATACAAAAGAATGGGGTTTTGTGTGTTCTTAATAATGGCATTTTTATTTGCTTGTTTGAAAGTTTTGGTTTTACAAATCAAATCTTTGTGTGAGGGCATGACTACTACTATGTATGGCTTATTTCCAAAATTAATGATTTGTATTCCTTAAAGTTGCTTGCTTTATAAGGAAACCATGGAGAAAACCCTAATGGAAAGGTTGTGTCATTACCATTTATAAGAACGCATGTTAGGGTTTCTAAATGACACACACCACTTTAAAGAAACAAACTTATTGTAAGCCTAACATTTTTTCAAAGAGAAAAACTTCCCATTCTTAATGTGTTGTAGACTATCAGTAACCTTGTTCTAGTTTGAAAAATCCTTTTTGTTACTAACATGTTAGCAAAAGCTTTCAGTAACATTGCTCTTGTGTGTGGAACATTACTATTGTTACTAATTGTTATATATTATTGAGTGTGTAAGAGTGATTAATAACTCTATTTTTATAGAGTTATTTTACCTAATTTAAGTAATAAATTATCTAATGCTTGTGAGAAAATATTTGAATTCCTCTTTATTTACATAAATTTATTTTGTTTATGTAGTATAAGGAGGCATGAAGAAAAAGGACAAGCATAAAGAACTTGATACTTATTATGTGGCAGAAGATGGTCAAAATATCAAGCTCAAGGAAATTAAGATGGGCTTGGGCTTTGGGATGATTGTTATTGAATTTTTATTATTATTGGGTTTTCTAAATAATTAGAAAACCTAGTCATATTAGGAGTTCAAAGCCTAATTAATATAGGAGTCCAAAACCCAATTGTCCTGGGAATCCAAAACCCACTTCTATTGGGATAAAGAGATAGTTCTAAACCCCATACCCGATGTAAAGGAGGAGAAGAGAGAGAGAAAAGAGGATGCCACTGAAACCAAGGAAGAAAAAAGAAATCAAGGGAGAATTCTTGAAGAGAAGACAGTGTGGTAATAACTTTCATGTTTTTCTTTATTTAAGATGTTTTGCTTTATTTTTACCCTTTTTTTGGTTTATTATTTCATTATGTTCTAAATTCATTTTGTTAGAGCGATGATGTAGCCTAACAATGATGATGTGAATCCTATAAGTTTATATGTTTCGCAAGATATTTTATTTATGTGAGTTATATACTATTATGCTTAATGCTTTTAAGTGAAATGAAAGGTAATAATATGCAATTGCTTCTTATAATATATAACCATAAATTAAATGTGAATAGACATATACCATGTTGTTTGTCTAGCTTTTGGTGATAAAATGATCAAAAGATTTATTGTAAACTAGGAATGTTCATAGATCCTAATGCATTTTATTTATTTCAATTCACATAGAGATATATTGAATTAATAAATGGAGTAGGTTTGCTATACCTGGACATAGGATAGTAAATAAATTAGAAAATTTTGTCATCACATAGGTATTATTATTCTTGCAAGCATAAACTATGAAAATTCATAACTAGTAGTTATGGTGAAATCAGATATTCCAACATATTTCTCATATTGATCTTTCTTACTTGGATTTAACTTCAATTATTCTTGAATTTTTTTTAAAAAATTTTAAATTTTATTTCATCATCAACTTCCTTTTGATTTGCTAGATAAATTTTAAGATTAGTTCATTGTTGGTACTTAATTAGTCTAGTATTCACCAATCTCTGTGGGACAATACACTTTCTTATCATTATATTTCTTGTTCGATATGTTCATTTACATTTAGAATTTCACCAAGCAGTGATTGATGGATGAATGCATTATATGCTAAAGCTTAATTGTTTCAATACATGTATTTGCTTGAGTGTTATATGTTTTGATTATATTAGACACTTGATTCTCAAGAAGCAATACTCACTCTGAGGGAAATTGGTAGTTCCATTCTGATTGTGACAGTCTTGATTGCTTTAAGTTACTACATATTCTTTATCTATCTTCAAGTGACAGTTCTTGATTATTGTAAAGTTGAGTAGTTGTTATTCAATACAAGTTGTGTGTGGTCTAGAGTGGGTGAAAGTTTTTGTGTTGTATAAGGCCTTTGTTTAAAAGGTAGCTTGTTGTATTGGTTGTATTATGAAAATTTTAATGCCGTTTGGGCTAATTGTATTGTGAAATGAATTATAGGTCCCTATGTTTTATGAACAAAGGATTTGGATGTACTAAAAATTAAGACAAAATTGTTATATTTTAGTAAAAGGGCTCTTTTACTATTGGTAAAAAAGGGTGGAGTAAGCTTCAATATTTGTCTGAACCACCTAAATAATTTCTATGTACTTTATCTTTTTGTTTTTATATTATCTATACATAAAAATTAAAAAAGATAAATAAACCCAATCCATCCCCTTTATTGGGTTAATCCATATCTAACATTGACATCCTTATCCCTATTTTTGGAAATCTCTTTCTCAGCATCATCTTTTTCTAGTACTTACCACTTGTAGGGTTATTGCCTTTGCGGTTTCTCTAGAGCTTTTCTTTGTGTTGCTAGGCAAAGGACTCTATTGTTTTTCTCATATCATATTGAACAACTAACCCATTTGCACCTCCAAATTTCTAAGTAAAGCTTTTTGGTTTTAAAATCTCACTTCAGTATTTTTAATAAAGCTTTTCATAGTGTTGGCCAAGTTGGTTTTTACATCCTCTAAGTTAAGCTTCGCCTCTTCTATTTACTTAAACGTTGTTGGTAGTCTCATTTCATTTGAGTTACTCCATGAAATATTTTGATGGTTGTGCCATCTTGGGTTGTATATGTTGGAGTAAGGATTATTTTGTGACCTACTTAAAATCCTAACAAAATTATCATATTCATTATAAGCAAAAGGGTTACCTACTTAACATTCCGTGCTCGCATGTCCTCCACCATAAAGTTCACATGGTCTATTTTGAATTCTCATGACTAGAGCACTTTAGTTATCTTTTTTTTTATTAAGCACTTCTAATTGTGCACATATTTCAATGAAGACATCTATTTCATGTATTGGCTTGATCTCAAAGTGGTTTACTTTAATTGTAGGCCTCTTAATGCTTGATGTGGCACCTTGAAATGTTGGTGTGGCATATTCTTTCAAAAGTTTACGTGTACCATCATTTCCCTCCATCCTTGTTGCGTAACAAAGAAATTTTTTTTTCTTTGTAGGAAAAATAAAAAAATAAAAACTAGATTAAACTTAGAAGGTATTCAATATTAATATCAATTAGTAGTAAACAACTAATGCTTAGCAACGGCACCAAAACTTGTTAGGTAAAATTCTACATTTAAGTAAATATGTTGAACAAGTAATATAATGATAAGAAAAAGTATTATCCTATTGAGATTGATAAATAATAGATGAACTAATTACTAATGGTGAATAATTCTTAGAATTTATCTTACAAGTCAAAATGATAAAAAATAGATTAACTAATTGAATTTAAGAAAACTTGATGCAAGAAACATACTATAGCATCCAATTTAACCATAACTACTAGATATGACTATTGATTATTTATGCTTGCAAAAGGAATAATATTCATGTGATCAAGGAATTTTCTAACTTATTCACTATCCTATCTCTAGGTATAAAAAACCTATTTAGCTCATTAATTCACTATATCTCTGTATTTAAATTGAAACAAACCAAATGTATTAGAGTCTATGAATATTCTTAATTTACACCAAACTAGGAATGCCATACAAACAATATGATATATATTTATTCATATTTAATTTATGGTTATATATTACAAGAAGGAATTGCATATCATCTCCTTTCAATCTTAAACATACAAATAAGATTATTTAAGTAGTAGCTAATCATTTAAAAGCATTAAACACAATAACATATAATTAACATAAATAAAATATCTTACAAAACATCACAATCATGAAACTCATACTACCATAATTAGGTTGTATCATAGCTATAACAAAGTAAACTAAAACATAATATAAACACAAACAAGAACAATGTTAAAAATTGAACAAAACATCTTAAACCTAAAGCACAAAAACTTTCACCACAATGTCTTCCATTCAATGAAACTTTACATAACTCTACACATTAAAGGAAGAATAGAGACTATCTAGAATGAAGGGGGAAAAATGCCATTGTCACGTGATCACGTGCCACTAACATGTGCCGTTAGGTGCTGCCACGTGCCACGGCCACATGCTACCATGCTGCTTGTTCTGCATAAAAACTCAGATCTTGCTAGAGAAGACACCCAGGGTGCCGATATAACTAGAAATCATGCAAATCTACCAAAAAATGTGTAGATTTTGCTGGAAAAACAAATCCAAATGAAGTTCTCTATCATCCACTAAAAACTACCATAAGCTGCCAAAAATTGTGCAAATCAATCAGATTTACTTCTTCCTCACTAGAAACACACCAAAAAACGTTAGAAAATGTAGCTCAGATGGCCAGATCTATTGCCAAAGGTGAAGACAGACACCATTCACCACTCTTCTTCACTTGAAAAGAACACTGGGATGGTTAAATTTTGCGTGATCGTTGCGTTCTTGCACGTGGCTCTAGTTTTCTGGTGTGGTCCCTCTTTCCGGCTTCCAACCCAACTAGATGCTCTCCCCTTTTTTTCTTTTCTACTTGCTACTCGACAATTATACTTTCTTTCTCCTTTGTTTTCTACTTCTTCCTCAATCCCTTCCACTAGATAATCACTCGTTTCTTTTGTTCCCTTTTTTTTTTTTTCATGTGAGTTCTCCTATTTGCACGACTAGCTATCCTCTTTTATTTTTGTTTTTTTTTTCTTTCTCATGTGCTAGCTTGCTAGTTCTTTTCTTTCCTTTTCTCCTATTTTGGGTGTGTTGTATGAACCAAGAAAAATAGAATAAATATAGACAAATGAAAATATAATTTTAGAAACACTAGATTATATATTGTCTAAAGTAGTCAAAATGACTCCATAAAAATAAAGTTATCATTATACCTAGACATAAGATAGTAAATAAATTAGAAAATTTCTTCATCATATAGATACTATTATTTTTATAGACATAAAATATTAAAATTCATATCTAGTAGTTTTGGAGAAATTAGATGCTCTAACATATTTCTCATATTGATCTTTCTTATTTGGATTTAATTTCATTTAGAGTTGAACTTCCATTTTGAAAATTTTTAATTTTTACTCATTATCAATGTTCTTTCAATTTGTTAGATAAACTTTAAAGTTAACTCACTATTAATATTTAATTAGTCTAGTATTCATCAATTTCTATGGGATGATACTGTTTTTCACCATTCTATTATTTGTTTAACATATTCACTTGCATGTAGAATTTCCGCAAATAGTCGAACTATGATCTTTAAATCCAAAAACAAATATCCCAATGGCGTTGTTAACTATATATGTCTATTAGTTCAGTCCATGGGCATTACAATGCCAAGAAAGAACATTTTGCTAATGTGACAAGTTGCTTTGTGTTTGGAAAAGCAGTGCATCAACCCCCATTAAAAGTTACTGTGAGAGTTAGCTTGACAAAGAATTTCACATCTTTTAACGCGATAGAGTTAAAGTTTGAACAATCTAATAGATTTGGTAGGGTGTGTTAAAAAAAGAAAGCAATCATGAATGATCCATTTTAAATTGCATGTTCTTCCTCGATGTTAGTGATTGCAACTAGTTCCCAATTATGTACATATATACAACATAATTTACTATACTTTACAAAAGGAACTATACCAAAGGAACCCAAATTTCTGAAAATTTGAGTCTTGGAGAAGGCAACAAAGGGAAGAGACAAGGCCATCAAGGATTTGACACGTAAGAAAAGCACATGCATTGAATCATGATGCAACAAAGGAAACCAATAGAAATAAGGATTGCTCATTCTCTTCCTCATATGGAATATAATTGTCTCTTTTGTTTTTAACATTATTGGCACATGTTGGAAGAGGGGTCCATAAAGTTCTAAATTTCCCTAGTATGCAAAAACATTAAAGCTTTAAAGTTAAGTACTTGATGGTATTCACCCATGTAGATGGCTGTATGAAACACTAAAATAAGACAAGAAATTCAAAGTAGTGATTGCTTCTAGTATTTCACCTATCAACTGATTTGTAGAAAGGTTTAGCACTTCTAGGTTTATAAGCTTAGCTATTTAGTCTGGAAAGTTCCCTAAGAAATTGTTACCACTAAGATCAAACACATGAAGCTACTTCAAATGGCCAATCTTAATAGGAATGCTACCATTAAGATAATTTTTTGAAATGCTTATTGTTGGCTTGATGCTTGAAAGACTTCTTATTTGCCTTAATTGAATTGCTAGTTGTTTTCCTTGGATAGAATAAGAAAAAAGTAAGCTTGTATCACGAAATTTTTCCAAACTTCTTGGAACTAGTATTGGCATTGTACAAACCTCCTAAAAGCTCATCCAAAATGAGGTTATTAGATAAAATATAGAAAGAATAGTTATAGAAAAGTTGGCAACCAACTTGGAATTGGACCTATTATGTGATTTCCAACTAAGTGTAAAACCTTTAGCTTCTTAAGGAATGATAGCCACTGAGGCAACTGATTATTAGGTGGCCTCTAGAAAGATCCAAGAATTGAATACTTTCAAATAAGTTAGGACTAACAATATTGTAATCACTTGGCATTGACTCATTTTAATACTTTCCTCTAAGCAAGAGCATACTCAAACACTTGTAATGTCCCAAAATCCTCATTGCCCCTTTGATGCTAGTAAGGCTATTGAAAGAAAGTAAGAGGAAGGATAAGAACTTTAATTGACTACCTTTGGTCAAATTCATTCTTCTAATCTATTGGTAGAAAGTTGGATTACTACTAGGAAGTTGCAAGAGTAAAGGCTTACTGGTAAATTACCAAAGAAGTTATTGACCCTTTAAGTTAATTATAATGAGTTGATGATGACTAGAGAAGTTAAAGGTGGAGATGTCTCCTTCAAGGTCATTTTCTTGTAATGTTAAAGGCACTACAATAAAAGTGTCAAAGGTTTGCAAGTATTCATTAGAAAAGTTAAATTTTATATCTTTAACTAACAAACTTGAAAGGGGTCTAACAATTTTAGAAAAAATATTTTAAAAACTACCTATAGATTCCTAAATGCCCTAAAAATCCTCTAACAAGTTTCATTGATGTTGGTGGGGGTAATTTTACAATGACTTACATTTTAGCTTAATCAACCTCTAATACTTTTTTGAATATCTTATATCTAAATGCTATTCCTTCTTGCAATATAAAATGATGTTAGGTTTTATGGCTTAACAAGAATAAGGGTTAAATTAGTTAAGCTAAGATTTGGTCAGCCTTTTTCTTTGACTTTAAAAATGTTCTAAACTATGATATAAAATGATCATGTAAGTCATAACAAAACAATAAGCAAACAAGAGTAAATAGAGGTAAGTAAGACACCAAATTTACCATAGTGGTTTGGCACTTAATCCTTGAGCCCTACATCCACCCTCTTCTCCCTCAATTTAACTGATTGAAGTCTCCTTTACTCAATCTAGATTAGGAGCAAACATTCTCCCTAAACCAATAAACTCCTTCTTAAAGGAATTTCCAAATCTAGTTACAAGATATGATCAAAAGACCATGTACAAGTGCAAATCCCTTAATAATATGATAGTTTATGGGATATTGCTAATCAAAAAAACTATTCAAGTATAAATAATGAATATCGAAGCTTGTATCATGAAACCCCCAAATTAGGACAAATTAGGATTTTGGATTTCTCAAAATGTTTATGTGCAATATGTAATTTAAATGTAATTAGCATATAAAAAAAAGTCATATAGGGTATAACAGATGATAAAATCAAGGAATAAACGGTTTAATCACAATATCACCGTAACCTTGTAAGCCACTGAGAGTGAACGAACTTGAATGAATAATCAGGTGAACTTAAAGAATGATTTTTGATAGAAAGGGAACTTCATATGCTCATGAATCGTCATTATCTTCTTCAAAGATTAGCTCTTCTTAAATAGAGAAAGTAGAGCTAGGATTTTGACATTCAAACCTCAAATCATTAGAATAGTAAATCACCCTTCAAATCAGCTTCACATCTCTACTCTTAATCACAAATCTGATTGTTTGGACATCGTGTTGAAAATCATATGCTTGTATGTTTTGATTGAGAAAAATTTTATATGAATATATGTTAAATAGAATTTTATATTGATTTGAATATATATTAAATAGAATACTATACTTGCATATATGATAGAACATATGAGATCTTGTGTGCACATATTAAAACTCAAAGGAAGTAAAAGGTGTGTAAATTATAATATCAATTAATGATATTATAAAGTAGCCGGGTTCCTACATTTTATTATCAAACATCAAATATTAAGCCAAGTTGATTCAATCTTTGAATATTTTGTTGCATAGATTAATTTACATTCTTGGTTATGTTAAAGGAACCTTGATACTTGGAATTAGTGTATGTACAGGTGTAATGGACCGACCATATAATTATATATGGATACATGAAGCTTATTTATATGATCAGCCCATATGATTTATTCAGCCCATGTATAATTGGTTCAGCCCGTGAAAAGCTTTAGCTCGTGTATAATCGGTTCAGCCCATGAAAAGCTTTAGCTCATGTATAATCGGTTCAACCCATGAAAAGCTTTAGCCCGTGTAAAGAGGTCAGCCTACAAAGCTTGAAACAGCAGCATTTTGAGAGAGTCACTTATCCAAAACGGTGGCATGTGAAAGTAAATAAGAGCATAAGCTCTTATGATCGAAAGCTTGAAGCCCTAGCCGCACTCTTCGACCTAAAGATACACTTCTCCTCTCGATCTCTCTCCTGCGACGACGGCTCCAACGGGAAGAATGGTGAGGTGACTGAGTGTCAAAATGGTTATCTTGCTAAAAAATCATCATCTGCATCAGTACAACGTCGTATCCATCAAATCTCAACAGAATGATTTCAAAAAGGTTTGAACTGAAACCCTAATTTGTTCAAGGTTTGAGTACTTGCTATAAAAGGGAGATTTGGATGAAATATTTGTGCTTGCTGAGATATATCCTTGCTGATTTGATCAAAAGAGAAAAAAAGCCTTCATCGATTTGCTCGTATTGCTGTGTTCGGTAACATTTGAAGAAAAAGAAAATCTTCGGTGATATTTCCTAAACTTGTTATCCTATGAACATCATTTAATAGATTGACCTATATATGTGCTAGATTGATTATATCATTATTTGCACATAAAGATTATTGTAAATCCGAAAACCCTAGATTTGTGAAATTGGGGCTTTCAAGATTAGAGCTTGAATTGATTCTGTATACATTCAATTAGCTCTTTGATAGGCTTAAATCCTCACTCATATCATATATATGAGGAATGAGCTTGATGTATTAAGGTTTTTGTAAACCTAACCTTGTAACCGTGAGCTATATAACTCCTTTTAAGGAGTTGTGAGGTGAAGGAGAGGTGCTCTCCTTGTTTGAAGTAAAGCAGATTTCAACTTAGTTTGAGTTGAAGGAGAAGAGGGTGAAAGTAGGTGAAAAGTTCTGAACCACCGTAAAATTCTTATGTGTGAATTTTTCTGATCTAATTCTTTTATTTGATACTCCATTACTATTGTGATATTTTGTCTAGTTGCATTCATCGTAGAAAAACAATATTCAAAAAGATATTAAAATTAATTAAATTTCTAGATATCCAATTCAACCCTCCCTTCTTGGATAGCCATAAACCCAACAATTGGCATCTAGAGCCAGGTTCTCTGATTTAAAGGCTTAACATCCTAGAGTAGATCCACTTACATGGCTATGGAGAAAGGAATAGCTATTATGGGATATAACAAACCACCTTTGTTTGATGGGAAAAATTATAGACATTGGAAGCAACTCATGCAAGTCTTCATTGTTGGTCAAGACCCTAAAGCTTGGCAGATAATCAGAAAAGGTACCACGTTACCCGTAATTGATGAATGGAGTAAAAATGAAGCTAAAATCATAGGAATAAATGCCAAAGCTATGAACATGATTTATAGTGGGTTGAAAGCTCATGAATTTAATAAGGTGTCATCTTGTCTCACGAGTAAGGAAATATGGGATAAATTAGAAGTCATATTTGAAGGTACAAAGAAAGTTAAGTCATCAAAGGTAACCATGCTCACTCACGATTATGAATTGTTTACTATGCTTGAATCTGAAACTATTAGTGACATGTTTGGTAGATTTATAGAAATAATATCTGAACTTAGGTTGCTAGGAAAGACTTACACAAATGAAGAAATGGTCAAAAAAATGCTAGTGTCTCTACCAAAGAGCTGGGATCTCAAGAAAATGGCGATAGAAGAAGCACATGATCTAGATAGTCTAACCTTAGATGATTTACTAGGATCACTAAAGACTCATGAAATGCAACTAATTAGGAGAGTTAAGGAAAAAGAGAATAGAAGGTCACTTGCTTTAAAAGTAGAAATAGATAAGACTGAAGAGATTGAGTCAGAAAATGATGAGATCGCTCTAATAGCTAAAAGATTTAGAAAATATCTCAAACAGGGTCTAGGAAGAAATAAAGGACAACCTAGAAGAAATGAAGCATATGAATCTAGGGATAACTTATGCTATGAGTGTAGAAAGCCTGGACATATCAAAGCCGATTGCCCTTTACTCAAGAAGAAGAATAATAAAGGAAAGAAGAAGGCAATGATTGCTGCCTGGGATGATGAGAGCTCCTCATCAGATGAAGAAGAACAAGAAGAAGTAGCTCATCTCTGCCTAACCGCAAATGCAACAATAGAAGAAGAACTCGAGGTAAGTGATTCTGAACTTGAAACATATCTGAGTGGTGACATTGAAACTGCCTTTTTTGCTCTGGTTGAGTATGCAACAAAAATAAAAGAAAAATATAAGAAGATGAAGGCTAAGTATAAATCTATAAAAGCTAAAACTAAAAAGGATAAATCTCCCATGGCATTATCTATGACTTGTATGCATAAAAATACTTCTGAGAATATTTCTTTTAAAACTGATACATGCTCCTTGATTAGTACTTGCTCCCATTCAGAAAATAAGCATGCTGATGAATCAAATAAATTAGTATATGACCGAGACACAGAAAAACTAAAATATGAAGATTCTAGTACTAGAAAAAGAGAAATATGAAATTCAGATGAAGCTGGATGAAACGAATATATTATTGCACAAGTTTACAAAAGGCAATAACTTGTTAAATAATATATTAAAATCACAAAGAGGTGTATACAATAAAGCTGGTATAGGATACAATTCCTTAAAAAATACAAAAACACCTACAAACCTCTTTGACAATAAGGATTGTGGACTCTTGCTGCATTATAAATGTTCTTATTGTGAATATGTTGGTCATTCATTTGACACATGTCCAGTTAGACTTAGAAGAACATACAAGATCAAAAAGGTTTGGATGCCTAAGAAGATGATAAATGTATTAGAAACTAACACTCACGGACCCAAAGAAAAAAGGGTACCAAAATCTTTAACACAAATTTTTGTTTCTGTAGGATATGAGCAAGAACATAGTCAAGAAGAAGCACAAAGAGTTGTGGATTCTAGACAACGGATGTCCCTGTCATATGACTGCGATGATGGAGCTCTTCTCAACACTTGAGCTAAAGTCCAATGGTACGGTATCTTTTGGAGCTAACTCCAAAGGAAGGATTAAAGGTGTAGGCACCATAGGTAACTCAAGATCCTTTTCCATATTTGATGTGTTGTATGTTGATGAATTGAAATTCAATCTCCTAAGTATAAGTCAATTGTGTGATAATAACTTCAAAATCAGATTTGGGAAAGAACTTTGTCTTGTTGAAAATTTGGAAAATAATGTGAGAATTATTGGAAAAAGGAAAGATAACATCTGTATGCTTGATCTTAGTGAGTTGAAAAATAAACAAACATGCTTGATTGTTAGTAAAAGTGTAGATGCTTGGTTGTGGCATAGAAAACTTGGTCATGCTAGTCTAGGATTATTAGATAAATTATCCAAGAACGGCCTAGTTAGAGGATTACCCGAGCTCACATTTGATAAAGATCAATTATGTGATGCTTGTGTGAAAGGGAAACATACTCAAAGTAGTTTTAAACCAAAATTAATAGTGTCTACCTCAAGACCATTAGAAATGATTCTTATGGATTTGTTTGGTCCTCTAAGGACAGCCACTATAAATGGAAAGTATTATGCCTTAGTCATAGTAGATGATTACACTAGACATACTTAAGTATATCTACTTGCTAGGAAAGATGAAGCATTTGAGAAATTTGTTGATTTCTCTAAAATGGTCCAAAATGAAAAAGATCTTACCATTGTTAAGATTCGAACAAATCATGATGGTGAGTTTGAAAATTTTCTTTTTGAGAAATTCTGTTCCAAGAATGGCATATCTCATAATTTTTCAGCACCTAGGACACCTTAACAAAATGGTGTTGTAGAAAGGAAGAATAGGACATTCCAAGAAATGGCTAGAACCATGATGTGTGAATACAATCTTCCTAAACATTTTTGGGGAGAAGTGGTAAGTACAGTCTGCTACATTTCAAATAGAGCATTCTTAAGACCAATCTTGAAGAAGACTTTGTTTGAGCTACTGTTTGGTAGAAAACCCAACATATCTTACTTCCACGTGTTTGGAAGTCAGTGTTTTGTGCTAAACCATGGAAAAGATTCACTTGGAAAATTTGACTCTAAGAGTGATGAGGCCATATTTCTAGGTTATTCTCATACCAACAAAGCATATAGAGTTTTTAATAAGAGAACTCTAGTTGTTGATGAATCTATTCATGTGAAATTCAAGGATGATTCTGATCTAAACTCCACGGCACAAAATGCAAATGAAAAATATGCATCCGTTGAGGGGGAGTTAGACTCTAGAGAATTTACTTTCCCTAGAGTAAGAAACGAAGTAGATCAACAACATATACTAGGAAATCCAATAAATAGTGTAAGCACACAATCTAAATATCATAACACATGTGAACATCAAGCTTTCTTGTCCCAAATAGAGCCAAAGAAAATAGATGAAGCTCTTAAAGATGAGAGCTAGTTCCCTTCTATGCAAGAAGAACTAAATCAGTTTGAAAGGAGTAAAGTCCGGAAATTAGTTCCAAGACCATAAAACCATTCGATCATAGGAACCACATGGGTGTTCAGAAATAAATTAGATGAGTGTGGGACTATTACAAGAAATAAAGCCAGATTGGTAGCACAAGGATATAGTCAAGAAGAAGGAATTGACTATGATGAAACATTTGCTCCTGTAGCTAGGTTAGAAGCTATTCGGATGTTGCTTGCTATATGAATTTTACATTATTTCAAATGGATGTGAAAAGTGCTTTTTTAAATGGTGTTGTTAAGGAAAAGGTTTATGTAGAACAACCACCTAGATTTGAAGATCCCACATGCCCAGATCATGTATTCAAGCTTTCCAAAGCTTTATATGGGTTAAAACAAGCCCCACGGGCTTGGTATGACAAGCTAAGCAACTTTTTGTTAAATACAAATTTTAGAAACGGAAAGGTGGATAATACATTGTTTATTAAGACACAAATAAAAGAGATTTTGATTGTTCAAATCTATGTTGATGATATTGTGTTTGGCTCTACAAATTATGTTATGTGTGAACAATTTTCTGATTCTATGAAACATGAGTTTGGGATGAGCATGATGGGTGAATTAAATTACTTTCTTGGACTTCAAATTAAACAAACATCTAAAGGAATATTCATAAGTCAAACTAAATATACTTAGGAATTACTCAAGAAATACAACATGCATGATTCTAAACCAATAAATACTCCCATGAGCACATCTACATCTTTATCATATGACAACGCTGGAGTTTGTGTTGATTGTAAAATGTATAGAGGCATGATTAGTTCCCTGTTATATTTGACTGCTTCTCGGCCAGACATCATGTTTAGTGTTTGTTTATGTGCACGGTTTCAATCTAATCCCAAGGAACAACACTTAAAAGTTGTTAAAAGGATTTTTCGGTATCTAAAGGATTCAATCACATTAGGCATTTGGTATTTAAAAGACACTATGTTCGATCTACATGCATTTAGTGATTCTGATTATGCTGGGTGTAAAATTGATAGAAAAAGCACTAGTGGTACATGTCAGTTTTTAGGACATATGCTGGTTTCTTGGCACTCCAAGAAACAAAACAGCATTGCTCTTTCTTCCATTGAGGCAGAATACATAGCTGCGGCTAGCTGTTATGCTCAGATTTTATGGATGAAACAACAATTAGAAGATTACGATCTCTATTTCACTAAGATTCCATTGAAATGTGATAATACCAGTGCAATAAATCTCACTAAAAACCCAATACAGCACTCTAAAACCAAACATATAGAGATAAGACATCACTTCATTCATGACCATGTTGAAAAATCAAATATCTCTATTAAGTTAGCACAGACCAGCAACTAGCTAATATTTTCACTAAACCATTGGATCATGATAAGTTCTCTACTCTCCGAAGAGAACTTGGTATGTGTTTGATTAATGACATTGCTTAAACTCTGTGAGCAATTTTTTTTACCATACTTTCTACTCGGTTACTGTTATAAGAGGGAGCCCTATCTGCACATCCGCACCAGGTCAGATCTCTGCTGCCATCCTTTTCATTTTTACCCATCTCATGAAAATTATCTTCATTCCTATTCATTCTGTTTGATTATCTTCCATTGCTATGCTCTTTTTGCTAATAACAAAAAGGGGGAGAGAGTACATTCTAGCACATGTATATTCCATTTCAGACTTTTAGTACCAAACATGGGATAAACTCTCTTACACCCTACTGAGTATGCAAATATACCTGCTGTGATTCCTTGATGAATATCCATGAAAACAATGATAGGTTTATGCTTACTGCACTTACATGTTCATGAAACTGCTATACCATCCGAGTAGTAACATGTGCAAGTATGAAAATTTTGTCATCATCAAAAAGGGGGAGATTGTTAAAAATCATATGCTTGTATGTTTTGATTGAGAAAAATTTTATGTGAATATATGTTAAATAGAATTTTATATTGATTTGAATATATATTAAATAGAATACTATACTTGCATATATGATAGAACATATGAGATCTTGTGTGCACATATTAAAACTCAAAGGAAGTAAAAGGTGTATAAATTATAATATCAATTAATGATATTATAAAGTAGCCGGGTTCCTACATTTTATTATCAAACATCAAATATTAAGCCAAGTTGATTCAATCTTTGAATATTTTGTTGCATAGATTAATTTACATTCTTGGTTATGTTAAAGGAACCTTGATACTTGGAATTGGTGTATGTATAGGTGTAATGGACCGACCATATATTTATATATGGATACATGAAGCTTATTTATATGATCAACCCGTATGATTTATTCAGCCCGTGTATAATCGGTTCAGCCCGTGAAAAGCTTCAGCTCGTGTATAATCGGTTCAGCCCATGAAAAGCTTCAGCCCGTGTAAAGAGGTTAGCCTACGAAGCTTGAAATGGCAACGTTCTGAAAGAGTCACTTATCCAAAATGACAACATGTGAAAGCAAATAAAAGCATAAGCTTTTATGATCGAAAGCCTAAAGCCCTAGCCACATTCTTCGACCTAAAGATACACTTCTCCCGTCGATCTCTCTCCTACGACGACGGCTCCAACGAGAAGAATGGTGAGGCGATTGAGTGTCAAAACGGTTATCTTGCTAAAAAACTCATCATTTGCATCAGTACAACGTCGAATCCATCAAATCTCAACGGAAGGATTTCAAAAAGGTTTGAACCGAAACCCTAATCTGTTCAAGGTTTGAGTACCTGTTATAAAAGGGAGATTCAGATGAAATATTTGTGCTTGCTGAGATATATCCTTGCTGATTTGATCAAAAGAGAAAAAAAGCCCTCATTGATTTGCTCGTATTGCCATGTTCGGTAACGTTTGAAGAAAAAGAAAATCTTTGGTGATATTCCCTAAACTTGTTATCCTGTGAATATCATTTGATAGATTGATCTATATATGTGCTAGATTGATTATAACATTATTTGCACATAAATATTATTGTAAATCCGAAAACCCTAGATTTGTGAAATTGGGGCTTTCGAGATTAGAGCTTGAATTGATTCTATATACATTCAATTAGCTCTCTGATAGGCTTAAATCCTCACTCATATCATATATCTAAGGAATGAGCTTGATGTATTATGGTTTTTGTAAACCTAACCCTGTAACTGTGAGCTATATAACTCCTTTTGAGGAGTTGTGAGGTGAAGGAGAGGTGCTCTCCTTGTT
This sequence comes from Casuarina glauca, assembly GCA_028551395.1. Classification (NCBI taxonomy): domain Eukaryota; kingdom Viridiplantae; phylum Streptophyta; class Magnoliopsida; order Fagales; family Casuarinaceae; genus Casuarina; species Casuarina glauca. The sequence goes on along the minus strand of CM052349.1, from coordinate 21,773,369 downwards.
TGAAGTAAAGCAGATTTCAACTCAATTTGAGTTAAAGGAGAAGAGGGTGGAAGTAGGTGAAAAGTGTTGAACCACCGTGAAATTCTTGTGTGTGAATTTTTCTGATCTAATTCTTTTATTTGATACTCCATTACTATTGTGATATTTTGTCTAGTTGCATTCATCGTAGAAAAACAATATTCAAAAAGATATTAAAATCAATTAAATTTCTAGATATCCAATTCAACCCCCCCTTCTTGGATAGGCATAAACCCAACACACCGGTCTACTCAAGAATCATCCCATTAAGGATTTAATTGCCTGAGAAGCTCGGCTTCTCCCATTCTCTTTTTCTTAGTCGCCATATGCTCAAAATTGAAGGTTAGGGCTTTGTAGTCGAGTGAGCTACTTAACAGAAAACTCTTCTAAATGAAACGATGAGTTTCATTTAGATAATAACATTAGGCCGTGAGGCCGATAACAAGTAACCCATAAGGCTTTAGTCTGATTGTGAGGCTGAGAACAAGTAGGCCATGAGTATGAGACCAAGCAGGCCATGAGGTTGAGATTAAGTAAGCCGTGAAGCTTTAGTATGATTGTGAGGCTACGAACAAGTAGGCAGTGAGGCTAAGACTAAGCAGGCTATGAAACTTTAGTCTGATTGTGAGGCCGAGAACAAGTAGGCTGTGAGACTGAGACCAAGTCGTCTGTGGACACAGAGAACATGGGTTCTTAGTAGAGTCGTGATTTGCTTCAAGAAGCTCTTAGTAAGTTAGCTTGTATGATCTTGATTCAACAAGATAGTTTTGCTAGAGTTAATCACTAAGTACCTTCATCCAGACAAGAGCAAGTATCATATTTCTCAAATATGATAAATCATATATTTATATCATTTAAATAAGGCTTTTCTCAAAGGCATTATATAATGATATTATATTAAGAAATGTAAGAACCTAGCTACTTTATAATATCATTGATTGATATTATAATTTGTACACTTTTGACTTCCTATAATTTTCTTTTACACCTATGAAAAATATTTTTCAAGAAATAATTCGCAAATAGATTTTGTCACAATAAAACTCTTATTTTCCAACAATCTCTCTTTTTTTGATGATGACAAAATTATTGCAATAGCACAACACATGTCATCAAGCACTATGAGTTGGATATAACACGAACATGTTTTTCATGAAAGTTTATGCAACCAAGTTTGCAAATGTTGATCATAGCTTAGTCAAGTTCATGATATTCAGCATTCAACATGCATTATATTTTAATTACTTAGCATTCATATCATATGATCAGCAAGTAAGTCCTACGCACGTTCTAACACTGTAAAACACATAAGTTCTAAAAAAAAGGTGTTAAAGAGATATCCCACAATTTGCACTTTAAGTAAAAAATGGGATTAAACATGTGCATTATTCTCTCCCTTTTTTGTCATAAACAAAAAGTTTAACATAAGTGGGCAAGGAATCAAGCGAGAGGAGTAAAAATGAACCAACATGAGTATAAATTTAGAAAACTAATCGAATATGGTTGGATTGTAAGCAGGGAAACTCCCCCTCAAACTGAGCAAGTGGTTTGAACAATAAAAGAACAAAAAATGTATATTGTAGTAAATGAGAACAGAAAGTTCAAACATTTTCAAAACTGACATTCCAAGCTCCCGTTGGAGAGCATAGAACCTTTCTCTATCCAAAGTTTTGGTTAGGATATTAACAATTTGTTGATCAGTGCACACAAATTCAAGCACAACATCACCTTTTTAAACATGATCCCTAATGAAATGATGTCAAATTTCTATATGCTTAGTTTTAAAGTATTGTATGGGATTCCTAATAAGATTAATGGCACTAGTGTTGTCACATCTTAATGGAACTTTCTGTGATGATATACCATAATCCTCTAATTGTTGTTTCATCCATAAGATTTGAGCATAACTACTAGCCGCAACTATGTATTCGGCTTTTGTGGAGGAAAGAGCTACACAATTTTGTTTTTTAGAGTGCCAAAAGACAAGCATGTTTCCAAGATAGTGACACCCACCACTTGTACTCTTTCTATCTAATTTGTAGCCAACATAGTATGAATCACTAAAGGCATGCAAATTTAAGGTTGTATCTCTAGGATACCAGATTCCTAGAGAAACCGTGTCTCTAAGGTATCTAAAGATTCTTTTAATAGTTGCTAAGTGTTATTCTTTAGGGTTAGATTGATACCTAGCACATAAGCATACATTAAACATAATATCATGTCTAGATGCAGTCAAATACAACAAAGAACCAATCATTCCACAATATGATTTAGTGTCTACATTAATTCCATTTTCATCATGTGATAGAGATAAAGAAGTTCTCATTGGTGTGTTCATTGGTTTAGAGTCATACATCTTATACTTAAGTAATTCATTTGTATATTTTGTTTGACTTATGAAGGTTTTTTTGTTTCTTTGTTTGTTTGTTTAATTTACAACCCAAGAAAGTATGCTAATTCACCTATCATACTTAGTTCAAACTCACTGATAACTCTATTTTTATAAAGTTATTTTACTTATTTTAGGCAATAAATAACTTTAATAATTGTGAGAAAGCATTTGAACTCCTCTTTATTTATCTAAATTTATCTTATTTATGTAGCATAAGGAGGCAAGGAGAAAAGGGATGAACATAGAGAACTTGAAGCTTATTGTGTCATAAAATCGTAATATCAAGATCAAGAGAGTTAAGATGGGCTTGGGCTTTGGATGATTGTTATTAGATTTTCTATTATTGTTGCCTTTTCTAAATAAATAGAAAACCCAGTCATGTAAGGAATTCAAATCTTAATTAATTTAGGAGTTCAAAACCCAATTGTTTTAGGTCTCTAAAACCCAATTCTACTAGGATAGGAGATAGGTCTAAACCTAAACCCTATTTAAGAGAAGAGAAGAGGCAAAAGAAAAAGGGAGGAGAAAATTGAGCACAACTCAAGAAAGAGGCCAAGAATTCAAGGTTTTCTATGAAAAGAAGACAAAAAGGGTGACATACTTCTTGTTCTTGGATTCAAGATGCCTTCTTTATTTCTTCTTACTATTCTTCCGCATTATTTCTTTATGTTTTAGTTTATTTTTGTTAGAGCTACGATGTAACCTAATTATGATGGTATGAATCTTATGATTATTATGTTTTGCAAGATATTTTGTTTATGTGAAGTTACATATTACTGTGTTTAATGCTTTTAAATGATTAGCTACCACTTGAATGATCTGATTTGCATGTTTGAGATCGACAGGAGATGATATGCAGTTGCTTCTTGTAATTTGTAACGATAAATTAAATATGGATAGACATATATCATATTGTTTGTATGGCTTTTGGTGTAAACTGGGAATGTTCATAGATCCTAATGCATTTGGTTTGTTTCAATTTACATATAGAGATATAGTGAATTAATGAACTAAGTAGGTTTGCTATACCTAGACATAGGATAGTAAATAAATTAGGAAATTCTGCCATCACATAGATATTATCTCTCTTGCAAGCATAAATAATCAATATTAGTACCTAGTAATTATGGTGAAGTCATATGCTCTAACATATTTCTTTTATTAAGTTTTCTTATATTTAGTTAATTAATCTACCATCTATCATTGGATTTGTTAGATAAATTCTAATAGTTACTCACCGTGAGTAATTAGTTGGTCTAGTAATCACCAATCTCTGTGGGACGATATCTTTCTCATCATTATATTACTTGTTCGACATATTCACTTGCATATAGAATTTCACCGAACACTGACTTTGCATGCATGCAATAAACTTTTTACATAGCATAGAATTTGTAGAATCAAACACAATGTCATCAACATATATTTGAACAATTAAAATTTCTTTTTCTTTGTTCTTTATGAATAAAGTGTTATCTACTTTTCCTTTCCTAAAACCATTATCAATTAAAAAGGTACTTAGTTTATCATACCATACCCATGGAGCTTGTTTTAAACCATATAAAGCTTTTAAGAGTTTAAAGACATGGTTTGGATGAATCGGATCCTCAAATCCAGATGGTTGTTCAACATACACCTTTTCCTTTACAATACCATTTAAGAATGCACTTATCACATCCACTTGAAACAAAGTAAAGTTCATGCAACAAGAAAACGTAAGCAAGATTCTAATTGCTTCTAACCTAGCTACAGGTGCAAATGTTTCATCATAGTCAATTCCTTCTTCTTGACGATATCCTTGTGCTACTAATCTAGCCTTATTCCTAGTGATGATACCATTTTCATCTAGTTTATTTCTAAACTCCTATTTTGTGCCTATAACCAGATGATCATTTGGTCTAGGAACTAGATTCTAAACCTTATTTTTCTCAAATTGGTTTAATTCTTTTTGCATAGCAAGAAACTAGTTTTCATCCTCAAGAGCGCCTCATCTACTTTCTTTGGCTCTACTTGGGATAGAAAGGCTTGATGTTCACAAGTATTGTGAACCCAAGACCTTGTACTAACTTTTACATTATGATCTCCTATGATATCATCTTGATCTACTTCACTTCTTATTCCAGGAAAGAAAGGATCCCTAGTCTTGAACTCCCCCTTAACTTCAACCTTATTTGGAACACTCTTAGAGCTAGTGTTCTCTTTGGTTTCTAGAATACCTTGACAATCTTCTTCAAACTTAACATGAATCGATTCTTTTACAACTAGGGTTCATTTATTGAACACCCTATATGCCTTACTTGTATGAGAGTATCCAAGAAAGATTGCTCCATCACTTTTGGAATCAACCTTTCCAAGTGATTCTTTTCCATGGTTTAAAACAAAACATTTACTACCAAAAACTTGGAAATAAGAAATGTTTGGTTTTCTTTCAAAGAATAGTTCAAAAGGTGTGTTTTTCAAAATTGGCCTTAAGAAAGCATGATTTGAAATATAACAAGCTGTACTTATAGCTTCTCCCTAAAAATGCTTAGGATGGTTATACTCACATATCATGGTCCTAGTCATTTCTTGAACAGTTTTATTTTTCCTTTCAACAATGCCATTTTGTTGTGGTGTTCTAGGTGCTGAAAAGTTATGTGAAATTCCATTTTCTAAACAAAACTTTTCAAAGAGTTGGTTGTTAGAAAACAAGGGTTTTGTTGTGACAAAATCTATTGAGAATTATTAATTGAAATTTTTTTTTCATATATACAAAAGAAAATCATAGGAAGTAAAAGGTGTGTAAATTATAATATCAATTAATGATATTATAAAGTAGCCGGGTTCTTACATTTCTTAACATGATACCATTATATAATGTCTTTAAGAAATGCCTTATTTAAATGACATTATATAAATGTGTATATAATTTATTTTATTTGAGGAATATGATACTTGCTTTTGTTTTGATGAATTTACTTTATGATGAACTCTAGTTAAGTTACTAAGAGTTTCTTAGAACAAATCAAGGTTCACTTTACTTGCTCATGACTTGCTTAATTCATGATCATCTTTTAAGATTTCTTGGTGCGCTATTGCTTTGCACAAAAGAATTGGCCCGTGTTCTATTCTTATAAGAGACTTGGCCCGTGTTTCTATTCTTATTAGAGACTTGGCCAGTGTTCTACTCTTACAAGAGACTTGGCCCGTGTTCTACTCTTACAAGAGACTTGGCCCGTGTTTTGATATTGTGAAGCCCGATCCAAGACGGTGTCGTTCAGTTCACAAGACACACTTAAGTGTCTCGATCACCTTAGAAGCCCTAGCTTCTATTTGAAACACCGTCGCCCCCTTTCTATCTCTCTCACTGCAATCACATCCCTGCTCCTCTAACAAGAAGATTTGTAGAAGTTTTTAAGTGAATGTTAGAATCTGAAGCTCAGTTTGATGAAGAAGCTAATGTGGAACCAAAAAAGGTACATGCTACATTCTCTCAACATAAAGAAACCTATGAAATGTTGGGTATCGCAGAAATCATGTCTCGGTTCTTTATTTTCATATCATATATAAGAGAAAACCATACTATGATTGAAGTAGATGGGTTTAAGTGAATATCTTTGAGTTATTATTCAAGAAAAGTTGTTCTTGAGCTCATCCTCCATCCATTGTGAAGAAGCTTCAGTGATATATTTAATACTTAGCTTAATATCATTTCTGTGTGATTATTCTTTGTGATATAGCTTTGTTTATGTGCTAATCAAACATATATTATCATTTGCAAATAAATTGATTTGTAAATCTGAAACCCTAATCTGAAAATATTTGGGGGTTTTTAGATTAGAGCTTATCATTACATTTAATATCTTATATAAGCTCTTGTATTAGCATTATCCCTCATTATCTTTACATCTTTAAAGGATTTGCTATTTGAACTAAGGTTGGTAAATCTTATATTGTATTCAAACTTGGAAATTCCTTTGAGGAGGAATTGGTTGGATTAGGAAGAACATTTTCTCCTAATCGTTCTTCCTAATCCGGTTTGAGTAAAGGAGAATTCAATTGGTTGGATTGAAGGAGAAGAGCATAGACGTTGGACTCAAAGATTGAGTGTTGAACCACCGTGGTAAATTTGGTGTTTCTTCTTTTCCCTCTATTGACTTGAATGTTACTTGCTATTTTTTGCTAATTGATTTATCATTTACATGATACTATTTGACTATTTTATTTGCTAAATAGTTGTGAAATATTTGATGATAATTTGCTATCTTATTGTTAAGTAATGTGTCACTTGCTTAGAATTTGCTTGCTTGATGCTAGCTTCATTTGTGTGACTTGTATAAGAACTCATAATAATTTTAGATCAGAAAAATTATTGCTAAGTTTTGGCTTAAACAATTCAACTCCCCTTCTTGTTAAGCCATAAAACCCAACATTGGTTTTCAAATTCACCACCATGATCAGTTCTTATTTTTACAATTGAAAAATATTTTTCATTTTAAACCATTTTGCAAAATTCAGTAAACTTCTCAAATGCCTTATCCTTTCTAGCAAGTAGATATGTCCATGTGAATCTAGAATAGTCATTTATAATGACTAAGAAATAATATTTACCATTTAGAGTTGGTGTTTTCATAGGACTAAAAAGATCCATGTGTAGTATCTCTAATGGTCTAGATGTATTCACTACAACTTCAATTTGAAGCTGTTTTGTATCTGTTAACCCTTAATGCAAGCTTCACACAACCTATCATGGTTAAACTCTAGAGATGGAAGACCTTTAGCTAGGTTATACTTATATAACCTCTCTATTAAGCTTAGACCCACATGTCCTAACTTTTTATGCCACAACTAAGTGTCTACATTTTTATTCACAACAAGGGATGTTTGTTTAACATTTAATTCATGCAAATCAAGCACATAGGTGTTATCTTTTCTATTTTCAACAATCTTCATATCATGCTCAATATGCTTAACAAGATAATTTTCTTTTCCAAATTTTATCTTGAATCCTTTATCACATTATTGACTTATTCTAAGTAGATTAAATTTCAGTTCATCTATAAGCAAAACCTCAAATATAAAAAGGGTATTAAAGTTACCTATGGTTCCCATGCCTTCCTTCAAAGTTATCTCTAAAAGACACCATACCTCCATTTCTCAATTTAAGTTTTTGAAAAGAGCTCCTTCATCCTAGTCATGTGCTGAAAGCAGCCACTGTCCAAAATCCACATGCTTTTGAGTTTTTTGTCTTTCACTTGTGCACTTAAAACTTGCAGAAACAAATTTGATTGTTGAAGTGCTTGGTACCCTTTTTATTTTGGGCCTGTGAGTGTTAGTTGAATGTAGACTCTTAACATTTTAGTCACCTAAAGTTTATTTACTTTGTAAGCCTTTCTAAGTCTAATAGGACATTTATAAAATATATGACCAACATAATTACAAAAAGAACATTTACTATAATGTAGCAGAATTAAACATTCATTTTCTTTAAAGAAGTGTGTAAATGATTTTGAATTGTCATTTAAATTATATCCTAACCTAGCTTTATCATATATACCTCTTTGTGAGTTTAAAATCTTATCTAACATAACACTTTCATTTAAAAATCTTTCTAACAGCAAGTTATTAGCATCAAGTTTTAATCTTAAGTCCCTATTTTCTTTTTCTAACTCATGAATTCTACTTTTAAAATCATCAACATTTACATATGAGTTATTATCAACATGCATTTCAAAATTAGAACATAAGCTACTACCACAAGATGTGTCTGTTTCTATGTTCATGTATTCAAATACATTGTGTTCTTCATGTATACCATTCATACATACATCATATTTCATATATGCATCAATAGGAATACTAATGTTATCATACACTGAGATTGAAGTATTTTTCTATTCAGTTTTATCTCTACATGCAGTAGGGAATATGCTTTGTTTATCATGCATAATAGTTAAAGCATTTTGATTTTCATGAATAGCAGTTAGATCACTTTGATCATTATGTACAATAGTCAAGGTTTTCTGTTTTTCAAACTTATTTTTAGCTTTTAGCTTTCTATACTTATTTTTTAATTTGTTTACATACTTAACTAAGTTTAAGAAGGCAATTTCCAAACCAATATTTATATCAAGAGACAATTCAAAATCACTTACCTCAATATTTTCTCCTTTAAAAGTTACTGTTGCGATTAGGCATAGATGTGCAACCTTTTCTTGAGTTTCTTCATCAGATGAAGAGTTTTCATTATCCTAAGCAGCAAACATAACTTTCTTTTTGTTCTTGCTATTCCTCTTCTTGATCACCAGACAATCAACCTTAATATGTCTCGATTTTCTACATTCATAGCACACATTTTCCCTAGGTTCATTTGCTTCTTTTCTCGTAGTTCGTCCTATGTTTTTACTTAATCCTTTTCTTAGAAACTTCTTAAATCTTCTAGCTATAAGAGATACTTCATCATTTTTTCATTCTTCCTCTTCAACCTTTTCTACTTCTACTTTAAATGCATGTGATCTTCTATTTTCCTTTTCTTTTTGTTTTCTCATGAGTTGCTTTTCATGAGTTTTAAGGGAACCTAGTAAGTCATCTAAGATCAGCACTATTAGGTCATGAGCCTCCTCTATAGCCATCTTCTTAGGATCCCAACTTTTGGGTAGGGACAATAACATTTTTCTCACCATTTCCTTATTTGTGTAGGTTTTTCCTAACAGTTTAAATTCAGAAATAATCTTGATAAATCTACCAAACATCTCACTAATAGTTTCAGAATCTCTCATAATAAACAATTCATAGTCATGTGTAAGCATAGTATCTTTAGAAGACTTTACCTTTTTGGTTCCTTCATAAATGACCTCTAACTTATCCCAAATCTCTTTACCGATGAAGCAAGAGGACACTTTGTTAAACTTATGTACTCTAAGACCATTATAGATCATATTCATAGACCTAGCATTTAACCGAATTTGTTTAGCTTCATTTTTAATCTACCCAACAGTCACGGGTAAGATTATACCTTTCTTGATTACTTGTCAAGCTTCTGGATCTTGGCCTATTACAAAGACTTGCATTAATTGTTTGCAATGCCTAAAGTTATTGTCATCAAATAAGAAAGGTTTGTTAAACCCCATAACAGCTAAACCTTTTTCAGAAGTCATAGTATGGATCTACTTTAGGATGTCAATCCTTTTAATCAGAAAACCTAGCTTTGGTACCAATTGTTAGGTTTTGTAGCTTAATAAGAATGAGGGTTGAATTGGTTAAGCTAAGATTTGGTCAGCCCTTTTCTTTGACTTTAAAAATTTTCTAAACTATGATATAAAATGATCATGTAAGTCACAACAAAATAGCAAGCAAACAAGAGTAAATAGAAGTAAGTAAGACACCAAATTTACCATGGTCGTTCACCACTCAATCCTTGAGCTCTATGTCCACCCTCTTCTCCTTCAATTCAACTGCTTAAAGTCTCCTTTACTCACTCTAGATTAGGAGAAAACATTCTCCCTAATCCAACAAACTCCTCTTTAAAGGAATTTCCAAATCCGATTACAAGAAATGATCAAAAGACCACGTAAAAGTACAAATCCTCTAATAATATGATAGTTTATGGGATATTGCTAATCAAATGAGCTATTCAAGTATGAATAATGAATATGAAAGCTCCTATCATGAAACCCTTAAATTAGCACAAATTAGGGTTTCGGATTTCTCACAATGTTTATGTACAATATGTATTTTGAATTTAATTAGCACATAAACAAAGTCATACAAGGTACAATAGATTATAAAATCAAAGAATAAATGGTTTAATCACAATATCACTGGTAACTCTATTTTTATAGAGTTATTTTACCTATTTTAGGCAATAAATAATTTTAATAATTATGAGAAAACATTTGAACTCCTCTTTATTTACCTAAATTTATCTTGTTTATGTAGCACAAGGAGGCAAGGAGAAAAGGGATGAACATGGAGAACCTGATGCTTATGTGTGGGAAAATCGTAATATCAAGATCAAGAGAGTCAAGATGAGCTTAGGCTTTGGATAATTGTTATTAGATTTTTTGTTGTTGTTGGGTTTTCTAAATAAATAGAAAACCCAGCCATGTTAGGAATTCAAATCCCAATTAATTTAGGAGTTCAAAACCCAATTGTTTTAGGTATCTAAAATTAACTTCCACTAGGATAAGGTCTAAACTCAAAACTCTATTTAAGAGAAGAGAAGAAGCAACTCAGAGGAGGAGGAGAAAATTGAGCACAACTCAAGAGAGAGGCTGGGAATTCAAGGTTTTCTTGAAGAGAAGACAAAAAGGGTGATAGACTTCTTATTCTTGGATTCAAGATGCCTTATTTATTTCTTATTACTATTCTTCCTCATTATTTCTTTATGCTTTAGTTTACTTTTGTTAGAGCTACGATATAACCTAATTATGATGGTATGAATCTTATAATTGTTATGTTTTGCAAGATATTTTATTCATGTGAAATTGCATATTACTGTGTTTAATACTTTTAAGTGATTACCTACCATTTAAATGATTTGATTTGCATGTTTGAGACGGACAGGAGATGATATGCAATTGCTTCTTGTAATGTGTAACCATAAATTAAATATAGATAGACATATACCATATTGTTTGTGTGGCTTTTGGTGTAAACTGGGAATGTTCATAGATCCTAATGCATTTAGTTTGTTTCAATTCACATATAGAGATATAGTGAATTAATTAACTAAGTAGGTTTGCTAAACCTAGACATAGGATAGTAAATCAATTAGGAAGTTCCGCCATCACATAGATATTATTCCTCTTGCAAGCATAAATAATCAACATTAGTACCTAGTAGTTATGGTGAAATCAAATGTTCTAACATATTTCTTGTATTTAGTTTTCTTAAATTTAGTTAATTAATCTATCATTTATCATTTGCGTTTGCTAGATACATTTTAGGAGTTGTTCACCATTAGTAATTAGTTGGCTTAGTAATCACTAATCTTTGTGGGACGATATCTTTCTTATTACTTGTTCGACATGTTCACTTGCATATAAATTCATCGAACAATCACCATAACCTTGTAAGCCACTGAGAGTAAACGAACTTGAGTGAATAATTAGGTGAACTCAAAGAATGATTCTTGATAGAAAGGGAACTTTAGATGCTCATGAATTGTCACTATCTTCTTCAAAGATAAACTTTTCTTAAATAGAGAAAGTAGAGCTAGGGTTTTGAACATTCGAACCTCAAATGTAGCCTTCTACCCATTAGAACAGTAAATCACCCTTGAAATCAACTTCACATCTCCACTCTTAATCACAAATCCAACTGTTATGACACTAGTCTACTTGAGAATCCTTCTGTTGAAGATTCGATCACTTAAGAAGCTTGGCTTCTCCCTTTCTTTTTTTCTTTGTTGCCTTATACTCAAAATTAAAGGTTAGGGCTTCGTAGTCAAGCAAGCAACTTAAGAGAAAACTCTTCTAAATGAAATAGTGAGTTTCATTCATATATTAACATCAGACTAGGAGGCTAATAACAAGCAAGCTATGAGGCTTTAGTCTGATTATGAGGCCAAGAACAAATAAGCCATGAGGCTTTAGTCTGATTCTGAGGTCGAGAATAAGTAGGCCGTAAGCCTAAGACCAAGCAAGCTGTGAGCCTAAGACCAAGTAGGCCATGAGGCTGAGACTGAGCAGGTTGTGAACATAGAGAACATGGGTTCTTAGTAGAGTCGTGATTTGCTCTAAGAAGATTTTAGTAACTTAGCTTGTATGATCTTGATTTGACAAGATAGTTTTGCTAGAGTTAATCAACGAGTACCTTCAACCAAACAAGAGCAAGTATCATATTTCTCAAATATGATAAATCATATATTTAATATCATTTAAGTAAGGTTTTTCTCAAAGGCATTATATAATGATATTATATTAAGAAATGTAGGAACCCGGCTACTTTATAATATCATTAATTGATATTATAATTTGTATACCTTTTACTTCCTATGATTTGCTTTTGCACCTATGAAAAATATTTTTCAAGAAATAATTCACAAATAGATTTTGTCATAACAAAACCCTTATTTTCCAACAAATGACACTTTTCCAATTCAAAACAAGGTTAGTCTCCTCATACATTTGTAAAGCCTTTGCTAATTATTTAAACAAATGTCAAATGATGAGTCAAATACAGAAAAATTATCCATGAAAATCTCAATGAATTTTTTAACCATATCAGAAAAATGACTATCACACATCTTTGAAAAGTTGTTGGTGTATTACAAAGACCAAAAGGCATTCTTCTAAAAGCAAAGATACCATAAGGACAAGTGAAAGTGGTTTTCTCTTAATCTTCTAATGCAACAGGAATATGATTATAACTTGAAAACTCATCAAGGAAGCAATTAAATTCATGTCTTGTAAGTCTTTCTAACATTTGGTCAATAAATGGCAAAGGGAAATAATATTTTCTCATGGCATCATTTAGTTTCTTATAATATATACACACATGCCATCTAATAATTGTCCTAGTTGGAATTAATTCCTTATTATTATCATTTCGTTCAATAGTCATACCTCTCTTCTTTGGAACAACTTGCATAGGGCTTACCTAGGGATTGTTTAGGATGGGATAAATGATCCTTGCATCAAGCAATTTGATTACCTTAGCCTTCACCACTTATTGCATCTTTAGGTTCAAGCACCTCTAAAGTTAAACAATGGCTTTGTATTGCTCTTCCACTAAAATCTTGTGCATGCAGAGTGAAGGACTAATTTCCTTAATATCAACTATTTTCCATCCAATCATTCCTTATGCTCTTTCAACACCCTAAGTAGTTTCTCTTCCATCGATTCTATTAAAAAAAAGATGTAATTACTTGCAAAATAGAAATTATATCTAAATAAACATATTTTAGATGAGGAGGTAAAGGCTTGAGTTCAAGAGTTGGAGGCCCTTCAGCTGATGGCTTAGGCTTTGTCATTGTTGGGTTTTATGGCTTAACAAGAAGGGGGGTTTGAATTGTTCTTATACCAAAATATTCTTCTCAAGTATTCTGATCAATTTCTTTAGCAATTTATATGATAATATGCAATCAAACAGAAATATTTAATCACATAGAGAGCAAGAGAATCAACACCCAATTTACCACGGTGGTTTGGCACTTTATCTTAGAGTCCTACGTCCACCCTCTTCTCCTTCAATCCAACTGATTGATGTCACCTTTACTTAGCCTGATTAGGAGAATACGTTCTCCCTAATCCAAATAATTCCTTCTCAAATGAATTATCAAGTCCGAATACAAATAATGATCAAAAGATCATATACAATAGCAAATCCCCAAATAATATGTTAGTTTATGGGATATTGCTGATCAGAGAAGCTATTCAAACAAATATATCAAGATACAAAGCTCCTATCATGAAATCCCCAATTTGGAAAAATTAGGGTTTTGGATTTTTCTCAAGATTTATGTGCAGAGAATGTTTATAAGTGAAATCAGCACATAAATAATGTTATATAAGCTATGATTGGTGATATATTCAAAGATTAAATTGAATAATCAAATATCACCGAATGCTTATTGAACCACCGAATGATGAACAATCTCGATCAAATGGTAAGTAAGCTGAGTAGATTATATTCACAAAGAGAACGCTTCAAATAGATGTAAATCATCAAGAGAAAACCTTCACGTACACTTCTCCTTATATAAAAGCACATCTAGGGTTTTCTTTTTGAATCAAACCTGAACCATAGCCTTCTTGCTGTTATGAATAGTAGGCTATCCATCAAATCAGCCTTATTTCAACCTTTTGATTCGAAATTCGATCGTTCTAACAGCCCGTCTCCTCTAGATTCATCCAGTTGAAGTTTCAGCGCTTGAGAGAAGCGAAGGCAGTGTCGGGGAGAGAAATGAAGTAGCTAGGGCATGACCCCTCGAAGGATAAGCGACTCTTATGTGCCCTTAGTGAGACAACGTCGTAGCCAACGAGCATATCAAGGAAGCCTCTGATGTGATCAAGAGGACACCGTAACAGGAAGCCTTTGATTATGATCAAGACGACACTATAACAGGAAGCCTCTGATTATGATCAAGACGACACCGTAATAGGAACGGGATCAGGCAGGCTAACGTGAACTTGGGCCACACCTATATTCTCACAGTCCAGCAGCAAAAGTCCAATACAGTAATAATATATTCAACATGTATATCCGGTCCAATGTCAACACGGTCCAATATCAATACATGGTCCAATATCAACACATTTATAATGTATTGCATATATTGAATTTGAGCTAATATATTGTTCCTGCAATTTCACCAAACTAAGTATCATATTCCTAAAATAAAATATATTCAAGTATAATTTATATTTCTTGAAGAATTATTTAAATAATCAATATTTATTTGAATATATGTCACAAAGACTTTAAGAATATATTTTATGAGGAAATGTAGGAACCCGGTTACTTTATAATATCATTAATTGATATTATAATTTGTACACCTTTTACTTCCTATAGTTTTTCTTTTTGCACATTTAGAAAAACATAATTTGAAAATTGATATTTACAAGAAAATATTTTCAGTCACAACAAAACCTTATTTTTTAACAATCTCCCCCTTTTTGATGATGACAAAATATATTTCACTAGTATTGCACATGTCATCAAATATCAATTATGTTTTTCAAAAAGGACAAAACTTATCATCGCAGCATAGATACAGTCATATGATCATACGCATGTCTCCTATACATGTGTCTAGCCAATTTCAAAAAATTTTGTATAGAACATGCAAAAATTTTGGTTTAAACAGGGGTGATATGTATATGTAACCCACATTCTGCACTGATAGTCAGAAATGAGTGTTCATATGTGCACACTATTCTCTCCCATTTTTTGTCATAAGCAAAAAGAACAATTAGGCAAGCAAGCAGGACAAGAGACAGCAAGAGAAAAATGAGCAGGCAGCAACGGAATAGAGAGAAGAGTAGGGTACTAACCGGAGGCTACATGAGTGAAAGTAGAGCCGCTCCCCCTCAAACTGAGTAGTTTGAAGAACAGTGAAAGAATAGAGAGATAGCAGTAATAAACAGTTCAAAGATTTTCAAGAAGTAACATTCCAAGTTCTCATCTAAGAGCATAAAATCTATCCTTTGGTAAAGGTTTGGTTAAGATATCGGCAATTTGCTGATCAGTACTCACAAATTCAAGCACAACATCACCTTTTTAAACATGATCCCAAATGAAATGATGTATAATTTCTATGTGTTTTGTTTTAGAGTGCTGGATAGGATTCCTAGTGAGATTTATGGCACTTGTGTTATCATATTTTAGTGGAACTCTATGTGATAAGATTCTATAATCCTCTAACTGCTGTTTCATCCATAAGATTTGAGCACAGCTACTAGCAGCAGCAATATATTCGGCTTCAGTGGAAGAGAGAGCTACACAGTTTTGTTTCTTAGAGTGCCAAGAAATAAGCATATTTCTGAGATAGTGGCATCCACCGCTCGTACTCTTCCTATCTAGTTGCAGCCAGCATAATTAGAGTCACTAAATGCATGCAAGTCTAGAGTGGTGTCTCTAGGATACCAGATTCCTAGGGAAATCGTGTCTCTAACATATCTAAATATCCTTTTAACAGCAACTAGATGCTGTTCTTTAGGATTGGATTGATACCTAGCACATAGACACACACTAAACATGATATCCGATCTGGATGCAGTCAAGTATAGTAAAGAGCCAATCATGCCACGATACAATTTAGTGTCTACACTAATTCCATCTTCATCATTAGATAATGATAAAGAAGTGCTCATTGGTGTGTTCATTGGTTTAGAATCATGCATCTTGTATTTCTTGAGCAATTCATTTGTATATTTGGTTTGACTTATAAAAGTCCCTTTGTTGGTTTGTTTGATTTGCAATCCAAGAAAGTATGTTAATTCACTCATCATACTCATTTCAAATTCACTTTGCATGCATGCAGCAAATTCTTCACATAATTTAGAATTAGTAGAACCAAACACGATATCATCAACATATATTTGAACAATCAAAATTTTTTTTTCTTTGTTCTTTATAAATAGTATGTTGTCCACTTTTCCTTTTCTGAAATCATGATTAATTAAGAATGAACTTAATTTATCATACCAAGCCCGCGGAGCTTGTTTCAAACCATATAAGGCTTTTGATAATTTAAAGACATGGTTTGAGTAAATTGGATCTTCAAATCCGGGTGGTTGTTCAACATATGCTTCTTCCTTTATAATGCCATTCAAAAATGTACTTTTGACATCCATTTGAAATAAGGTAAAGTTCATACAGCAAGCAAATGCAAGTAAGATCCGAATAGCTTCTAATCTAGCTACCAGTGCAAATGTTTCATCATAGTCAATCCCTTCTTCTTGACTATATCCTTGTGCTACTAATCTAGCCTTATTTTTAGTGATGGTACCATTTTTATCTAGTTTGTTCTGAAATACCCATTTTGTGCCTATGACTGGATGGTGCTCTGGTCTAGGAACTAGATTCCAGACCTTGCTTCTTTTAACCTGATTCAATTCTTCTTGCATATCAAGAAGCCAGTTTTCATCCTCAAGAGCCTCATCTACTTTCTTAGGCTTTACTTGAGATAAAAAGGCTTGATGTTCATGTGTTGTGAAACCTAGACCGTGTGCTTACTCTAACATTTGGATCACCTATAATGTGGTCGTGATCTACTTCATTCCTAACTCTAGGAAAGGAGGGTTCTCTAGTTTCAGACTCCCCCTCAACTTCAGCCCTATTTGGAATGCTTTTGGTTCCACCATTTGCTTCGGTTTCTAGGATGCTTTGGCATTCATCCTCAAACTTAACATGAATTGACTCTTCTACAACTAAAGTGCGTTTATTAAATATTCTATATGCTTTACTTGTATGAAAGTATCCAAGAAATATTCCTTCATCACTCTTGGAATCAAATTTCCCAAGTGATTCCTTTCCATGATTCAAGACAAAACATTTGCTTCCAAAAACATGAAAATATGAAATGTTTGGTTTTCTTTCAAAGAATAACTCAAAGGGTGTCTTTTTCAAAATAGGTCTTATTAAGGCACGATTTGAAATATAACAGGCTGTGTTTACAACTTCTCCCCAAAAGTGTTTTGGAAGATTATATTCACACATCATGGTTCTAGCCATCTCTTGAAGTGTTTTATTTTTCCTTTCAACAACATCATTTTGTTGTGGTGTTCTATGAGCTGAAAAGTTGTGTGAAATACCATTTTTTGAACAAAATTTTTCAAAAAGTTGGTTTTCAAATTCACCACCATGATCAGTTCTTATTTTTATAATTGAAAAACCTTTTTCATTTTGAATCATTTTACAGAATTCAGCAAACTTTTCAAATGCTTCATCTTTCCTAGCAAGCATATATGTCCATGTGAATCTAGAATAGTCATCTATAATAACTAAGACATAATGTTTACCATTCAATGTTGCTATTCTCATAGGACCGAAAAGGTCCATGTGCAGTATTTCTAATGGTCTAGATGTGCTCACCACAAGCTTCGATTTGAAGCTACTTTGTGTGTGTTTGCCCTTAATGCATGCTTCACATATTCTATCATTGTTGAATTTTAAAGAAGGAAGACCTTTTACTAAATTGTACTTATAAAATTTTTCTATCAATCCTAGACCCGCATGTCCTAGCTTTCTATGCCACAACCAAGCATCAATATTTCTATTTACAACCAAACATGTTTGTTCAACATTCATCTTACTCAAATCAAGTACATAGATATTGTCTTTCCTTTTTCCAACAATTTTATGGTCAGCATACTTAACAAGACAACTTTTTTTTCCAAATTTTATTCTGAATCCTTTATTTCATAATTGAATTATGCTAAGTAAGTTAAATTTTAGTTCATCTACCAGCAACACTTCAGATATGAGTAGGGTGTCAGAGTTACCTATTGTTCCCATTCCTCTTATTCTTCCTTTGGAGTTATCTCCAAAAGATACCGTACCTTCATTTTTCAACTCAAGCGTTAAGAAGAGCTCCCTCATCCCAGTCATGTGTCGAGAGCATCCGCTATCCAGAATCCACATGTTCTTGAGCTTTTTGTTCCTTATCCGTGCCCTCATATCCTGCAGAAACAAATTTAATTGTTGGAGTGCTTGGTACCCTTTTTACTTTAGGTCCATGAGTGTTAGTTCAACTTAGATTTTTGTCGTTCTTAGGCAGCCAAAGTTTCTTTACTTTGTAAGCCTTTCTAAGTCTTATGGGACATTTATCAAAATCATGACCAAAGTAACTGCAGAAAGAGCATTTATTTTTATGCAGCGGAATTGAACATTCTTTTTCCTTAAAGAAATGAGTGAATGATTTTGATTTATAATTCAATTTATACCCTAGTCCAGCCTTATCATATATACCTCTTTGAGAGTTTAGAATTCTATTTAACATGCAACTACCATTTGTGAATTTCTTTAACAACAAGTTACTTGCATCAAGTTTTAATTTCAAGTCACAGTTTTCTTTTTCAAGTTCGCGGACTCTATTCTTAACATTTTCAACACATATGTGTGAATCTACATGTATCTTAATCTTAGAGGATGCACTATCACTACAGAAGGTTTATGCTCCTATTTGCATGTTCTCATGTTTTTCTTGTTTTTCATATATATCATTCATACACGTATCATATTTCATATATGCATTAGTAGAAATAGCAATGTCATCATCCAAGGAAATCAAGGCATTTTTCTTTTCATCTTCATCTCTATATGCAGTAAGTTCTATGCTTTGTTTATCAATAAAATCGATTTTTTGTACAGAAGTTAAATGTTCCTGTTTTCCAGATTTATTTTTTGCTTTTAACTTTCTGTATTTATCTTTTAATTTATTTATATATTCAACTAGGTCAGAAAATGCAGTTTCTAATCCATAATTTATTTGAAGAAACAGTTCAAAATCGTTTACCTCATTATTTTCTTCCTCAAAGTTGCTGTTGCGGTTAGGCATAGATGTGCAACCTCTTCTTGAGTTTCTTCATCATATGAGGAGTTCTCATCATCCCAGGCAGCAATCATTGTCTTCTTTTTGTTCTTGCTGTTTCTTTTCTTGATTGTCGGACAATCAATCTTGATATGTCCTGGTTTCCTGCATTCATAGCACACATTCTCCCTAGGTTCATTTAATTATTTTCTCCTATTTTGCCCTATGTTTTTGTTTAACCCTCTTCTTAGAAATTTTTTAAATCTTCTAGCTATAAGAGCTACTTCATCATTTTTTGACTCTTCCTCTTCAACCTTTTTAGCTTCTACTTTAAGTGCAAGTGATCTCCTATTTTCTTTTTCTTTTTCTTTTTCTCTTCTCATAAGCTGTATTTCATGAGCCTTAAGAGAACCTAGCAGATCATCTAAGGTCAGCACCTCTAGGTCATGAGCTTCTTCTATGGCCATCTTTTTAGGATCCCAACTCTCGGGTAGGGATACTAACATTTTTCTTACCATTTCCTCATTTGTATAGGTTTTTCTTAACAATTTAAGTTCAGAGATGATTTCAGTAAATCTACCAAACATATCACTAATAGTTTCAGAATCTTTCATAACAAATAATTCATAGTCATGTGTAAGCATATTCACTTTAGAAGATTTTACCTTTTTAATTCCTTCATAGATAACTTCTAACTTATTCCAAATTTCTTTACCGGTGATGCAAGAGGCCACTTTGTTAAACTCATGTGCTCTAAGACCACTATAGATCATGTTCATGGACTTAGCATTTAACCCCATTACTTTAGCTTCATTTTTTGACCATTCATCAGTTTCGGGTAATGTAATACCCTTTCTGATTACTTGCCAAGCTTCTGGATCTTGGCCTATTATGAAGACTTGCATTAATTGTTTCCAATGCCTAAAGTTAATGCCATCAAACAAGGGAGGTTTATTAAACCCCGTAACAGCTAACCCTTTTTCAAAAGCCATAATGTGGATCTACTATAGGATGTTAGTCCTTTTAATCAGAGAACCTGGCTCTAGATGCCAATTGTTGGGTTTTATGGCTTAACAAGAAGGAGGGGTTGAATTATTCTTATACTGAAATATTCTTCTCAAGTATTCTGATCAATTTCTTTAGCAATTTATATGATAATATGCAATCAAACAGAAATATTTAATCAAATAAAGAGCAAGAGAATCAACACCCAATTTACCACGGTGGTTCGGCACTCTATCTTAGAGTCCTACGTCCACCCTCTTCTTCTTCAATCCAACCGATTGAAGTCACCTTTACTTAGCCTGATTAGGAGAATACGTTCTCCCTAATCCAAATAATTCCTTCTCAAAGGAATTATCAAGTCTGAATACAAATAATGATCAAAAGATCGTATACAATAGCAAATCCCCAAATAATATGTTAGTTTATGGGATATTGCTGATCAGAGAAGCTATTCAAACAAATATATCAAGATACAAAGCTCCTATCACCAAATCCCCAATTTGGAAAAATTAGGGTTTCGGATTTTCCTTAAGATTTATGTGCAGAGAATGTTTATAAGTGAAATCAGCACGTAAATAATGTTATACAAGCTATGATTGGTGATATAATCAAAGATTAAACCGAATAATCGAATATCACTGAATGCTTATTCAACCACCGAATGATGAACAATCTCGAATCAAATGGTAAGTAAGCTAAGTAGATTATCTTTACAAAGAGAACGCTTCAAATAGATGTAAATCATCAAGAGAAAACCTTCATGTAGACCTCTCCTTATATAGAAGCACATCTAGGGTTTTCTTTTTGA
This sequence comes from Casuarina glauca, assembly GCA_028551395.1. Taxonomy (NCBI): domain Eukaryota; kingdom Viridiplantae; phylum Streptophyta; class Magnoliopsida; order Fagales; family Casuarinaceae; genus Casuarina; species Casuarina glauca. The sequence goes on along the minus strand of CM052349.1, from coordinate 21,752,186 downwards.
ATCAAACCTGAACCATAGCCTTCTTGCTGTTAGGAATAGTAGGCTATCCATCAAATCAGCCTCATTTCAACCCTTTGATTCGAAATCCGACCGTTCTGACAGCTCGTCTCCTCTGGATTCATCCCGTTGAAGTTTCGGCGATTAAGAGAAGTGAAGGCAGTGTCGGGGAGAGAAATGAAGCAGCTAGGGCATGACCCCTCGAAGGATAAGCGACTTTTATGTGCCCTTAGTGAGACGACGTCGTAGCCAACAAGCATATCAAGGAAGCCTCTGATGTGATCAAGACGACACCGTAACAGGAAGCCTCTGATTATGATCAAGACAACACCGTAACAGGAAGCCTTTAATTATGATCAAGACAACACTGTAATAGGAAGCCTTTGATTATGATCAAGACGACACTGTAATAGGAACAGGATTAGGCAGGCTGATGTGAACTTGGGCCGCACCTATATTCTCACAGTCCAGCAGTAAAAGTCCAGTACAGTAATAATATATTCAGCATGTATATCCGGTCCAATATCAACACGGTCCAATATCAATACACGGTCCAATATCAACACATTTATAATGTATTGCATATATTGAATTTGAGCTAATATATTGTTCCTGCAATTTCACCAAACCAAGTATCATATTCCTAAAATAAAATATATTCAAGTATAATTTATATTTCTTGAAGAATTATTTAAATAATCAATATATTCAAATAATTAATATTTATTTGAATATATGTCACAAAGACTTTAAGAATATATTTTATGAGGAAATGTAGGAACCCGATTACTTTACAATATCATTAATTGATATTATAATTTGTACACCTTTTATTTCCTATAGTTTTTCTTTTTGCACATTTAGAAAAACATAATTTGAAAATTGATATTTACAAGAAAATATTTTCAGTCATAACAAAACCCTATTTTCCAATAGTCATGTGTTGTCGTAACTCTTCTAACTTTGTTGCCTTCTGCTATGAATATGGTGGATTTGCCTCCATGAGATTTTTATACTCCTATATCTCCTCACTTTCAATTTCTTCATTCTTTAGGTGAACCAAGCATGCTTCCAGGGGATCCTTGAAAACTTATTATCCTATTCACAAACATATCAATTGTCTTAACCCTAAAGCAAGAACTATCATTAGAGGGATGTTTCATTGCATAAAAAATATTAAACATGACAAAATCATTTTGAACTCTCAAAATTAACTTCCCTTGATGTCCATTGATAAGAACTTTTCCTGTTACTAGTAAAGGTTGGCCTAAGATAAGTGGTACCTTAGAGTCTTCTTCCATGTCAAGTACTATAAAAAGAAATTAGATAACTCACACAAGAAGCCTAGTCTATTTTTTGGGCCAAAGGAATGAAAGGTAAAGTTTCAGAAGAAGTAAGAGAATAATGAAGGATAACCTTTATACCTTTCGATATAGTTGCCTAAGTTACCAATATATATATAGGAAGAATTTTTTTCGACTAGAAATGAGATTAAACCATTTTAGTCCTTACATGTGGAATTGGTTTAAGCAATTTGATTTTTTTTTTGTCAAGCCCATAAGTTGAAAATTACATATCCATTGTAGAAGATGTATTAGTGAAAGTTGACAAATTCATCTTTCTTGTATATATTATAGTACTTGACATGGAAGAAGACCTTAAGGTACCATTTATCTTAGGTTGACCTTTTTTAGTAACAGGAAGAGCTCTGATTAATCTTAAGAGCTCAAAATAATTCTATCACTTTTAATGTAGTCCCTACCTCCTCATTTGAAATTTGTTTATTTAGATGTAGTTTCTACTTTACAAGTAATTATATCTTTTTCTTTGATAGAATTGATGGAACAAAAACTACTTATGGTGTTAAGAAAGCATAAGAGAGCAATTGGATGGAAAATAATTGATATCAAAGGAATTAGTCCTTCATTGTGCATGCATAAGATTTTAATGGAGGACCAGTATAAAGCTACTATTTAACCTTAAAGGTGCTTAAACCCAAAGATGCAAGAAGTGGTGAGGGTTAAGGTAACCAAATTGCTTGATGTAAGGATCACTTATCCTATCCTAGACAATCCCTAGGTAGGTCTTGTGCAAGTTGTCCCAAAGAAATGAGGTATAACTATTCAAAGAAAAATGCCCTTTGGTCTTTATAATGCACTAATAATATTTCAAAGATGCATGATGACTATTTTTTTAGATATGGTTGAAACTTTTATTAAGATTTTCATGAATGATTTTTCTGTATTTTACTCATCATTTGACATTTGTTTAAATAATTTAGTAAGGGTCTTACAAAGGTGTAAAGAGATTGACCCTGTGTTAAATTGGGAGAAGTGTCATTTTATGGTGCAAAAACAAATAGTTCTCGAGTGTAAGATATCCAAAAAAGGATTAGAGGTTGATGGAGCTAAAATAAAAGACATTGCAAAATTGCCCCCACTAACATCAGTGAACTTGTTAAGGGAATTTTAGGGCATGTAGGATTCTATAGGTGGTTTAGAAAAGATTTTTTTAAAATCGCTAAAGCCCTTTCAAGTTTGTTGGCTAAAGTTATGAAATTTAACTTTTTCTGATGAATGCTTATAAGCCTTTAACACTCTAAAGGAAAAGGTAATATCAACACCAATCATGGCAGCACCAGAATAGGACTTACCTTTTAAGTTGATGTGTGATGCAAGTGATTCTAATGTAAGAGTTGTTTTAGGACAAAGGAAGAATGGACTTTTCAAATCATTTACTATGTTATTCGAATCTTGTTAGGTGCACAATTGAATTATTCAATAATAGAAAAAGAACTTTTGGCAATTATATTTGCTTTTGATAAATTTTATTTTTATCTAATTGGCTCCAAAGTCATTGTTTATTCTGACCATTCTACTCTTAAGCATCTACTTGAAAAGAAAGAATCAAAACTCAGGTTGATCAAGTGGATTCTATTGCTATAAGAGTTTAATTTAAAGATCAAAGACAAGAAGGGGACTAAAAATCTAGTTGTAGATCATTTGTCTAGAATTTCAATTTTGAAGGAAGTAGATTAACTAATTATGGAAGAGTTTCCTAAGGAAAAAAATTTTGTGCTCCAATCCGTGAAAATTCCGTGGTATGTTGACTTTGCAAATTATTTAGTAAGTAATGTTGTTCCTCTTGAAATGTCATATGAATAATGTAAAAGTTCTCTTTTAGCATTAAACATTGCTTTTAGGAAGAGTTTTTCCAATTTAAAGTATGTGTAGATCAGGTTATAAGAATATGTGACCTAGAAGAAAAGATGACTAGCATCTTACACCATTGTCATGCTAGAGAGGTAGGTGGTCATTTTGGTGCTATCAAAGCTACAACTAAGGTTTTACAGTCTAGATTTATTGGCCCATACTTTTTAAAGATGCATATTCATATGTAGCTGCATGTGATAAATGTCAAAGAATTGGAGATATTTCTAGGAAATATAAGATGCCTCTGAACTTTAACATGCAATCTATATGTGAAACCAAAAAATACGAGATAAGGCTGAATGAAAATGCCAAAATAAAGGCCTATGAAAATGCCAGCCTCTAAATGTTGTAGTTGAATGAATTGGAGGTATTCCGAGATAAGGCCTATGAAAATGCCAAAATATACAAGGACTAGACAAAAAGATGGCATGCCAAATACACATTAAGAAGAGAGTTTGAAGTTAGCCAAAAAGTATTACTTTATAACTCTCATCTTAAATTGTTTCTAGGTAAATTGTAGTTTTGATGATCTGACCCTTTTATAGTTGCAAAGGTATTCCTATATGGAGCAATAGAAATTGCAAATGACACCCAAGGCACATTTAAGGTGAATGGTCAGTGTTTGAAGCCTTACTTTGAAGAAGTCATCATGTAGAAGACTACCTTTGATCTTCTTCCTCCTTGAATAACAACATTAAAGATAATTTGGTTGACAACTATAAAGCAAGCATTTCTTAGGAGGCAACACAAACATTTTTATTTGTCTTTCCATTGGAAATTTTGCCATTACATTCTTATCATAGCTCTATGTGGATATGATCTACAATCAAGGGAGTTTTCTCATTCCCATTTCACCTTTTTTTTGTTTATTTATTTATTTATTTATTTATTTGCATTGAGGACACTGCTTCATTCATGTTTGGGGGTGGAAAAATAAATTTTGTATTTTGTGCTAAATTTAAATGAAAACTTTTTCTTATATTATGATTGCATCCCTCTTTATGAATTTTGGGCAATTGTTAAGGAAGTGTAAATTTTGTTCAAACCTACAACTGTGATGTGAGTTAGGTGTGATTTTAATTATGTCAATCCATCTAATGAGTACTAAAAGTCCTTCATTTTTGAAATTATGTGTATCTCTAGAGAACATTCATGTGAAGTATACAATTGTCTTAGATCTCACCCGAATCTTAGAATTTGTTTGATTTTCTCTTGACATGAAATCCTAGGCTACATCTAACTAAGAAAATGATTTAGGCTATCTTTAGATCCTTTGAGCCTTTCAAGTCAATCATATTTATTTATCACCAGTAACTCCATTGAGCCTTGATTCTTATCCAAATTTTTTTTTAATGACACCCATATATATATATACCTTTAAGCCTTTTAAAAACTTTTCTTGACATCCTACACTTATAACATGTTAATTTTTAGGATGCAAGTTTATTTGAGTTCAATAAAAGTTGAGAGGAAGATGGAGCATGAGAAGAAATTGATTGTAATGATTGTATGAGGCATAGTATCTCATTTCTACAAAAATAAAATAAAAATAAAGGAAGAAAGAAAGAAAAAGAAAGAATGAAGGTAGTGCAACATTTGCCTAAGAATGGAATTCTCTTATCATTCATTGTTAGATTCAAGTCATTTAGTGTTCTGAAATAGGCTATTAAGCATAGTATATCATTAGCAAGATAAGATTGTAGTGGTTGCATTTGTAGTTTTGTTAGTTGTTTTATTGTTACAAGCATGATTATGGCTTTTGTGATTATTAGAATCTAAGTGAAATCAAGTATTTTTGGAAAGAAAAGAGTGAGAGAAGTGGTGATAGAAAGATTATTTGTAAAGAGCAAAAAAATATAAAGTGACAAAAGATCAATTAGATCCTAGAAAGTAATGTGTTCATTAATGAATCAAACCTAAATGACTTTCATCTTCTTGGCTTGACATTACAAGCTAATGAAAGTCTTATTGATTCTTAGTTGGATGATTAGCTTAGTGGAGAGGGAAATGAAAAGCAAACCTATGAGATTTGGTCAAAGTTTTTGAGAAATTGTATACCAATATGGATTTATTTGGAATGCATATGATTGAAAGGATGAGGACTCTCACACACATTCTTGGTCAACATAGTTAAGAGTTTATCTTATCTTATGAAATAATTGTGGTGTTTGGTTAAAAGTTATATATTTTTTTTTTAATTGATAAGTTAAGCAATTTTAGGAGAATCTCATGAAGGATTTTTGTTTAAAACATATGTTATCTCTTACTTTTACTCGAGGACTAGCAAAATGTTAAGTTTAAGGGTCATGATAACTTTATTTTTATAAAGTTATTTTGACTATTTTAAGATATAAATAATACAAGTTTTGTGAGATAGCATTTAAGTTTTCAAATATTAATTTAAATCTTTGTTATTTATACAACAAACCCCAAAAGAGCATGACAAGCAAAGGAGAGATGAAGAAAAAAAGCAACGTGCATGAGGAATAAAAGAAAAAAAAAAGAAGAAGAAGAAGGGAAAGCAACTTATAGAGTAGGAGGAAAAAGACACAAGGACAAAAAAGTAAAAATATAAGGGAAGATAGGGCACGCCTCCCAAGATAACATAAAAAGAAAAGCAATATGAGGAGAAAGGACACATAACACACAAGAGAAGAAAAAGAAGGAGAAGTGAGAAAGAAAAGTGTGCCACTAAAACCAAGACCAAGAAGGAGAGAAAAAGAAAAGAAAAAAAAAAAGGAGAAAGGAGAAGCGAGATAGCTTACCTCTACCAAATTTTTGGCTTGATTTGTAGGAGTTTTGCAAAAAAATCTTGAAGAGAAGACAATGTGGTGAAAACTTTTCTATTTTTCATTTAAGATGTTTTGCTTAATTTCTACCATTGTTTTGGTCTATTTTTACATTATGTTCTAATTTTCTTTTGTTAGAGCGAAGATGTAGCCTAACTATAATGATGTGAATTTGATAAGTTTTTATGTTTTGCAAGATATTTTATTTATATGAGTTATATATTATTGTACTTCATGCTTCTAAGTAATTAGCTACTACATGAATGATTTAATTTGTATATTTGAGATTGAAAGGAGATTATATACAATTACTTCTTATACTATATAACCATGAATTAAATATGGATAGACATATACCATGTTGTTTGTATAATTTTTGGTGATAAGATGATTAAAAGATTTATTGTAAATTAGGAATGTTCATAGATCCTAATGTACTTTATTTATTTCAATTCACATAGAAATATAGTGAATTAATAAATGAAATAGATTTACTATACCTAGACATAGGATAGTAAATAAATTAGGATGTTCTGCCATTACATAAGTATTATTATTTTTGTAGGCATAAATTGTGAAAATTTATATTTAGTAGTTATAGTAAAATCAGATGCTCTAACATTTTTCTCATATTGATTTTTCTTACTTAGATTCAATTTCAATTAGTCTTGAAATTTTGTTTTGGAAATTTTGAATTTTAATTCATCATCAATTGTCCTTTGACTTGCTAGATAAATTTTAAAATTAATTCATTGTTGGTAATTAATTAGTCTAGTATTCACAATTTTTGTGGGACAATACATTTTTTTATCATTATATTACTTGTTCAACATGCATTTAAAATTCACCAAATAGTTTTAGGCGTTTCAAGTTTCAAAGTTAGGGACAAGAAATTTGTTTTACACTATTTAAATGCAATGTTAGCTACTGCTTTGTTAATTATTTAAGGGGGATTAACCATTGAATATGACTTAAAGGACTAACAAGCACCACACACGGTGTGTCCTTTAAAACAATACCAATGAAATTTAAGAGATGAGAAAATACTTGTCCCTTTAGTGAATTCAATTTACAAGCTCAACAAAATAGGGTGGCAAGATTTGAAATGACTGCAAATTCCCGATGTTGCAGTCTCCCACAATTCTCATCCTATAACAAAAATACCATATATCTTTAGATCATACTAGAAAACATTATCTGCCATCTTGGTCAATTTTAAACATTAGAGAGAGGTCATACGTGCCTTTAGTAATTACCTTCAAAATGACAACAAAGTGAAGTAAAAATGATAATTCTTAAGAGCAGTTTAGAGTTTGGAGTATAATAATGGGTGTATATGACTTATATGAACATGCTTCTGCTACTCGCTTTAGATTGACTAATCATAATTGTTTGGTTAAATTTAGATGCAAGTGAATATGTCGAACAAGTAATATAATGATGCGAAAAATATCATCCCATAGATATTAGTGAATACTAGACTAATTAAGTATCAACAATGAATTAATCCTAAAATTTATCTAACAAATCAAAAGGTAGTTGATGATGAATTAAAATTCAAAATTTCTAAAATGAAAATTCAAGACTGATTGAAATAGAATCCAAGTAAGAAAAATTAATATGAGAAACATGTTAGAGCATCCAATTTCACCATAACTAATAAATATGAATTTTTATAGTTTATACTTACAAGAATAATAATACCTATATGATGGCAAAACTTTCCAATTTATTTAATATCTTATGTGTAGGTATAGTAAACCTATTTAATTTATTAATTCACTATATTTCTATATGTGAATTGAAACAAACCAAATGCATTAGGATCTATAAACATTCTTAGTTTACAATAAATCTTTCGATTATCTTATCACCAAAAGCCACACAAACAATACGGTATATGTCTATCCATATTTAATTTATGGTTATATATTATAAGAAGCAATTGCATATTATTATCTCTTAGTCTCAAACATGAACATCAAATCATTTAAGTAGTGGTCAATCACTTAAAAATTTTAAACATAATAATATATAATTCATATAAATAAAATATCTTTCAAAGTATAAAAACTTATAAAATTCACATCATCATAATTAGGCTACATTGTTACTTTAACAGAAAAAATTTAGAACATAATAAAATAATAAACCAAAGTAATGGTGGAAAATTAAGTAAAATATTTTAAATAAAAGAAACAGGAAAGTTGTCATTACATTGTCTTTTCTTTAAGAATTCTTTGCAAAATTCCTACAAATCAAACCAAAATTAAGAATGGTATGAAGTAGAGATAAGCTTTTGCATCTCTATTTCTCTCTTTTTTGGTTTTCTCTTTTTTTCTTTTTTTATTTCTTTCTCTCTTCCTTCCGGCGGCAGCACATTTTTTTTTTCCTTTTTTTTCTCTTTCCTCCCTCTTTTCTTTCTCTTCGGCACCCCGCCTTTTAATTCACGTTTTTACCTTTTCTATCTCCCCTTGGGCGGCGTGCCCTAGATTATCTTCATAATTCACTTTTGCTTCACTTTTACGTTTTTACCCTTTTGTCTTTTTCTTCCATTACGTTTTGTTTTGCTTCCTCGTGTTTCTTTCCTTTTTTTTTTATTCTTTTATTCCTCCCGTGCTTGTAGCTTTGTTTTCCTTTGCTTCTTATACTCTTTTGGAGTTTGCTATATAAATAAAAAAATTTAAATAAATATATAAAAACTTAAATGTTATCATACAAAACTTATATTATTTATATCTTAAAATAGTCAAAATAACTCTATAAAAATAGAGTTATCAATAATTTAAGGAAAAGATATCACCCATTGTAGAAGGCGGTTATAAACTCTCAAAATGTTGAACTTTTGCAATATCTTCTCCACAATATTTGCAATAGTTAGAAATTACTTCATGAGATAGACTAAAGAGTAATAATTTGGAAGTAAAGAGAGAAAGGAATCATACTAAGGTGACAATTGAGAGAGAAATGAAAAGAAATATAGACTTGGACGAAGACTTAAATGCCTTCAACAAAAATCCCTGTTGTTGCTGATAAACCATGTCATTCACACAAGTCACAATAACAACTTTGAAAGTTTGAAAATTGTATAACAAACATGGCTAAATTTTCCTGAAAGTTTCAAAATTGTGTGGTAATTAGCGGACTTGGAAAACTGACATCGAAGTGTAACAAAGATGGAAAAGTTTTCTTGACTGTTTGAAAATTGTAAGTGCAAATTTGTGGTTTAGATTTTGCCCAAGTATGTAACATGCTTCTACTACTGAGGCCCTAGGCAGACGTATATGCAATCTTAGAAAAAGATTTGGCTTTTTGTTGAATGCAACTAATGAAGTTTCAAATTTGTTAACCTTATGGGAGGGCTTTCCAATCCAATATTCTCTAAAACAATTCTTCATACTACAACGTTTGTCAGGAAGTTCCCGTGAAAAATAATCTCCTAAATGCCTTCCGGAGACTTTGTTGACTTTGAAATCTACTCTATCCTGTCCAAGTCCTAAGATAGACTTATCCCGTCTTGTTTGTTTGGAACCATAGATAATTTAGGGTGGCAAGATTTGAACTGATTGTAAATTCCCGAGGTCGTTGCAGTGTGCCGCAATTCTCATTCTAAATCACGAAATACCGTACATCTTTAGACCATAGTAGACAATAAAGTGAAATAAATAGTGTTAATTCTTAAGAGCAGTTTAGAGTTTGGAGTATAGCAACGTATGTGTTTTGTAATGGGTGTATAAGACTTATATGAACATGCTTCTACTACTCACCTTAGATTGACTGATTATAATCAAGGAGAAAGATATGGCCTATTGTAGAAGACGGCTATGAACTTTCAAATGTTGACCTTTTGCAAGAAGTTTCCAATCCAATATCTTTCTCCACAATATTTACGGTAGTCTGAGATTCCTGCATAAGATAGACTAAACAGTAATAATTTGGATGTGTGGAGTGAGAGAAATCGTACTAAGGTGAGAGTTGAGAGAAAAATGAAAGGAAATATAGACTTGGAGGAAGACTAAAATGCCTTCCACAAACATCCTTGTTGTTCCTGATAAACCATTTCATTCTCACAATTCACAATAACAACCTTGAAAGTTTGAAAATTGTGTAACAAATATGGCTAATTTTTCTTTAAAATTTGAAAATTTTGTTGTAATTAAAGGACTTGGAAAACTGACATCGAAGTGTAACAAAGATGGCAAATTTTTCCTGACTGTAACAAAATTGTCACTCCAAATGTATGGTTTAGATTTTGCTCACGTGTGTGGTTTATAATGCTAATATGTAAAGTATGTAAGAGGCTCTAGGCAGACGTATATGCAATCTTAGAAAAAGATTTGGCTTGTTGTTAAATGCAACTAATGAAGTTTCAAAATTGTTAACCAAAATTCTTCTACTTTAATGTGGAGGGCTTTCCAATCCAATATTTTCAACAACAATTCTTCAACTTTAATGTCTATCGTACTCAGGAACTTCCCGTGAAAGATGCCTTCCGGAGGATTTGTTGACATTGAAATCTTCTCTCTCCTGTCCAACTCCTAAGAAAGGCTTATCCCGTGTTGTTTTTTTTGGAACAATAGATAATTGAGGGTGGCAAGATTTGAGATGAGAGTAAATTCCCAATGTTGTTGCACTCTCCCACAATTCTTATTCTAAAACAAAAAACCGTATATCTTTAGATAATACTAGAAAACATTAACCGCCATTGCCGTCAATTCTAAGCATTAGAGAGACGCCATACGTGCCTCTAGTAATTACCTTCAAAATTAGAACAAAGTAAAGTAAGCAATGTTAATTCTTAAGAGCAGTTTAGAGTTTAGAGTATAGCAGCGTGCGTGTTTTATAATGGCTGTATATGACTCAAATGCACATGCTTCTACCACTCGCTTTAGATTGACTGATCATAATCTATGAGAAAGATATCGCCTATTGCAAAAGGCGGCTATGAACTTTCAAACTGTTCACCATTTGGGACAACTTTCTAATCCAATATCTTTCCCCACAATCTGTGAGATTAAAAGTTTTGCAGTAGTCAGAAATTCCTGCATAAGATGGACTAAACAGTAATGATTTGGATGTGTGGATTGAGAGGAATCATATCAAGGTTAAGAGTTGAGAGAAAAATGAAAGGAAATATAGACTTGGACGGAGATAAAATGCCTTCCACAAACATACCTATTGTTGCTGATAAACCATTTCATTCTCACAAGTGGCAATAACAACTTTGAAAGCTTGAATATTGGGTAACAAACAGGGCTAATTTTTCTTGGAAGTTTGAAAACTGTGTTGTAATTAATGAACTTGGAGAACTGTGAGCGAAGTGTAACAAAGATGACCTTGACTGTTTGAAAATTGTAAGTCCAAATGTATGGTTTAGATTTTGCCCATTGGTGTGGTTTATAATGCTTATACGTAAAGTATGTAACATGTTCTACCACTGCGGCTGTAGGCACTCATATTCAATCTTTGAGAAAGATTTGGCGTATTGTTGAATGCAACTAACGAAATTTCAAAATTGTTAACCCTATGGGAGAGCTTTCCAATCCAATATTTTCGACAACAATTCTTCATACTATAATTTTGTCGTGCTCTGGAACTTCCCGTGAAAGATAATCTCATAAAAATGCCTTCCGGAGCCTTTGTTGACACTGAAGTCTTCTCTATCCTGTCCAAGTCTTAAGATAGACTTATCCCGTCTTGTTTGTTTGGAACCATAGATAATTTAGGGTGACAAGATTTGGAATGATTGTAAATTCCCAACGTCGTTGCAATCTGCCACAATTCTCAATCTAAAACAAAAAATACCGAATATCTTTAGAACATACTAGACAACATTAATCAATTTTAAGCATTAGAGAAAAGTCATACGTGCCTCCATTAATTACCTTACAAAATACAACAAAGTGAAGCAAACAATGTCAATTCTTAAGAGCAGTTTAGAGTTTGGAGTATATTAATGTATGTGTTTTATAATGAGTGTATATGACTGGATGGACATGCTTCTACTACTCACACTAGATTGACTGATCATAATCTAGGAAAACGATATCGCCTATTGTAGAAGGTGGCTATGAACTTTCAAATGACGACCTTTTGGAACAACTTTTTAATCCAATATCTTTCCACACAATCCCAGAGATTAGAATATTTGAGGAAGTCAGAAATTCCTGCATAAGGTAGGCTAAACAGTAATGATTTGGACGTGTGGAGTGAGAGGAATCGTACAAACGTTAATAGATGAGAGAAAAATGAAAGGAAATATGGACTTAGATGAAGACTAAAATGCCTTTTACAAACGTCCCCGTTGTCACTGATAAACCATTTCATTCTCACAAGTCGCAATAACAACTTTGAAATTTTGAAAATTGTGTAACAAACATAGCTAATTTTCCTTGAAACTTTGAAAATTGTGTTGTAATTAATGGACTTAGAAAACTGACCGAGAAGTGTAACTAGGATGGTCAATTTTTCTTGACTATTTGAAATTGTAAGTCCAAGCGTATGGTTTAGATTTTGACCATATGTGTGGTTTATAATGCTTATACGTAGAGTATGTAACATAATCTACCACTGGGGCTCTAGGCAGACTTATATGCAATCTTCGAAAATGATTTCGCTTACTGTTCAATGCAACTAATGAAAACCTTATGGCGGAGCTTTCCAATCCAATATTTTCGGCAACAATTCTACCTACTATAATGTTTGTCGCACTCAGGAACTTCCCGTGAAAGATGCCTTCGGGAGGCTTTTATTGACATTGAAATCTTCTCTATCCTGTGCAAGTCCTAATATAGGCTTATCCCATCTTATTTGTTTGGAACCATAGATATTTTAGGGTGGCAAGGTTTGAAATGATTGTAAATTCCCAATGTCGTTGCAGTCTGCCACAATTCTCATTGTAAAACAAAAATACCGTATATCTTTAGAACATACTAGACAACATTAACTGCCGTCGACGTCAATTTTAAGCATTAGAGAAAGGTCATACGTGCCTCCATTACAATAAATTGAAGTAAACAGTGTTAATTTTTAAGAACAGTTTAGAGTTTAGATTATAGTAATGTGTGTGTTTGTAATGGGTGTATGTGACTTATATGCACGTGCTTCTACTACTCACTTTAGATTGACTGATCATAATCTAGTAAAAAGATAACGCCTCTTGTAGAAGGTGGCTATGAACTTTCAAAATGTCTACCTTTTGGAACAACTTTCCAATCCAGTATCTTTCCACACAATCCCTGAGATTAGAGTCTTTCATGTAGTTAGAAATTCCTGCGTAAGATAGACTAAACAGTAATGATCTGGACGTGTGGAGTGAGTGGAATTGTACTAACTTTAATAGATGAGAAAAAACTGAAAGGGAATATAGACTTGGACGAAGACTAAAATGACTTCCACAAACATCCTTGTTGTTATTGATAAATCATTTCATTCTCACAAGTTGCAATCACAACTTTCAAAGTTTGAAAATTGTGTAACAAACATGGCTAATTTTTCTTGAAAGTTTGAAAATAGTGTTGTGATTAATGAACTCTGAAAACTGACAGCGAAGTGTAACAAGGATGGCCAAATTTTCTTGACTGTTTGAAATTGTAAGTCCAACTGTATGGTTTAGATTTTGCCCATATGTGTGGTTTATAATGCTTATACGTAAAGTATGTAACATAATCTATCACTGGGGCTCTAGGCAGATTCATATGCAATCTTCGAAAATGATTTCGCTTTTTGTTGAATGCAACTAATGATGTTTCAAAATCGTTAACCTTATGGGAGGCCTTTCCAACCCAATATTCTCTACAACAATTCTTCATACTATAACGTTTGTCGTACTCAGGAAGTTCCCGTGAAAGATAATCTCCTAAATGCCTTCCGGAGACTTCGTTGACTTTGAAATCTTCTCTATCCTGTCCAAGTCCTAAGATAGACTTATCCCCGTCTTGTTTGTTTGGAACCATAGATAATTTAGGGTGGCAAGATTTGAACTGATTCTAAATTCCCGATGCCGTTGCAGTCTGCCACAATTCTCATTCTAAAATATAAAATACCGTTTATCTTTAGACCATAGTAGACAACATTAAGTGCCATCGCCATCAATTTTAAGCACTAGGGAGACGTTATACATGCCTATATTAATTACCTTCAAAATTACGGCAAAGTGAGGTAAATAGTGTTAATTCTTAACAGCAGTTTAGAGTTTGGAGTATAGCAATGCTTGTGTTTTTATAATGGTTGTATAAGACTCATATGAACATGCTTCTACTACTCACCTTAGATTGACTGATTATAATCAAGGAAAAAGATATGGCCTATCGGCTATGAACTTTCAAAATGTTAACCTTTTGCAAGAAGCTTCCAGCCCAATATCTTTATCCACAATATTTGCAATAGTCAGAAATTACTTCATGAGATAAACTAAACAGTAATAATTTGGATGTGTGGAGCGAGAGGAATCGTGCTAAGGTGAGAGTTGAGAGAAAAATGAAAGGAAATGTAGACTTGGACGAAGACTAAAATGCCTTCCACAAACATCCCTGTTGTTCCTGATAAACCATTTCATTCTCCCAATTCACAATAACAACCTTGAAAGTTTGAAAATTGTTTAACAAACATGGCTAACTTTTCTTGAAAGTTTGACAATTTTGTTGCAATTAATGAACTTGGAAAAGTGACATCTAAGTGTAACAAAGATAGCAAATTTTTCCTGACTGTTACAAAATTGTAACTCCAAATGTATGGTTTAGATTTTGCCCATGTGTGTTGTTTATAATGCTAATATGTAAAGTATGTAACATGCTTTTATTACAGAGACTCTAGGCAGACGTATGTGCAATCTTAGAAAAAGATTTGGCTTGTTGTTAAATGCAACCAATGAAGTTTCAAAATTGTTAGCCAAAATTCTTCTACTTTAATGTGGAGGGCTTTCCAATCCAATATTTTCAACAACAATTCTTCAACTTTAATGTTTGTCGTACTCAGGAACTTCCCGTGAAAGATGCCTTCCGGAGGATTTGTTGACATTGAAATCTTCTCTCTCCTGTCCAGCTCCTAAGAAAGGCTTATCCCGTGTTGTTTTTTTGGAACCATAGATAATTTAGGGTGGCAAGATTTGAGATGGGAGTAGATTCCCAATGTTGTTGCACTCTCCCACAATTCTCATTCTAAAACAAAAAACCGTATATCTTTAGCTAATACTAGAAAACATTAACTGCCATCGCCGTCAATTCTAAGCATTAGAGAGACGTCATACGTGCCTCTAGTAATTACCTTCAAAATTAGACAAATCAAAGTAAACAATGTTAATTCTTAAGAGCAGTTTAGAGTTTAGAGTATATCAGCGTGTCTTTTATAATGGCTGTACATGACTCAAATGCACATGCTTCTACCACTTGCTTTAGATTGACTGGTCATAATCTATGAGAAAGATATCGCCTATTGCAAAAGGCGGCTATGAACTTTCAAACTGTTGACCATTTGGGACAACTTTCTAATCCAATATCTTTCCCTACAATCCGTGAGAGTAAAATTTTTGCAGTAGTCAGAAATTCCTGCATAAGATAGACTAAACAGTAATGATTTGGACTTGTGGATTGAGAGGAATCGTATCAAGGTTAAGAGTTGAGAGAAAAATGAGAGGAAATATAGAATTGGATGGAGGTAAAATGCCTTCCACAAACATCCCTATTGTTGCTGATAAACCATTTCATTCTCGCAGTGGCAATGACAACTTTGAAAGTTTGAATATTGTATAACTAACAGGGCTAATTTTTCTTGGAAGTTTGAAAACTGTATTGCAATTAATGAACTTGGAAAACTGTGAGCGAAGTGTAACAAAGATGACCTTGACTGTTTGACAATTGTAAGTCCGAGTGTATGGTTTAGATTTTGCCCATGTGTGTGGTTTATTATGCTTATACGTAAAGTATGTAACATGTTCTACCACTGCGGCTCTAGGCAGACTAAAATTCAATCTTTGAGAAATATTTCTCGTATTGTTGAATGCAACTAATGAAATTCCAAAATTGTTAACCTTATGGGAGAGCTTTCCAATGCAATATTTTCGACAACAATTCTCAATACTATAATTTTGGTCGTACTCTGGAACTTCCCGTGAAAGATAATCTCATAAAAATGCCTTCCGGTGCCTTTGTTGACATTGAAATCCTCTCTATCCTGTCCAAGTCCTAAGATAGACTTATCCCTTCTTGTTTTTTTGGAACCATAGATAATTTAGGGTGGCAAGATTTAAAATGATTGTAAATTCCCAATGTCGTTGCAGTCTTGCCACAATTCTCAATCTAAAACAAAAAAATACCGTATATCTTTAGAACATACTAGACAACATTAACTGCCGTCGCCGTCAATTTTTAGCATTAGAGAAACGTCATACGTGCCTCCATTACAACAAATTGAAGTAAACAGTGTTAATTCTTAAGAGCAGTTTACAATTTAGATTATAGCAATGTGTGTGTTTCATAATGGGTGTATGTGACTTATATATGGACATGCTTCTACTACTCACTTTAGATTGACTGATGTAATCTAGGAAAAAGATATCGCCTATTGTAGAAGGTGGTTATGAACTTTCAAAATGTTGACCTTTTGGAACAACTTCCAATCCAGTATCTTTCCACGCAACCCCTGAGATTAAATGCAATCTTTCATGTAGTCAGAAATTCCTGCGTAAGATGGACTAAACAGTAATGATCTGGATAGATAAGAAAAAAAAAGAGTGGAATCATACAAACGTTAATAGATGAGAAAAAAATGAAAGGGAATATAGACTTGGACGAAGACTAAAATGCCTTCTACAAACACCCCTATTGTTACTGATAAACCATTTTATTCTCACAAGTCGCAATAACAACTTTGAAAGTTTGAAAATTGTGTAACAAACATGGCTAATTTTTCTTGAAAGTTTGAAAACTGTGTTGTAATTAATGGACTTAGAAAACTGACAGCGAAGTGTAACAAGGATGGCCAAATTTTCTTGACTGTTTGAAATTGTAAGTCCAACTGTCTGGATTAGATTTTGCCCATATGTGTGGTTTATAATGCTTATACGTAAAGTATGTAACATGTTGTACCACTGGGAAAATGATTTCGCTTATTGTTGAACGCAACTAATGAAATTTCAAAATTGTTAACCTTATGGGAGAGCTTTCCAATCCAATATTTTCGACAACAATTCTTCATACTATAATTTTTGTCGTACTCAGGAACTTCCCGTGAAAGATAATCTCATAAAAATGCCTTCCGGAGGGTTTATTGGCATTGAAATCTTCTCTATCCTGTCCAAGTCCTATGATAGGCTTATCCCGTTTTGTTTGTTTGGAACCATAGATATTTTGGGGTGGCAAGAATTGAAATGATTGTAAATTCCCAATGTCGTTGCAGTCTTCCACAATTTTCATTCTTAAACAAAAAATACCGGATATCTTTAGATCATACTAGACAACATTAACTGCCATCGCCGTCGAATATAAAGCATTATAGAGGCGTCATACTTGCCTCCATTAGTTACCTTGAAAATCACAGCAAAGTGAAGTTAACGGTGTTAATTCTTAAGAGCCGTTTAGAGTTTAGTGTGTAGCATTGTGTGTTTTATAATGGGTGTATGTGACTTATATGAACATGCTTCTACTACTTGCTTTAGATTGACTGATCATAATCTAGGAAAATGATATCGCCTACTCTATAATGTGGCCATGAACTCTCAAAATATTGACCTTTTGGGACAACTTTGTAATCCAATATCTTTCCTACAATCCCTGAGATTAGAATATTTGCGATAGTCAGAAATTCCTGCATAAGATAGACTAAAAAATGGTGATTTGGAAGTGTGGAGCGAGAGGAATTGTACTAAGGTTAAGAGTTGTGAGAAAAATGAAGGGAATTATAGACCTGGACAAAGACTAAAATGCCTTCCACAAACATCCCTGTGGTTGCTGATAAACCATTTCATTCTCGCAAGTTGCAATAACAGGTTTGAAAATTTGAAAATTATGTAATAAACATGGGTAATTTTTCTTGAAAGTTTGAAACTTGTGTTGTAATTAATGGACTTCGAAAACTGACAGAAAAGTGTAACAAAGATGCCAATTTTTCTTGGCAGTTTGAAAATTGTAAGTCCAATTGTATGGTTTAGATTTTGCCCATGTGTGTGGTTTATAATGCTTATACGTAGAGTATGTAACATGCTTCTACTACTGAGGCTTTAGGCAGACGTATATGCAATCTTCGAAAAAAAATTATTTTTTTTAAATGCAACTAATGAAATTTCATAATTTCTAACCTTATAGAAGAGCTTTCCATTCCAATTTTTTGGACAACAATTCTTCATACCGCAATGTTTGTCGTACTCAGGAACTCCCCGTGAAAGATAATCACATAAATGCCTTCCGGAGACTTTGCTGTCATTGATCACAGACCCTTTCACTCACATAAGTCACAATAACAACCTTGAAATCTTTTCTATCCTGGCCAAGTCCTGGGATAGACTTATCCCCTCTTGTTTGTTTGGAAACCTAAGATAATTTAGAATGGCCAGATTCAATGATAGTAAATTTCCGATGTCCTGGCAATCTTCCATAACTCTCATTCTGAAACAAAAAATAACCTATATCATTATATCATAGTTGGAAACATTAACTGCCATCGCCTTCTATTTTAAGCATTAGACAAACTTCATTCGTGCCTCTAGTAATTACTTTCAAATTACAACAAAGTGAAGTAAATAGTGTTAATTCTTAAGAATAGTTTAGAGTTTAGGGTATGGCGGTGTGTGTGTTTTATAATGGGTGTATATGGCTTATATGAACATGTTTCTACTGCTTGCTTTAGATTGACTGACCACAATCTAGGAGAAAGATATCGCCTACTGTAGAAGGTGGCTATGAACTTTCAAAATGTTGACCTTTTGGGACAACTTTCCAATCCAATATCTTTCCCCACAAGCCCTGAGATTAGAATATTTGCGGTAATCAGAAATTCCTGCATAAGATAGACTAAACAGTAATGATTTGGACGTGTGGAGTGAGAGGAATCGTACTAAAGAGTTAAGCGAAAAATGGAAAGAAATAGAGACTTGGACAAAGACTAAATTGCCTTCCACAAACATACCTCTTATTGCTGATAGCCGTTTTTATCTCACAAGTTGCAATAACAGCTTTGAAATCTTCTCTATCTATCCAAGTGCTAAATTAGACTTATCCCTTCTTGTTCTTGCCATGAACAAAAATTTAATTGACGAAGTTTGAGTGATTTGGACTGTTACATTGTGATTTGACATTAGAAGATTTCACCTCAAGGTAGGATGCTGCACCAATAGCCAAAGTGAAAAAAGGGACAAAGAAAACAACCCTTATTTCTATTCAACTAAATTTCTGCTTCTTAGATGTTTGGTGAATGTTTTTCCCTTGTTTGTAGTTTCACGTTGGTGGTATATGGTAATTGCCTTTTGCACTCAATTTACCATGCACAAAAAAGTTGTATAAGATGTGAAAGCTTAAGTTTTGCTTATTATGCTCGAATATCCCACTTGGACCTTTTTTCGCTGGACAATATGTCAAGATGATTTTAGCTCACTAAACGAGGTAAAGCCATGAGCACCAATCTTGAGAGACTCGTAGACTGACTAATTCAGTCCTGGCTTTTCATTAAAAACCAACCACAAATGGAATAACATTTAAAACAACTAAGATTTGAATGATAATCAAGTTGTTTTCTCAACAACATGAATTTGAAAATACCCATTTAAGCTATATATATAAGGTGAAATCATAGAATTAGTCATAGTTACATAATGCTACTTTATTATTTCTTTAATGCTGCTTCACTTATCTATTTCGATGATGAGAAATCAACTATTCCTTTTTAGAGACCTTCTTTTGAACTTGAAACTAATATTTATATCCTTAGCCTTTTCCACATGCTTGGCCCCTCCATTTGCAACTAGTCCAATTCAATGTTGACAAATGTTGTGGAAATTAGACGTGAAAGCATTCAAAGCACTAATAAGAACCATGTAAATATTATTTATTTATAATTCATGAAATTTCAAAGTCTTAAAAGCCTTCCTTGAGAATTCTAGTTGTTGATCATGAGTCAATTACCCCCAACAATCATGATACCCGAACTTGAAAAGTCTTCAGCATCTTAACAAAGTTATGCATCTCAAATCATGGGAAAAAAAGAGTTATTCTCATGGTTGGAAAATTTAGCCCAATTATAATTTTAAAGGACATATGTAAGATAGTTTTGTAACATTTTGATTTGACATTAGATAATCAATACACCTCACATTAAGGAGGCTACACAAGAAAATCAGAAAAGAAAGCAAAAGGCTTTTCTTTTTTCGTTATAACCTACATAAGATTGTTATGATGAGATATGATAGATAGAATTATTCCATACTCAATATATATATATATATATATATATATATAATACCTGATATTTAAAAAAAAAAAGAAAAAAAGAAAAAGGAAGATCAAACGCAAAAAATTGGTTCTTTCTATCACAAATTCTTGTCCAACTTTTGTCATGATTTCTTCTTTTGCTGCTGTTGTCAATTCTTTAATGCACTTTCGGCCATTTCTCCCCTCGATGTCAGCCGGTTGAAGAATTAGCTTATCTTTCAAGACTTTTGTCTTCCGGCCCAAATTCCAAGTTGATGTGCCTTTAATCTTCTTCTTTTTGTCAATGTTGATTTGGCTCAAATTGCAGTGATAATTGTTCCTAGTAAATTAGGGTAACGAAAGTTGGGCATTTGACACTAAGGTTGATAAGGGGTTACTATTGTATGATAGATTTGTAGTTTAAAAAAAAAAAAAAAAGTACTCTTAGGCAGAGGGTTGAACACAGCGCTTTAATACCACTACTGAAAAACTAACTGCTTCAAACCCAATTTGTTTTCCACTTCAAGTGACAGATTAAATAGATTGCAATGAGGGAACTAGGAGCAGGGGACGCAGCAACTGTTTGGTAGAGCCTTTAAGCAAAAACAAACAACTTCGATTATGCACCAACCTTTTCAAAAAACAGGAAGTCTTACGCTTAGACAAAGACGAAAAAGGAGTCCCCAAATATAGCACTGATGCTCTAAACACTGAACTCAAATAGACTAAAAAATACGGTAAACCCCAAGAAGAAATTAAATGACTACATAAGTGGTTTCAACTACTCCCACAAACTACTCTGCCCGTGTCCACTTATTAAAATAAAATAAAAAAGGGCAGCACAAATTTATTACATAGATTCTGAAAAGATAACTTTGCTTCTCTGAAATGCGGTTCATCTTTAGCTTTCTAAGTCGGCAGTAGCCTAGCCGTTTTCCTCCTCTTAAACTTTCTTTTATCGAAAAAAAAAAAAATCTCTTCAATTGGACCTTTCTCGTTGTTTTAGTCACCCCGTGATTCCCTTCCGTCATTGTTCAAAAACCTTCGATGTTGCTTCCTTGGATTGCCATTTTCTTTCATGAATATATGCTGCAGTGGATAAGTGCTGCTAACTGGGATTGTTGATTGTACTAAATCAACATTCGTGATTTCATTGTCACTGTTACAGCTTGAGAAGAGAATTTAACTTTAGATTCATTTGCTTAGTCTTCATCCCCACAAGCCAATTTCAGAACACGAAATGCCATATGGAACATGTTCAAATTAAAATTAAACCATTGTAACTCATTTTATGACATATTAAGCTATTTAGTGTGTTATGAAAGACTTAACCATTCCCATTATTATATATGTGATGTTAGGGTAAATAACTGAGTGTAACAAACATAACCCGTTTCTTTGAATTTTCGTTTAGAGTTTGTCCATGGATATAGGTGTTAATCCTTGTCCTATTGTGACGTGGGTTCTACAATTTGCATCTCCCTTATTTTTTGCTTAGTATTATGCAAAAAAATTTCCTAAGTTTCCAAAACTTCCTAAGAGCATATATTATCTTTGATTTTACTTTTAGTTTTTTGTTTTTAAGAAATAGAGCGAATATTGGAACAAATTTCACAATAATAGCAATGTTAGACATAATAATCATATCTTAGATACATATAAACTTGACTTGTACAAATTCTCAGCTAAAACCAACATATATCGTATGCTCATCTAAGAGCTAATAGTAATTAAAACCTACATTAGAAACAAAAAATTAATTGATATTCAACAACAATTGAAAACTAAACCATTCAAATTGAAACTTCACAAGCAAACTTTTATGTTAAGTAAGAAGATTACACACTCAGTACCTTCTGTATAATCTACTCAAAAGCATTCCCATTGTGACATAGAACCAATCTCTTAGGGAGTACAAAAATTGAAAATATGCTACTCTCCATTTGTAGTTAAGAAGTAATGGGCCACAAACTCCCCAAAATCCTGTGAAGAAACCAAAAACCACACAAACTAAAAACCAAGGCATTCCAAACTTGTCTTCCTTACATGGAATGTACTTGCTTCTTTCATTTTTGGCATTGACACATTTTAGAAGAGGCGGTCCACAAAGTTCTATATTGCCCTTGTATGCAGAAACATCAAAGCTTTAAAGTTAAGTACTTGATGGTACTTGTCCATGTAGATGATTGTATGAAACATTAAAATGAGATAAGAAATGCAACCTAGTAAGTGATTCTAGTATTTCACCTGACAATTGATTTATAGAAAGGTCTAGGCTCTCCAAGTTTGTCAGCTCAGCTATTTGGTCTGGGATGTTTCCTGAGAAATTGTTATGATGAAGATCCAACACATGAAGGTGCTTCAAATGGCCAATCTCAACAGGAATGCTACCATTAAGTTGATTGTTTGAAATGTCTATTAATGGCTGCAAATTTGAAAACCTATTTATTTGCCTTGAAGATCTTGCTATTTGTTGTCCAGGAATAGAGAAAAAATAGGGTAAACTCATATAACTATAGTCTTCCACACTTTCTCGAACAAGTGCTGGCATTGTACAAAGATCCTTTGGAAATTCACCCGAAATGAGGTTGAAAGCCAAATCTAAAAAAAAAAGCCTTGGAAGAGTTGGCAACCAACTTGGAATTGAACTTGTTAGTTGATTGCCAGCTAAGCCTAAATATTTAAGCTTTTTAAGAAATGATAGCCATTTAGGCAATGGACCTATTAGTTGGCCATAAGAAACATCCAATAATTTAACATTTTCAAATATGTTAGGACCAACTATACTATCATCACTTGGCATTACCTCATTAAAAAAATTTCCTCCAAGGAAAAGCACATTAAGATGCTTGCAATGTGCCAAAATCCTTACTGCCCCTGTGATATTAGTAAGCCTATTGAAAGTAAGTGAAAAGAAGGATAAGAACTTTAATTAGACCACCTCTTGCCCAACTTGTCCTTCTAATCTATTGATGCAAAGTTGAATTGCTACTAGGAACTTGCAAGAGTATAGGCTTACTGGGAAGTTACCAAAGAAGTCATTAGACCCTAAGTCAATTACCATGAGTTGAGGAAGACTAGAGAAATTATAGGTGGAAATATCTCCTTCAATGAAATTTTCTCGTAATACCAATTTCCTAAGACTTGTGCAATTGACTAGAGAAGAGGGTAAAGGACCTGTAAAGAAGTTTGAATCAAGAAACAAGTATTTCAATTTGGAAAGCTTTCCAATGTTCCCAGGAAGTTTGCCACTCAAATGATTGGAACTTAATTCAAGTTTGATGAGTTTGGTAAGGTTCACAATATTATTTCCAATGGATTGTGAAAGATTATTGAAAGGCAAGGAAATTTCTTCTAACCTTGTTGCACTATATATATCATGAGGAAGTGGTCCTAAGAGAGAATTGAAACCAGCTCGAAAAACTTTCAATTTGGAACATGCTCCCAATCCCCAAGGAATTTTTCCATTATGATCATTGTAAGAAAAATCAATAAACTTGAAAAAAGAAGAATTGGTGCATGGAAAAGAGGGAATAGGGCCAATGAAACTATTGTTGCTAACATTAACTGACACCAATCTACATGATCTTTGAAGAAACAATGATGGGATTTTTCCATTGAAATGGTTGCTAGATATGTCAAGTATTTGAATGGAATTAGGCCAGCCAGATGTATCTCTAATATCCCCATATAGATTGTTGTAGCTTAGATCAAGAACCTTGAGTTGAGTAAAAGATGAAAGCAAATCCTTTGGAAGAGAACCAAATAGTAAATTATGGGAGACATTGAGATGAGACAAATATGTGAGGTTTCCAAGGGTGGCAAACAAACTCCCTTTGAGCCCCTTATAGGGTAAGCAAATATGGGTCACCTTACCTTCTTGATTACAAGAAATACCTTCCCAGTGACAATAATCAATGGAAGACCAATTTAAAGGAGGAAAAGATGTATTGAAGGGCAAAGACAACAAAGATTTGTATTCAGTTTCGTTGAAGGCATGACTTGAAAGGCAAACGTAAAAAAGAGACAAGGAGAGAAAAAGATAAGGCATCAAATGTTGCATAATTCTACTTATACAAGGAGCTTAGCCAAAGGACAAGAAAGCAAAGTTTTGAAAGACAGAAGGCTAACATGAAGTACAACCACTATACCTTTTTGAGTTTGCCCCAATTGCCAGTATATTTATAGGGAAAGATTACTTTGATTAGAACTGAGATGCTACCATTTTAGTCTTTTAAGCCGTTTGATATGAGTCTAATTGCAGGATTCTTGACTTGCGCAGATTGCATTAGCCGATGGAGAGATTGGCTCGCAAAAAATCTCAAAACGCGTTTCACGGTCTTCGTGGTCATTGGTTACCAGTGATTTCTCTCTACCAAGACACGGCAACAACTTTGAAGACTCTTCACCATCTTGTCAAGTGTTGCATCACGCATAGCCCTTGTGGCATCTTGCTAGGAATCAGGAAAGTCATTGTGAAAGTTCTGCATTTGGATGGATGCAAAATCTCGCTTAATTGGAGCTTTAAAAAGAGACATCGGACAATTTCTTTCGGCTTTTAACATTGTGATTTGAAAGTAGACGATCGGGGTGCAAGTTTCAATTCGAAAGCCTATACACAAAACCAAATTTCAACCATAGCCGCTATTCCAATCTTTAGATAAAGAGCGGTAAAATCTTATACAAGAAGCAATTTCGTTGTAGGAACAATATTAGTTATGGTAAATTGAGTATTTTTTTTTGTTTTTTATTTATTGGTAAAAGGAGATGAAGTGATTTCAATCCAAAACCTTGAGATTTTCTATCGATAGCTTTGCCACTAAATTACTGAATTATTAATTCAGTAATTGGAGTAATTACTACATACAAACCAAAAAACTGCATAGAATAAGGATGAAACACAACATAGTTTTTGAGTGATACTTAGTGCTCAAAGCTCGTTCATGTTGAGCAAAGACAGTTAATTTTTTAGAGCTCTTTGATTATTACAAGGTGAGATTTCTTGGTTTAAATAGTTTTTTTTTTTTTGTGAAAGGTCAAATTTTATATCACCGTAAAAATTTACAGGATTGTTGGATTACAAAACATCATCATTTAAGCTCAAACATTACACTTGGCAAATTCCAAAGCTTTTGTAAGAATCTATTACAATTTATAAGCTTAACTCCTCTAATAGATGAAATCTTCCCTCTCACATCCTTCTTGGTTTAAATAGTTATATGTTAAGAATATGAACGCGCTTCTGCTTCTGAAGTAAACTTACGTACATGTAATCCAAGAAAAAGAACTGGCCTACAATTGAAGGAAGCTAATCAACTATAAAGATCAACCCTTTTTTGAGTGAACCTCCCAATCCGATATTTTTCCCTGCAATCCTTCATATTGGGATGCTTGTGGTATTTAGGCTTGCCGTGATGGATAAGCATATTTGCAATGACTCAGAAGTCTAGAGTCTGCGAAGAATCGTTCTATAGTACAAGTTGAAAGAAAACCGCCAGGAACTATAGACTTGGAAGAAGACTCAAACGTCTTCCGCGGATTTTATTCTCCTCGATCACAAGTATTTCACTCAGAAGTCACCGCAACAACTTTGAAAAAATCTTCTCTATTTTGTCCAAGTGGTAAGGCTATGCCCCCTTGTTCTCGCTAGAAAGCAAAAAAGCCACTGCAAAAGTTTGGCTCATTTGAGGCTCTATAGAGAGATAAACCGATTCTTACGACTGATTGTACTCTGATTTGATTCAGAATCCCATATCGATAACCAAAAAAGGGAAAACCGATTCTTACTACTGGTTATACTCTGATTTGATTCAGAATCCCATATCGATAACCAAAAGAAAGAAAGAAAATAACGGGAAAATAATTCTAGTTGTCGTTCCGTTGAATTTCTACTAGTTGGATGGGAGGTTAATGCTTTCTTTGGCTCAGGTTGAATACTTTGATTCGATGAATACTTCAAACAAGATGAAAGTTGTTTCCACATTTCATGAAGAAATATTTTCTCTCTTTTACTATGCATCAAAAAGATTATATTAGAAATACCACAACAATGTAATATATATATATATAAAGAAGATTATATTAGATGTAAAAGCATTAGTTTTTCTTTTTACGCTTTAAAGCGCAATTGGACATTTTCCACAATTTATGTTAAAATGGCTTTGAAGCTCACCAGTGGAGCCTAAGTCACAAGTAACAATCTTGAGAGTGCCACAGCATTAACTCAGGTGTAGCTTTTCACCGTAGAGTAGTGATAACCAACATAACATCTGAAGTATCTAAGACTAAATAATTTTGCCAATAATTCATCCTTGAACGGTTGTACGATGAAAAAGCTATTTTATGAACTTTTTGCTTTTTAATTTATTTGTACGACCAAAAAACTAAATAAAAAATTTGCAAATGGCATATTAAAGTACATATAATTAGGTGAAATCACAATAACAATTGGGGTTAAACAATTAATTTTTTTTTTATGAATATGTGAGTTTCTTCATTGAAAAATAATAGAGTACAAAAGCTTAAGAACATACTTCGGCATTACAATTCATCTAAGAAAATATTGAATTTGAAATCTGCCAACCATGACACAATAAAGCATTTGTCTAAGAATGTTTAACGTTCCTAAAAAGAGATACTCTTCCACAAACTATTTTCTTGATTCTAGCCAATAAAATTGGTATTTTAATAGTCTTATTTTGAAAACATCTATATTTCATTCAAATCATATACAATACATGTAAGCTAAGAAAGAAAGTTTAAGAAACTTCATAGCCAAATCTTTTCCTTTTCGTTGCTTTAACCATCAATTGAAGTTGAGAATTTCAATTGCTGATGTTCCTACGAATGCTTTATTATGTAAGAATACTTCACCAAATTTGCACAATCCAAGTACACTGAAAAAGCAAGTGTGACCTACTTTTCAAGTGAGATCAACTAAAAATACAATAGATGTCAATTAAGAAAAGCCATCGAGATACCACTTATGTTGTAGGAAGTCCATCCTTACATATAAGCCATCAAATAAAGTTATGTTTGTTGATTTCACTTGACTATATCAAGTTATGTCATTCAACCTCATTATTAGCTTGGCTCAATTCTTTATATGTTTATTTACAATAATAAAAAGGTTCGGCAAGTGTAGATAAGAGAGTATGTTGTAACTTAAGAAGACCTCTCCAACTCCATGTCATATTTTCTTTGATGTCAAGGTGTAGAACTAAAATTCTCCCGCATTTAGTACTATAAATCCATCTACTCTATAGAGATAAGCTTGGATAATTGATAAGATTCTAAAGTGACATCCCTAGGAAAACCTTATTCTACACCTTAAGATCTAGTAGCCCAAGTTCTTTTTCCTTTTAAGGTGAATAAACAACATGCCAAGCAATCTTGTGAGTTTTATGATCTTCCAAATTTCTCACACATAAAAAGTGTTTAATCTCTTCTTAATCTTATAAAGAGTTTGCTTTGGGGGAAGGAACATTTACATCTAAAAGGTATAAATAGAAGTAAGAACTGAGTTTCCAACTGTAATCTTCCAACTAACTTAGATGTCTCATTCCCAAACCATCAATTCTTCCCATGATTTTTTTAGTCAAAACTTGACAATCGGCATAAGTGAGTCTTTTTGTAATAAAAGGAACACTGAGATAACTAATTGGGAGAGTTCCTTTAGAGAATGAAATATGATCCAAAATCAAAAGCTTTTCTTAATTAATAAGCCCTTAAAAAAAATTTCTAGCATTTGTTAGGATTAAAACGTAAACCTATGAGTGTTACAAAGTCCTCCAAAGCATCAATAAGACATAATATTGAATTAGCATCCCTATATGCAAATAAAATTAAGTCATCAACAAAACAAAGATGAGTGATTTTCTCATTTTTATAATGCTAGTGATATTTAAAAGTGGAAATGGAAGTGGAAGTTTTCTTAACAATAATCATATTAAGAATCTCCACGACAAGCACAAATAAATAAGGAGACAAAGGATCTTTTTGCCTTAATTCATTGGTGCCTTAATAGTAGTCAACTTGCTCACCATTGAAGTTCATAAAAAAGCTAGTAGTAGTAATGTATTGGCCAATCAAATCAATCAATATTTAAGGAGTATGAATAGCTTGTAAGAGTCATAATATCAAATCCTATTTAACCATGTTATAAACTTTCATAAGGTTAATTTTAATGTCAACACATTTACCTTTTCCTCTTTTATGATAATTGTGAAGCAACTCATGGCAAAACATAATATTTTCAACTATCTGACAACTCTTGATGAAAGTAGTTTGGTTTTGGCTAACCACAATAAGGAGAATGAGGCTTATCTTTTCTATAAGTAATTTAGAGATCACTTTATATAGAACATGTTAGCAAGCAATTGGCCTAAAATCCTTCATGCAGCTAGGATTGGAGGTTTTTAGAACTAGACATAACAAAGTAGCATTAATAGCTCTAAAAAAAAATCTAGCACTACATCCTTTATGTCATGACCACTAATAGGCCCAAGTTTCTTGTAAAACAAACTATTGTAGCCATTAGGACTTGGAGCTTTGAATCATGAAATTACCAAATAACTCTCACAATATCTTATTTCAAGGCATCCAATGATTCTAGTATCTTGCACGGTTGAGGCATAGCCATTCCAATTTTCACCTTAGATTTTGAAGATATGGTTTGCAATTTTCCATTCCTAGCACCCAACATTAAACCTAAGCTGAGCTAAGGGCTTCTCTTTAAGTAGATATAGGTTTTGGACAACTTCAACTGACAACTTGTACCATATATTAAGACCTTTAGACAGTCTAATTACTGTCTAAAGGTGATAGCAATGTGACCTTCATTCACTGTCTCCCACATTTAAGGCCACTAGCATGATTAGTTAAGTAGTGCTAGTACATATGAAAGAAAGACTAATATCAAGAGTGGGACACAGGGAGGCTTCGGAAAAAAGTTGGGAAAAGGGAATAGAAAGGGAAAAGGAAGGATGAGAGTAGAGATGGGGAGGTGTTAGGAAAATGAGTCTAGAACAAAAAGGGATTGAAAAAAGTATTTGTAATACTTTACAAATAATCCAATACTTAGTTATTAGTATTACCGCTTAGGTTCTCTTATATCTCCCTAAAGACTACATAGAATCTTTTTTATAAGCCTTCTAACCCTCACCAGTTGGTTCTTTAAACCAATATAGGACAAATAATTATTTTTTTCTAATCTCTGTGGGACAAAGACTCTTTCCTTTCCAATCCATGTAGGACATGGACTCCTAAATCATGTAGAACTCTTTTAAGAATTCAAGTCACATCCAACAAAAGGAAATCGGGAAAAAAGAAGAGGAAGGGGGAAAGGAAGGTAGGAGTGTGGGGAAAGAAAAATCTATAGCAAAAGAAGAGGAAATCAAGGAAAATAGGGGAGAAAGAGAGAGAAGGGGTTAGGGGAATGGGTTTTCAAGTTGGGCGTGGAGAAGATGTGGAAGGTGGAGAGAAAGAGAGAGAGAAAGAAACTAAGAGGGAGAAAGGAAGGGGGATGGGGAGAGAGTTTGGGCTAACGAAAGCGGGGAGACCCAGAGCCTCCATCGACTGAGGCGGCGAAGGCTCCTGTGGCAGATTTTCGGCTAGAGGGGCCAATAGCGTGTCTATGTTTAGGACAGAGTCGTAGCGGCGGGACTCTCACGGGTTGATTAATTAACAATTTTTTTAAATGATAAAAACTAACTTATTTCATTTTAGAGTGCTTTAGAGAGCTTTGCTAAGGCTTAGATATTGTTATGCCTTTCGTTTAGGTGGAAAAGCATTAGAATTGAAAATTTCGCTATAAATGTTTTCGTAATGTTTTAGAGTTGAATTTACTCTACATTTGTTGACCCTAAGTTTAAATACTAACGCAAATAAGACTGGTTCACCATTGATTATTTTTTCTCTCTACAAATCAGACTTTATATTAAGTCATAGATTCTTCTTGTATAAGTTGAGGTACTTAAAATGAAATGTAAAATTGAAAATGAAACTATTATACTTCATTTTAAATTTATAGACAACTAGCTTCTCATTTATGTCTTTTCATAGCTTAACTTTGTAATTTAGTGATGAAAAATTCAAGAGAAACAACCTTTGTTTTTTCAATTGGTATAACATTTTTTTCCCTTGACACGCTCAACCCCTCCAACATGTGAAACTACTCAAATTCAACACAAACAGATTCTCTAGTCATTAATCATTGAAAAACATCTAAATGATTAACGTTAGCCTCGCATATTTTTTCTTTCTACAAATTTTCAAATTTGCGATTAGAATGCTTGTGGTATTTGAATCTTCCCACATAAGATAGACAAATTAGTTGTAGATACTCTTCATGTATTGAGTATATTTTAAGGGTTGAAGATTGACTGAGAGTTGCAATAGATAAACTTGGGCTTTAATATCAAATTAGAAATAAATTTAAAGTTCAATATAAAAACTAGCTTATAAGTTGAGGAGATAATTTTTATATTTAAATATTTTTTCAATGTATAGCTTTTGTGTTCAACATGTTAAAGCTTTCTAAAAGTGATATTGGGCAAGATGCTATGACTTGTAACATTTTAATATGACATTAGGCAGTCAGGTGCATCTCATTAGCTGCTAGACTTTCACGACAAATCAATTCCTCGATCAAGACGGTCCCTTACCGAACGAATTAACCACTGTGACAAACAAGACTTGGAATCTTGTTGGATGGGTTGCCGATGTGATTGCTTCTTCTCCTCTATTGTTAATCAAGAAGCATGCTCTAGAGTCCTTAAAGTATGCCTGCGCAAAACAAGTTATTTATTGCAAAATGTACATTTAAATTCAGTCACACAGGGTAGAGTTTCCCCGTTAATGGTCCAGGACTTCTTTTGTGAACTGTAACCCAAGTGGCTATTATCATGTGGAAACAAAAGAAATGTAAAAGCCCAAAATTTCAATTGTGGACCACATGTTTTTATTCTTTTATATAAAAGGGAGGAAAAACCTAATATAAGAAGCAAAATCTCTACAGGAACTAAAATTATTTTAGTACTAGAATGGATGCAAACCAAAGTCAAGGGAGAACATGATTAGTTACTGGGACAGAAAAGGACATAGCTTCTGATTGTTGATGAAAAAGGAGTTTGCGTTTCTACTACGAAATGAAGGAAGAACATGAGTAGTTTTTTGGACTAAGCTTTGTCATGATATGTAATGAAAAACTTTAAGCTTTCCACATTGCCGTTGTTCATTGATGTTGCAATGATAATCTTATTTTCTTCACTGATTATCCAAATACACTTATGAACTAACTAAATATTGCATCTGATATCAAGTTAATTCGACAAAATCCATGTCTCCACACTCCCCGTGGCAAACGGGGTGGCTAAATTCATGGCCACATATCAGATTATCTACGTAGCCAAGGACAAAAATAAATGTAACGAGCAGTGGCAATGTTAGAAAGAGGAGACATAATGATAAGTTGGTTGTTCGGTGAAATTTAGATGCAAGTGAACATGTCGAACAAGTAATATAATGATAAGAAAATTATCATCCTACGAAAATTGGTGAATACTAAATTAATTAAGTACTAATGATGAATTAATTCTAAAATTTATCTAACAAATCAAAATATTATTGATGATGAATTAAAATTTAAAATTTCTAAAACGAAAACTCAAGACTAATTGAAATTGAATTCAAGTAAGAAAAATCAAGAGGAGAAACATGTTAGAGCTTCTGATTTCACCATAACTACTAGATATGAATTTCTATAGTTTATGCTTACAAGAATGATAATACCTATGTGATTGCAAAATTTCCTAATTTATTTACTATCCTATGTTTAAGTATAGTAAACCTATTTAGTTCATTAATTCACTATATTTCTATATGTGACTTGAAATAAACCAAATGCATTAGGATATGTAAACATTTCTGGTTTACAATAAATCTTTTAATCATCTTATCACCAAAAGCCACACAAATAACATGACATATGTGTATCCACATTTAATTCATGGTTATATATTATAAGAAACAATTGAATATTATTACCTCTCAGTCTCAAACATGCACATTAAATTATTCAAGTGATGGTCAATTATTTAAAAGCATTAACATGATAATATATAACTCACATAAATAAAATATCTTACAAAACATAAAAACTTATAAAATTCACATCATTATAGTTAAGCTACATTTTTGCTCTAATAAAAAACGTTTAGAATATAATAAAATAACAAACCAAAGTAATAATAGAAATTAAGCAAAACATCTTATATATAAAATAAAAAAGTTGTCACCACATTGTCTTCTCTTTAAGAATTTTTTGTAGAATTCCTACAAATTAAACCAACATCAAGAATGACATAAAATAGAGGTAAGTTGTCTCGCCTCTTCTTTATTTTTCTTCTTTATTTTTTCTTTTCTTTTTCATCTCTTGTCTTGGTCCCGGCAGCGCCTTTTCTCCTTTCCTTTCTCTCTCTTTTTTTCTCTTGTGCGGCGCCTCCCCTTTCACAATTCACGTTCCTTTTCCTTTTATGCTGTCTTGGGAAACGTGCCTAAAGATTCTCCCATGACAATTCACTTTATGCTCTTTTTCTTTATTGTCTTTTTTATCCTTATTGTCCTTTCACTCCTCTTTTTGCTACTTTACACGTTGCCTTCTCTTCTTTCTTTTTTTTTTTTCTTTTATTCCTCACGTGCCTTGCTTCTTTCCTCTATATTTCTTTTGTTTTTCATCTCTTTTGGGATTTGCTACGTAAATAATAAAGATTTAAATAAATATATGAAAAATCAAACATTATCTCACAAAATTATATTATTTATATCTTAAAATAATAAAAATAACTCTATAAAAATAGAGTTATCATTGATTGACTGCAAATAAGATTCTATTTACGGATTGATTTTACTTATCTTTGTGAGTGTTTTAAGATGGAATTTCATAGCTACGAATACCTCTCTATGCCTCAATATTTTTACCTATGCGAGGACCCTTACTTTAGTGGTAAAGGATGAGATTTGCGAAATCTAAGTTTTTTATTTGCTTAATTAAGAAAACCAAAATTATGCCACTAGTAAATTGTTATAGCGTCGGCATTACAGACAGTTATCTAGAATCAATTAAATCCTCCGCATCTTTATAAAAATGTTTGCAGTTCGATTGCTTCTTATGGTCATTCTCCCAATTCCCAGCAGCATCTTGCTCTCACTTTCGTTTCTGCTTACAGTTTTTCACACTCACAATTCGGTTTCCACAAGTTCTGCATTTTATACTGCATCAGCCTTGCACCAGGCACACCTAATCTTCAGGAGACGTCGAAGCTTCCTTCCTCATAAGGAAACAACGTCGTTAACATTAACTTTACGCCGATTTCCATGGCCTATTGCACAGCGCTAGCAGCCTGTGTCATTGGTAATTAAACCAGAGCAACTTGCTTGCCGCTAACTATATCCAGTAGAAACCGGAATGTTGTGAGCCATTCTAACGCACAACAGGATTATGTTTCTTCGGTCAAGCTTTGTACTCAAATGAAAAACATTGGAACTTCCAATATTGTTATTTGTACATCGCTCAAGGGCTGACATTATATTTTCTTCACTGATTATCCAAATATCTTTACGAACGAATTCAATATTGCTTCTGATATGAAGTAAGCGGGACGAAATCCTCGCCTCCTCCCACCAGTTTGCAAACTAGCCGACTAACACAACTTCCTTTTGCAGCAGATGCCATGGGCGGTGATATTGTAGTTGAGTGGCTAGGTTTGACGAAAGAGCAGAGAAGACCAGGTAATCAGTGAGTTGACAAGAGGAGTCACTGGAATTAACAGAAATACACTTTGCTACAAAATCACTGTAGACTGCTTTGATAAACAGGCCAAAAGCATCATCCTAAAAGCTTGTTTTAGATGAAGGTCATTTATACGAGTAAAATTTCACTGCTGCTACTGCACTTACATTTTTGTGGTTTTTTAAATAAACTTGAGGTTTATAAACTTTGAAAAGATAGAAAAAGTTTTTCCTTTAAAACAGCTTAATCATTTCAGTGACTCTGGCAAGTCATCTTCCAACAACCGAAGTGTAAGTGCAACTGCTTAGAGATATAGGCAAGATATTTTAAAAGAAATATATATCTATATATAAGCGAGATATTGATATCAAACTATAAGTCACAAATAAGTTCCATAGGTAAATTATTTGAAAATATGGGCTTTCCTCAGTTTCATTTTTCTCTATTTTGATACCACGAAGGAAGAAGAAACCATGACAAACATGGAGGGATCGGACCTCATAACAGGAACTATGGCCCTGTGTTTCTGATAGCTGCATGATATTTTGTCTGGTTACATTTTATAAGGCATGCTGGGGGAAATCTTAAAAGGAATACCAACAGAATATTTTCAATATTAAATCTTCAATTACTTGCAAAACATAAAGGGTCCAATCACAATCTCGTAGCCAACACTGTTTGTTTTCCGCCTGAAGTAACAGAACAAAATTAAAGAGTTTGCAGTGAGTGAACTCGGAGCAGGGGCAGCAGCAAGTATTTGACAGTGTTTTTAAGCAAAAACAAACAACTTTGATTAAGCACCACTTTTACCAAAAATAAAATAAAAAATTACAGGAATCTTACGCTTAGACAAAAACACAAAGGGAGTCCCAAAATACAGCACTTATGCTCAGAGAACTATCACAGAACACGAATAGAATAAAAAATACAGCGACCCACAGGATGAAATTAAATGATTACACAAGACTACCCTCACACTACTCTACCCCTCCCCCCCCCCCAAAAAAAAAAGCACTACAAAATTTATTACATAGGTTCTCAAAAGATAACTTAGCTTCTACGGAATGCGGTATTCAGCTTCAGCTTCCTCAGTTGGCAGTAGCCCAGCCGCTCTCCTCTTCTCTAAAACTTTCTCTTCAACTGGACATTTGTTGCAGTGAGATAATCTAAGGAGGTAGAAGGGGTTGAGGTGTCACCCGATGATTCTCTTCATCCATTATTCAAAAAACTTAGATGTTGCTACCTTGGATTGCTATATTTTTTTATCTAGACATGAGATGCGGGATAAGTGCTCTGCTAACTGTAGATTTTCTTGTCTAATCTTCATCACCACCGGCCAATTTCGGAATAGTTAAAGCCATGTAGGACACGCCCAAATTAAACCATCGCAACTCATTTCATGGCATATTAGGTTATAGAATGTGTTATGAAAGGCCTACCCATTCCCACTATTATATATGTGATGGGAAAGTTAACAAGTGTAAGACATGTAACTCGTTTCTTTTCAGAAGTTTTCAGTTAGAGTTTGTCCAAGTATATGGGTTTTAATCCTTGTACTTAAGGCATAGATTCTACAATTTTCATCTCCCCTCTTTTATGCTTAGTTTCATGTAAAAAAAAAATTCAAAATTTCTTAAGTGGAGATATCATCTTTGATTTTACTCGTAGTTGAACTTAATGAATATTCAATTAAAAAACAAAACTAGACCATTCAAATTGGAACTTTACATGCCAAATTGATCACTCACTCATAGAAACTTTTTACTTTAAATTAGAAGATTATAAACTCAATACACTTAATAGTTTCTACATAATCTATTCAAAAGCACTCCCACTATGACAAAGAACCAGTTTCTTATAGAGTACAAAAATAAAAAATAAAGCACTCTCCACTCATGGTTAAAAAGTAATGGGCCACAAACTCCCTAAAACCCTGTAAGGAAACCAAGAACCACACAAACTAAAAACCAAGGCATGCCAAGCTTGTCTTTCTCATATGGAATTTACTTATCTCTTTCTCATAAAAGGAAAAATAAGAACTTCAATTGGACCACCTTTGGTCCAATTTTTCCTTCTAAATCATTGGAAAAAAGTCAAACTACTACAAGGGACTTGCAAGACTAAAGGCTTACTAGCAAGTTACCAAAGAAGTTATTGACCCTTAAGTCAATTATAGTGAGTTGATAAAAACTAGAGAAATTAAAGGCAAAGATATCTCCTTTAAAGAAGTTTTCTCATAAAACCAGTTTCCCAAGACTTATGCAATTGACTAAAGATAAGGGTAAAGAGCTTGTCAAGGTGTTAGACTCTAGAAGCAAGTGTTTCAATTTAGAAAGCTTTCCAATTGTCCAAGGAGGTTTGCCACCCAAATGATTAAACTTAATTCAAGGTTGATGAGTTTGATAAGCTTTACAATATCACTCTTAATAGATCCTGAAAGATCATTAAAAGATAAGGAAATCTCTTCTAATCTTGTTGTACAATATATATCATTAGGAAGTGGCCTTGAGAGAGAATTAACATCTCTTCAAAAAATCTTTAGTTTGGAACATGAACCTAATCCCCAAGGAATTTTGCCACTATAGCGATTGTGAGAAAAACCAAGAAACTTAACAAAAGAATAATTGGTGCATGGAAATGATGGAATAGGTCTAGTGAAAGTATTCTTGCTAAAATTCATTAAGATCAATCTCCATGATCTTTGAAGGAATAGTGAAAATGTCAAACAATTAATATAATAATGTGAAAAGTATCATCCTATAGAGATTGGTGAATATTAGACTAAGTAATTACTAATAGTGAAAAACTCCTAAAATTTATCTAACAAATCCAAATGATAAAGAATAGATTAACTAACTAAATTTAAAAGAACTTGAGAAATAAAACATGTTGAAGCATTTGATTTCACTATAACTACTAAATACGAATGTTGATTATTTATACTTGCAAAAGTGATAATGCTCATGCAATGGCGAAATCTCCTAATTATTTACTATTGTATGTCTAGGTATAGCGAACCTATTTAGCTCATTGATTCACTATATCTCTATATGTCAATAGAAACAAACCAAATGCATTAGAATCTATGAATATTACCAATTTATACGAAAAGTCACACAAATAATATTGTATATGTTTATCCATATGTAATGTATGATTACACATTACAAGAAGCAACTACATATCATCTCCTATTGGTCTCAAACATATAAATTAAATCATTTAAATGGTAGCTAATCACTTAAAAGTATTAAACATAATGACATGTAACTTCATGTCAACAAAATATCTTGTAGAACATAATAATGATAAGATTCATACCATCATAATTAAGTTACTTCGTAACTTTAACAAAAGTAAACTAAAATACAAAGAAATAATAAGAATTAAATAAGACATCTTGAATCAAAAAATAATAAGTCAGTCACAATTTTTGTCTTCTCTTTAAGAAAACCTTAAATTCGTAGCCTTTCTCTTGAGTTGGGTTAAATTTCCTCCTTATAATGCATGCTACTTTTCTTTTTTTTCCTTTCTTGTCTTTCTTGCCTTTTTCCTTCTACTCTACATGTTGCCTTTCTCTTCTCCTTTTTTCTTTTTCTTTTCTTTTATTCCTCACATGCCTTGCTTGTAGCCTTATTTTTTTCTATCACATTTGTTTGTCATTTTTTTTAGTCTTTGTTGCGTAAACAATAAAAATTTGAATAAATATATGAAAATTAAAATGTTATCTCACAAAAATACATTATTTCTTCTCTAAAATACTCTAAATAACTCTATAAAAATAAAGTTATCAAGACACCTAATCTTAACAATTTGCTAGTCCTTAAGCA
Organism: Casuarina glauca; assembly: GCA_028551395.1. Taxonomy (NCBI): domain Eukaryota; kingdom Viridiplantae; phylum Streptophyta; class Magnoliopsida; order Fagales; family Casuarinaceae; genus Casuarina; species Casuarina glauca. Next base: position 21,714,173 of record CM052349.1, on the reverse strand, counting down.
AAAGCAATAGACAATATATGTTTTAGACAAGTCCCCTTTCATGAAATTCTCCCATAATTGCTCCACTTAATGATTCAAAGAGAAATATAACTTTCATTGAAACACCATAATTGTTTCATAAGAAAAGATAAACTTTTAACTATGTTGACCACATGTTTATGTATGTGAGTCCTTATCTTTTCAACTTTATGCACTCCAAATAGATCCACATTGGTATACAACTTCTCAAAAACTCTGACCAAATCTCATAGGTTTGCTTTTCATTTCTCTCTCCATTAATGTAAGGTAATCATCGAACAAAGAATCAATAGGACTTTTAGTAGCTTGTAATGTTAGGCTGAGCTAAGGGTAAGATGAAAGTTATTTAGGCTTAAGTCACCCATGAATAGCTTTCTAGGATCTAATTGAGCTTTTGTCACTTCTACTTTTATTTTTTCCTTTTTTTTTGTTTACAAATAATCTTTCTACCACCACTCCTCTCATTCTTTTCTATCCAAAAATGCTTAATTTCATTAGGATTTTGACACTCAAAAAAGCCACATTCCTGTTTGCAATAATAAAATAAGTAAAAGTACTAGAATTATAGCCACCACAATATTATCTTGCCAATGATAATCAATTATTATGCTTAACAGCCTATTTTAGAACATTAAGTGGCTTAAATTTGACAAGAAATGATAAGAGGATTCCATTCTTGGGTAAATGTTGCACTACCTTCATTTTTTCTTCTTCTTCTCTCTTTTTTCTTCCTTTTTTTTATTTTTTATTTTTTTTTGCAGAAATGAGATACTATTTCCCATACAATCATCACAATCAATTTCTTCATAAGCCCCATCTTCCTCTCAACTTTTATTCAACTCAAATAAACTTATATTCTATCAACATGTTCATGTGTGTAGGCCAATAAGATAATTTGTCAAAGGCTCAAGGGTATATATATGTGTATGTCATTAAAACAAAATGGATAAGAATCAAGACTCAACAGGGTAACTAGTGATAAATAAATAAAGTTGGCTTAAAAGGCTCAAACAATCCAAAAATGACCTAAATCATTTTCTCAATTAGATGTAACCTAGGATTTTACCTCAAGAGAAAATCAAACAAATTCTAAGATCTAGGTAAGATCTAAGAAAATTGCATACTTTACACAAATGTTCTCTAGAGATACATTAAATTTCAAAATGAAAGACTTTTACTACTCAATAGATGGGTCATCATAATCATAATCATACTTAACTCATATCACAATTGCATCTTTGAACAAAATCTACACCTCGCTAAGAATTCACAATAAGGAATTCAATCATAACATAAGAAAAATTTTAAAAATAAGATTTAGTACAAAATTACTTTCCCATCCTCAAACTTAAATGAAGCATTGTCCTTTATGCAAAAAGAAAGAAAACAAAAATAAAAATGAAATAGGAATGAGAAAACTCCCTTGATTGTAGGTCATATCCATATAGAGTGATGAGGAGACATTAATGACAAAACTTCTAATGAAAAGATGAACAAAAATGCTTGGGTTGCCTCCCAAGAAGTTCTTGCTTTATAGTTGTTAGCCAAACTATCTTCAATGTTACTAGTTAAGGAGGATGAAGGTCAATGGTAGTCTTTTGCATGTTGACTCCTTCAAAGTAAGGCCTAAAATGCTAACCATTCAACTTAAATATGCCTTAGATTTCATTTGCAACTTCTATTGCTTAATATGAGAATACCTTTGTGACAATAAAAAGGCTAGACCATCGAGGCCATAACTTACTTGGAAAAAAGTTAAGATGAGAGTTATAAAGTAATATGTTTTGGCCAACCATAAACTCTCTTTTTTATATGTGTTTGTCATGCCTTCTTTTTGTCCACTCCTTATATATTTTGGCATTTTCATAGGCCTTATCTCGTAATCCCTCCAATTCATTCAATTGCAACAATCTAGTTCCATCTACAAACTACATGTCAAAGTTTAAAACTTTCAATTCCCAATACCCTTTATGCTCTAATTCAACTAGTAGATGACAAGCCTTCCCAAACAACTAGCATAAAAAGAGACATTCCAATTGGTGTTTTGAATGTTGTCCTATAGGCCCAAAGTGTATCATCAAGTTTTATTGACCAATCTTTCCTTGAGGAATTCATAGTTTTTTTCTAAAATTCTCTTAATTTCCCAATTTGATATCTCAACTTGACCACTAATCTAAAGGTGATAAGGGGTTGCAATCTTATGGGTAACTCCATACTTACCCAAAAGTGCTTTAAATTAGTTTTGGTAGAAATATGTCCCTCTATCACTTATGATTGCCTTAGGTGCGTCAAATCAGGTAAAAACACTTTTCTTTTAAAATTTAATCACAATCTTAGCAACATTTGTTGGCAATGCTACCAATCTACCCAATATACATATTTCCATAAGGTGTAAAAAATTTTATGAAATCAATACCCCAAACATCAAATAATTCACACTTAACAACATTATTTAGAGGCATTTCATGTTTCCTAGAAATATTTGTAGTTCTTTAACATTAATCACATGCACCAACATATGAATATGCATATCTAAAAAGTGTAGGCTAATAAAATCTAGACTATAAAACTTTAGTTGTAGTTTTGGTGGCATTAAAATGACCATCAATTTCTCTAGCATGACAATGGTATGAGATCCTAGCCATTTTTTCTTCTGGAACACATCTCCTATAACTTGATCTAGACATACTTTAAACAAGAAAGGCTCTTTCCAAAAGTAATGTTTAATGTCAGAAAATAATTTTTTTTCTTTGTTGATATGACATTTTAAGAGGAAGAACGTTACCTACCAAATAATTTACAAAATTAGAATGCAGGAAGTTTTCATGGATTGAAGTACAAAAATGTTTTCATCAAGGAACTCTTCCATAATTGGTTGATCTTCTTCCTTCAGATTTGGAATTTTGGATAAATGATCTACAACTAGATTTTTAGTCCCCTTCTTATCCTTGATCTCCAAATTAAGTTCTTACAACAATAGAATTCACTTGACAAACCTAAGTTTTGATTCTTTCTTTCCAAGTAGATGCTTATAGCAAAGTGGTCAGAATAAACTATAAATTTTAAGGCATAAGATAAGAACAAAGTTTATCAAAAGTAAATATTACTGTCAAATTTTTTTTCTATTGTTAAATAATTCAATTATGCACCTAACAAGGTTTGACTAGTATAGTAAATTGCTTGAAAAACTCCATTCTTCCTTTGTCCTAAAATAGCTCCTACTATAAAATCAATTGAATCACACATCAACTCAGAAGGTAAGTCTCATTTTGGTGCTAATATTAGCTTTTCCTTTAAAGTGTTAAAGGCTTGCAAGCATTCATCAAAAAAGTTAAATTTCACATCTTTAACTAATAACCTTGAAAAGGGTTTAATAATTTTAGAAAAATATTTTATGAATTGTCTATAAAATCTTGCATACCTAAAAATCCTCTAACAAGTTTCATTGATGTTGGTGGGGACAATTTCACAGTGACCTCCACTTTAGCTCAATCAACCTTTAATCCTTTTTTTGGATATCTTATGACTAGATATTATTCCTTCCTGCTCCATAAAATGACACTTCTTCCAATTCAAAACAAGGTTAGTCTCCTCACACCTTTGTAAGGCCCTTGCTAAATTATTTAAACAAATGTTAAATGATAAGCCAAATATAGAAAAATTATCCATGAATATCTTAATGAATTTTTCTATCATATCAGAAAAAATGGCAATCATTTATCTCTAAAAAGTTATTGGTGCAATACAAAGACCAAAAAGTATTCTTTTAAAAGCAAAGGTACCATAATGATAAGTGAAAGTGGTTTTTTCTGGATCTTCTAATACAATAAGAATCTAATTATACCCTGAATACCCATTAAGGAAGCAATAAATTCATGTTTTGCAAGTCTTTCTAACATTTGGTAAATAAATGGTAACAAGAAATAATCTTTTCTCATGGCATCATTTAGTTTTCTATAATCTATACACACACCCCATCCAATAATTGTCCTAGTTGGAAGTAATTCATTATTATCATTTCTTTGAATAGTCATACTTTCCTTCTTTAGGTTCAAGCACCTTTGAGGTTGAACAGTGGCTTTGTACTACTCCTCCATTAAAATCTTGTGCGTGCAAAGTGAAGGACAAATTCCCTTGATATCAACTATTTTCCATCCAATCACTCCCTTAAGCTTTCTCAACACCCTAAGTAGTTTCTCTTCCATTGATTATGTCAAAGAAGAAGTTGTAATTACTTGTAAATTAGAAATTTCATCTAAAATAAACATATTTTAAATGAGAATGTAAGGGTTTGAGTTCAAGAGTTAGAAGCCTTTTAATTAATGGCTTAGGCTTTGTCATGTGTTATCCCAACTCCTCAAACTTTGTTGTCTTTTGTTGTGAATATGGTGGATTTGCTTCCATGAGATTTGCATACTCCTATATCTCCTCACTTTCAATTTTATCATTCTTTGGATAAACCAATAATGCTTTTAGTGGATCCTTGAAAACTTTTTCCTAAAAGATATTATTCATAAACTTATCAATCGTCTTAACCTTAAAGCAAGAACTATCATCATAGGGATATTTCATTGCAATAAAAATATTAAAAATGGTTATTAAACATCAATTAGAGCTTTTCCTATTGCTAGAAAAAGTCATCCCAAGATAAGTGGTATCTCAAAGTCTTCTTCCATATCAAGTACTATAAAATCTATAAAAAAGATGAATTTGTCAACTTTCACCAATACATCTTCTACAATACCCTTAGGGTCTTTGATTGATCGATCAACCAATTGTAGGGACACTATGGTTACCTTCACTTCACCCAATCCTAATTTTCTAAAAACTAAAAAAGGCATTAGATTAATACTAGCTCCTAAATCACATAATGCCTTATCAAAGTGAGAATTTCCAATAGAACAAGGAATGGTAAAACTCCCCGGATCTTTTAATTTCAAAGGAAATTTGTTTTCTAGAATGGTTGAGCACTCTTTAATCAACGTTACGGTTTCATACTCTTCCATCTTCCTTTTGATTTTTAATATTTCCTTAAGAAAGTTTGTATAACTGAGCATTTAAGCCAACACATTTGCAAAAAGAATGTTAATATGTAGTTGTTCGGATACATTAAGGAAGTTAGAAAATTACTTATCTATTTTACATTGTTGGAGTCTTTGAGGAAATGGAAGTGAAGGCATATAAGGATTGGGGTTATTAAGGAATAGTTTTCTCTTGGTTGCCTCCTTAAGTTATGTGCTAACATCCTCTTCCTATCCCTAACATTTTCCTTCTCAACGTTATCTTTTTCCACTTGCTTGCCACTTCTTAGGCTTATTGCCTTTGCATCTTCTCTAGGATTCTTCTCTGTATTGCTAGGCAAAGAACCTTGTTGTCTTCCTGAGATCATATTCACCAATTAACCCATTTGCACCTCTAAATTTCTAAGCGAAGCTTTTTGTTTTTGAATTCTTGTTTCTTGGATCTACAACTTTGCTTTAGTACTCTCCATAAATTTTTGTGTGGTGTTAACCATCATGGTGACCATGTCCTCTAAATTAGGTTTCTCTTCTTCTAGTTGCTTAGATCTTAATGACGGCCTTATTGTACTAGAATTACTTTATAAAAGATTTGGGTAGTTACACAATTTCGAATTGTAAGTGTTGGAGTATGGATTTTTCTAGGACCTATTTGAACTTCCAAAAAAATTAGAATTTTTACCATATTATGCAAAAGTGTTACCTACTTGACATTCTATGCTCACATGTCCTTTATCACAATGATCACATACTATGTTTTGAATCGTTATGACTAGACCACTTAGGTTATCTATCTTCTTGTTGAGTTTATCAAACTATGCACACATTGTAGTATAAGCATTCACTTCATGAATTCCAATAGCTTTCCTCACTAGTAGCCTTTTAGTAGGCGACTGATAACTATTATTTGTCATTTTATCCAAAAGATCAAATGCTTCTTCTAGTGTCTTGTTATGCAATGCCCTCCTACAACTGCATTAAGTATAAAATAGAGATTGTATTAGCCCCATTATAAAAAATTTGTACCTATAACAATATGGATACTCCATGATGTGGACATTTCCTCATAAGATCCTTGAATCTTTCCCACATTTCATAAAGTGATTCATTGTCCATCTACATAAAATTGGAAATATCGTTATGCATTTTGGCAAACTTTGCAAAAGGAAAAAACTTACCAAAAAACTTCAATGCTAAATTATCCCATGTCCTAATTGATCTCTTAGGAAGGAAATAAATCCAATTTTTAGCTTTGTCCTTAAAAGAAAATGAAAATTGCCTTAACTTGATAGCATCATCTGTTAATTTATTGTATTTAACCATGTCTCAAATTTTAAGAAAGGCTTTAATGTGAGCATTTGGATCATTATTTAGTGGCCCACTAAATTGCACAAATTTTTGAAGCATCTAGATGAGTGTTGGCTTGAGTTCCAAATTATTGGCTTGAATTGTAGGCCTCTTAATGCTTAAGATGGCACCCTGAACTATTGGTGCAATATAGTCTTTCAAAAGTCTATGTGTGCCATCATTTTTCTCCATCCTCGTTGCTTAATCTTTCAATAATAGCAACTTAACAAGGAAAACTTTTCTCTTTATGTTTTCAAGAAAAAAAAAGTAAGAAAAATAAAAATAAAACCTAAAAAAATGATTCTTTTCCCTTTTTTCAACAATTAAAAATTGATTTTTTTAAAATAAAATAAATGCTAGATTAAACCTAAAATTATTCAGTATTAATATTAATTAGCAATAAACAACCAATCCCTAGCACCAGCATAAAAAACTTGTTTGGTGAAATTCTACATGCAAGTGAACATGTCGAATAAATAATATAATGAGAAAAGTATCATCCCATAAAAATTGGTAAGTACTAGACTAACTAATTACTAACGGTGAATAACTCCTAGAATTTATCTAACAAATTCAAATGATAAAAAATAGATTAACTAACTTAATTTTAAAGAGCTTGATAAACAAAACATGCTAGATCATTTGATTTCATCATAACTACTAGATACAAATGTTGATTATTTATCCTTACAAGAGTAATAATACTCATGTGATGATGGAGTCTCCTAATTTATTCACTATCCTATGTCTAGATATAGCAAACCTATTTAGCTTATTAATTCACTATATCTTTATATGTCAATTGAAACAAATTAAATGCATTATGATCTATAAATATTTCCAATTTATATACCAAAAACTACACAAATAATATGATATATATCTATCTATATTTAATTTATGATTACACATTACAAGAAGGAACTACATATCAATTCCTCTTAGTCTTAAACATACAAGTCAGATCATTTAAGTGGTGGCTAATCACTCAAAAGCATTAAACATAATAACATATAACTTCATACAAACAAAATATCTTGAAAAACATAATAATCATAAGATTTATACCATCATAATCAGGTTACATTATAACTCTAATAAAAGTAAATTGAAACATAAAGAAATAATAAGGAAGAACAATAATAAGAATTAACAAGGCAACTTGAATCAAAGAATAACAAGTCTAGTACCCTTTCTATCTTCTCTTTAAGAAAACCTTGAATTCCTTATTTCTCTTTTAAGTTGTACTGAATTTCCTCCTCACAATGCATTCTAGTTTCTTTTTTTTTTTTTTTCCTTTCTTGTCTTTTTGTCTTTTTCCTTCTACTCTACATGTTACATTTTTTTTCTTCTTTTTCTTTTTATTTTTCTTTTATTCCTCATGTGCCTTGCTTGTAGCCTTTCTTTTTCTTTTTCTTTTTTTTTCCTTCTATCTCATTTGTTTGTTATGTTCTTTTAGGGTTTGCTACATATACAATAAAAAATTGAATAAATATATGAAATTTAAAATGATGTCTCACAAAAATACATTATTTGTTTCCTAAAATAGTCTAAATAACTCTATAAAAATAGAGTTATCAAATGAGATTATGCCATTAAAATGGTTGCTAAATATGTCAAGTATTTAAATGGAATTGGGCTAGTTGGATGTGTTCTTAATATCTCAAAATAGGTTGTTGTAGCTTAGATCAAGGACCTTGAGTTGAGTCCAAGATGAAAGCAATGCCTTTGGAAGAGAACCAAATAGTTAATTAAGAGAGATATTGAGATGAAACAAATATGTGAGGTTTCCAAGAGTGGTAGGCCAACCCCCTTTGAGCCACCTATAAGGTGACCAAATATGGGTGACCTTACCTTCTCGATCATAGGAAATACCTTCCCAATGACAATAGTTAATGGAAGACAAATTTATAGGGGGAAAACAAAGACTTGTATTGAAGGGCAAAGACAACAAAGACTTGTGTTGAATTTCCTTGAAGGCATGACTTGAAAAGCAAATGGAAAAGAGAAACAAGGAAAAAAGAAGATGAGGTATTAGATGTTGCATGGTTCTACTTATACAAGAAATGAAGTACCATCTATTTTTTGGGCCAAAGGACTAGAATGCAAAGTTCTGAAAGAAGCAAGGGAAAAATGAAGTAAAATCTCTATACTTTTCCAAGTTTGCCGCCATTTGCCAGTATATATAGGGAAAGTTAAGTGGGCTAGAACTAAGATGCTACCATTTTAAGCTTCACAAGTGGGATTTGTTTAAGTCATTTAACGTAAGTCTAGTTCCAGGATGCTTAATTCGAGCGGACTGCATTATGTTGAGGGACAGATTAGCTATCAAAGATTCAAACGCGTTCCGCAGCCTTCCTTGTCTTTGGTTACCCGTCTTTTCACCCTTCCAAAACGCAGCAACAAATTTGCAGATTCTTCTCCATCTTGTCAAGTGTTGCATCACACATAGCCCTTGTCGCATCTTGCTAGGAGCTTTAAAATGAGACGTCCGACAATTCCGGTCTATAATTTTGCAGAATTTCTATTGCTAGCGTCGGGTCGTATTTGGCTTGGTAGTCAATGCTTTTCGCTTCCTTTTCCTTCTTTAGTAACAATTAGTGATTGTTGGGTTGCATAGTCCAACTTGTTACCAGTGAAGATAGTTGTAAAGAAGCACCGTCGTTATTTCGTGCACTCTCAGATCCTTAAATACTTAATTTCCATATTGACCGCTACTCTGCTACTGTTTTGTATGATAAACATTAAAAAGCATCTTGAAAAGCTAAAATGCATCACTACCCATTTATCAATTTGGTGGCTGAACACGAGCTTTGGCCTTAGAAAATGATGAAGGTGGTATTCGGTAAGCAAAAATCTTCTTGACTCTCGCTACAATAAGTTCTTAGAAACTTCTCAATTTGATTAAATATTTTACACACGAAACCCATGTTGCATAGCGGCTAAGATTCAAATTTGAAGTTGGACCCACCTTACCACGCATGGTGCGAATCGAAAAACAACAGCACTACAAACATAAAACAAGTGGACAATTAGGAAAACAAAGTTGATTTAGAGAAGCAAACTGTGATTCCTCGTAAATTATAGGTGTTGTTAGTTGCCCTGATAGTGCGTGCTTTCTGCTGTCATATTTGACACAGTACAGAAGTGAAATTCCATTCCTAAGTACTGCCTCTAGAACGACCAGCTTGCAGTTTAGAAGGTACAAGATTATGGATTCATAAGCTTCGATGCAATCTGGCCTAATATTCAAGGCAGGAACAGAACTCTGCAAAGTTTTCGCCTTTTGGTAGAACTTTTCAGTGCGATATTTTTCCCCATGATCATTTAGATTGGAATTTCTGCCTTAATGATTGTATTTGGAACTATGTGCTAAAGATAACATATTAGTATGACTTGGATATCTAGAGTCTGAGAGAAATCATACCGAAGTGAAAATTGAGAGGAAGATGACAAAGAACTGAATGGTCTTGATGAATAAAAAATGATCAACACCAACTTTTCCACTTTTCTATTGCATTTGAATGGGGAGAGTAGATTTTTAAAATATTACATTATGCGCATGGAGAGAGTAGCTGTCAATGACTCAACTACGTTCAGCAGATTTCTTGGTCGTTGATCATGATGAGTCTTTTGACACTCACGAAGTCACAGCAGAAACCGGGAAATCTTGTCCATTTCTTCTTAGTGCAGAAACACGCTTTTGATCTAAGTGTTTATTTTGGTTGGAAGGAAGTATTAAGGATTGCATTAACTAAGGAAAAAAATAACCCGTAGTGCATATGAGTGATCATCTTTGATTTTGGCCACAGTGCAAAGGATCTTTCAATAACCACAGAGCATTCCCAAAGTGCAAAACATGCCAGATTTTCCTCACGCACCAAATAGTATAGGAATACTTCCGTTCCCACTCTGTAGTGGAAGACCAAGTGCGCATGACAAGATTGCAATCTCACAATTCACCGAGTGCTAATACACGTTTGCCACCATGTGCATCTTCCGTAGAAACAAAAAATTTCATAGTGAAAGTTTTCCGTTTGGACTGTTGAGAAACAGTCCCACATTGGGGTTGTTTGGGGGGGGAACATATAAAGAGAGAAATTGGAGCTCATGTGTGAAAAGTTGACCACCTCATGGATCAGTTTTTAAGGTGGCTGGAGGCTTATTGACAAACAGCTGTACGCAGTTGAACCCAACAGATTGGTATGTGGAGGTTGGGTTGAACCCACAGACCAAAAAAATTGTCAATGTAAAATGGGGGAGTTTATTGACAAACAGTCTCACGTCATTGAATGAAGCTTATATGTGTGAGAGTTAGACCATCTTATGAATCGGCTTTTAAGGTGGTTGGAGGCCCAAAAATCCCAACATGGATGATTGGAAATTTGGCTTAGTTGGAGACTTTCAATATGTTGAGTGGAATTTATGCTATAAATTTTATGTAGTGAATAAAAAATTATATTTTCGTTTGCAAAAATGTCTTAGCCAACTTGTTAATAGCCTAGTGGAACTACTAGCAGCATGAAACAAAACGGTCTCACATTGATAACCCATGCTCCCTACCTCTTCAATTAACTATTAAAAAAAAAAGACTAGAGCTCTTTAATTTTCTTGAATTTTATTCTCCGTTAAACTTAATTGAGAAATTATTCATGCTAAAACTCAACAAAAAACTGATAATAGACTCTAGAAGGACCCTATGAAACATTAAAAAAGAAGATTATAAACTCATTCGCTTATGTGAAATATATTTACTAACACTTCTTGTGTGACCGAAAACCAACCCTTTACAATGCCAAATATTTAACTCTCCACTTATAGTTAAAAGTAGAGCACGGACTCTCCAAAAGCCTACATAAAACAAAAGGCTACAACCTCAAAACCGTGACATTCTAAGCGTATCTTCCCATTAGGGATGTTTGTATTTATGTTATTCTTCACTATATGGCAACAATCTGGAAGTGGGGTCCACAAAGTAGAAGATTGCCCTTTCATGCAGAGGCATCAAAATTCTAGAGTTGGGTGCCCAATGATATTTTTCTGTCTAGATGATTCTAAGCAACATTAAAATAAAACAAGAAATGTAAACTAATTTGTGATGCGAAGTCTAGTATTTCATTTGACAATTAATTTGAAGATAAGTCTAGTATTTCATCTCACAATTAATTTGAAGCTAAGTCTAGTATTTCCAGATATGTGAGCTCATATAAGTGTTAAGATTCATAAATAAAAATGAAATTGCTTCAAACGGTCGAACATTGTTTCTAACAAATATTGCTAGTCTTATGTATGAAAGACTTTGAACTGTCAAGAGTAGGCCAGGCAGCCCTTGGGCTTGACATCCACAGGCCTTGGTGGGGATGTTTCTTCAACACTAGGCCAGGCCTTCTCAATAGCGTAGTTCAATCTTATTCAACAATTATGGAGGTCCTGTCCTTCCAACGCCAGGAAGGCACTGGGAGCCTTCTCATTAGAAGTATAAGCAACAACGAGAATCCTCGTGATATAAATGCTTCCTTCAGATGAATCCTCACGTGGATGAGTACGATGACCTATTATATTTGCAGATCACAGGCACAAATGGTTTAACCTTGGTGTTTATCAAACTTACGGACCCACCCTTTACAACTAAGCTTTGAGCTGATGTATAACGAAAAATTTCGGAGTTTCCTACATTGTAGTTTGTTCATCAATGAAGCAATGATAATCTTATTTTCTTCGCTGATTATACAAATATGTTTATGAACTAATTAAATATTGTATCTGATATCAAATTAGTCCGACGAAATCGATGTCTCGTCCTCCCTTTTGCAAACCAGTTGAGTAAATAAACAACCACGTTTTGGATTATCTACAGGACAACGCAGACGCTATGAGCAGGCGGCAATGGTAGAAAGAGGAGACAAGGTAATCAGCGTGTTGACAAGACGAATCACTGAGTTGGGAAAATAAACAAGCCTGGCCATTTTATCCATCTCTCATTAAAATGTTTAGCCATAAAAGGCCAAAGTATAACGCCAAACGCTTGTTTTAGTTGAAACATCATCTATACGAGTACAATTACGATGTTGTCATCAAAGGAGTAGGGAAGTTCCCATGAGAAAAGCACAGCAGCCGAGGAAAAAATAAGGATTGCTTGGAAAGCAAAGATAACGTAGAGAGGCAAGATTTGAATTCATAGTAAATTAAAAAAGGAATAAAGAAATAAAAAAGGCAGGCCTAAACTTTGGCAAAGAAAATTGCTTTACTTTTCACTATGACTGAGGGAATGTACAGTGGCTTAAAAGTGTTTTTACAGAAGGCCTTTACTTATAAAACTTCTACAAATTCTAAGTTAAGTTTTGTACACATCATGTAAGGAAAAAATAACCTTTTCAACTGCCTAACTACTCAAAGAAATTTCTGAGATTGTAACTTACAATACAGTTAATTTGTACATATCACATAAGTAACCGTGGCATCTGTAGTTATTGTTATTGCTATAGAATCTTTATTTTGCTATTAACGGTGTTGACTGTGCTGTGTCATTCTCTTGGGTCTTCAGTCAGGACTCTTCAACAAATTCCTGGTGTGATAAGTTGCCATCTTCAGTCTATTGTAATTAATGCAACTGGAACATCTACATCAAAGTGTAGCAAGCATTATTAATTTTTCCCAACGGTTTGATGATGATGAGTCCAGATGTATGGTTAAAATTTTCCTTTGGGAAGACTTTCCAATCCAATATTTTACCCTGCAATCCTTGAGAATAGAATGTTTATAGTATTTAGAACTTCCCGCATTAGAGAGATATTAGTAATAACTAGGATGTGTGGAGTCATATTTCTAATTCAGGGATTAAAAGTCGGAAAGAAACCACCTTGTCCTTTTAAAACTGATATTTATATCTGTTTCCCTTTCCACGCGCCTCCATTCGCAACTAGGCTGGGGCGTCTCAGTAGCATTGTTCAATATTGTTTGAGCACAACGGAGATTCCGTCCATCCAAGGCTTGAGGAGCACGGGAGCCTTGTCATTAGAACTGCAAAAGGCAAAGATGAATCCTCTGCATTATCAGTTTCAAGATCCAGAACAGCTCTTAAATCTAGCGATATAAATGCTTCACTCAGACCACCTCTGCAGCACTGAATGACTAAAAACCTGAACCCTATATTCGGGACTTAAAAAAAGATTATTACTGGAATAACCTCATCGTTAATCGGCTTCTCAGGATCAACATTATTAATTAATGGCGCTCAACTCATCATTGATACATGCTTTTTGATTTTTGTTTATTAATTCTAGGCTCCTACCGTTGGTTTTCCAAGCTTTAATTAAATTCTAACAAAAAAAAAATTAGAAGAATAAAAACTAAGAGAGCATTTTCTATTGCTCAACTTTTCTGTTGATTTTTCAATTTTTTATGTCATTTTTATTTACACTTCCAGTGACAGTTATTAGTGTTAAACCTAAGAATGTGATTTCTGCAATTATTTCAGAAACTAATGACAAATTATATTAGCATAAGTATTAAATCAGTAAGATTCAAGACTTCAGGTTCGACGTGTAAAACTTTTAACAAAATAGGGAGGTTTGGACATTAAAAAATTCCCTTTAAACCAAAAGAGAAAGACCACCATGAGCTTGGTTCTTACTTAAAAATAGGTTTTTATTGAAATTTTAGTATTTGATTGTAGGAGGGGAAGAAATGATGGTAGTGGTTAACAAACAATAATATTCTTCTTATCTTGATAAAGCAAAGTTCTGGGTTTTCCGCATAAATATCAATTTTCTCTCCAACTTTTGTGATGATCACGCAAAAGGTTTTGATGATATTTGATGAGAAATCATAATAACTCTTGTGATTGCGTTTCAAGTAATATGGTCCAACAATAATCTTTTAAATGTACTTGGATAATTTTTTTAACTAAAAAGGCTAAAGTTGACCAACAATGATATTTTTTTCTTTCAACTCTTTTATTTTGACATATGTAGTTATTTGTTCGAGTATGGCCCTTTTATTGTCCTATCATGCAACTATTAGTTAGGCACAACTACATTCCTAGTTATATTCCCTTAATTTTTTTCACTTTTTGCTTTGATCTATGTACCAAAAGACAGGGCAAAACATCATTTAGAAAATTTGAACTCTGTTCCACCTTTAACTGTTTCCTTTGCAAGCAATTGAGTCACAGATTTTGGACTTGCTAGCCATAACCTCATTAGAGAGATCATTTCTAGATAGACTTAATCACTAATTGAAAACTATTTAAATCTAAAACTTCAGGACATAATTGATACCAGAATCTATAACAACCACTTTTAAAAAAGGGATTATACGTTCATGGCCTTGTACTTAATCTAGATGCTAAAACTACAATAGTGACATAAAACCAATCTTCCATATTGTCTAGAAATCAAAAATATGCAACTCTCCACCTATAGTTAAAAAGTAAAGAGCCACAAACTCCCCAAAAGCCATGCTTATTAGAAACCAAGACATACCAACCCAATCTTCATCATTTTGGATGTACTAGTTGCTATTGTTTTTCATAGTATGAGCACACTCTAGAAGTGGGGGGTCCACAAATTCTTGAATTGCCCTCATATTCAAAGACATCAAAGCTCTAGAGCTGGGTGCTTGATGGTATTTATCCATGTAGATCATTGTATGCAACGTTAAAGTGAGAAAAGAAAGTCAAATTGACTAGTGATGCAAGTATTTCACTAGAAAGCTTATATAAAGAAAGGTCCAAATATTCCAAGTTTGTGAGGTCAGGTATTTGATTAGGAATTATGCCTAAAAATTGTTACCACTAGGATCCAATACATGAAGCCCCTTCAAATGTCCAATCTTAAGAGGAATGCTGCCATCGAGCTGATTAAGTGAAAGATTTATTCTTGGTTTCATATTTGAAAGAATAATACATTGGTGACCATTAGACAAAATTGGCAAACTCAAATAACTATGTTTTATTGGAGCCTCCTTTGAAACGAATGCTAGAATTGTATAAAGCTCTCTTGGAAATTCACCATAAAAGAAAATTGAAAACAAATCTAAATGAAAAAGTCTTGGAAGATTCAACAACCACCCTTGAATTGAACTTGTTGCAAAATTGTCACCTCGGCACAAAACTTCTAGATTACTAAGCAATGATAGCCATCTAGGTAGTTGACCTATTAGTTAGCACTCAGTAAGATCCAAAAGTTGGATATTGATGAATCCATCAAAGCCAATAAAATTGTCATGACCCAGGATTGCCTTTCTTAAAAGTTTTCCCCTAAGAATGAGTACTAAAAGATATTTGCAATGTTTTAGAATCTTGAATGCTCTTGTGATGTTGGTTAGCTTGCTTCCAACAAGTGAAAAAAATAAAGATAAGAATTTCAATTGAGCCAACTTTGGTATAATTTGTACTTTTATTCTATTGTTAGAAAGTTGAAGTACTACTAGGGACTTACAAGTGTAAAGACTCATTGGCATGTTAGCAAAAAATTTATTATCAATTAGGTCAACCACAGTTAGTTAGCTAAGAGTTGAGAAATTAAGGTAGAGAGATATCTCCTTCAAGGTGATTCTTCCCTAATATCAATATTTGGAGATGTGTGCAATTCATTAAAAATGAGGGTAAAGGACTTACTAAGGAGTTGAAATCAAGGTGTAAGTACTTTAGTTTGGAGAGTTTCCAATCTTCATAGGAATTTGGCCACTCAATTTGTTGTTTTGTAACTTAAGTTTAGTGAGTTTCGCAAGGTTCACAAAGTCAATACTAATGGGCCCTGAAAGACTATTAGAATGTAAAGATATTTCCTCTGATTCTATGGTACTGTGTATATCCTATGGAAGTATTCTTGAGAGAGAGTTAAAACTTGCTTAAAAAAACTTTAGTTTAGGACAAGCCCTTAATTTCCTTGGAATTTGGTCAATATGATCATTATAAGAAAAGTAAAGAAGCTTGACAAAGGAAGGATTAGTACAAGGACAGGATGGAATAGAGCCTGTTAAACTATTGTTATTCACATTTAGCTTCATCAATCTCCATGTTCTATGAAAGAATGAAGATTCACTCATCCCTTTGAAGTGGTCGACAAATATGTCAAGTATTTGAATGAAATCAAGACAACCAAATGTATCTCTGATATCTTAAATAGGTTGTTGTAACTCAACTCAAGGACCTGGAATTGATTTAAGGATAAAAACAATTCCTTCAAAAGAAAACCAGTTAGTGAATTGTGGGAGAGATTGAGATAAGACTTTGCTAGGCCAAGCCTTCTCAGCAGCATAGTTCAATCTTAACCAACTACCATGGAGATGGTGTCCATCCAAGGCCCCAACATCATTGGAAGCCCCATTAGAAGTAACAAGGATCAATCCTCTTGATCTACGATTTTCAAGATCCAAAATAGCTCTTAAAACTCCGGTGATATCACAATACTTGGAAAATGCTTCCCTTGGACCTCCTTTGCTTTGCGTGGAGTTAAAAAAGATTAAGACGGTGACAACCTCTCCGGTCATCGACCTCTCAATATTAACAATGTTAACTGCTGTTTCAAGGGAATATAATCCTCTGTTCATTCTGCATACCCTTCTTCACAATTACTTCCAAAACTTTCTTCCCCAAGCAACGTTCTCTCCCTAACACTTTAGGCACCATTCATAATTACTGATGGCCTCACGAATGCCCTCGCACTTATTGAAAGTATTGAAGAAAGTGGAGAAAACACAGAAGTTTTGGGAATTGCTCGCAAGCTGTATATTCTCTTTGTATCGTTTTTTACAAAGAATCAGAAAAGCTACTTAAGTACAAAAGAATGACTAAAAGAAAGAAGCCCCGTGTGACAACCATGGGCCAAATAAAGAATACATATTAAGGGCCCACAACATGTCATGTATCTTCACAGAAAGTAATGCTGCATTTGCTGGACAGTAAAAGAGCCAATAGAATTTGATTCCAGGCTGTTGAAATCCAGGAGATTTCACTGAAGCGCCCTATTTTGCTTCTGCTCTTTCGAGTTTCTTGGTAATGGTGTTGCGTAGTTCAACTTTCGACTCCAGTGATAAGAAATTGAACAGAAGCCAACTTTTCGTTTTGGACATGATATATGCTTCGTCCATTCCACAACGCTTGGACTTTCGACTACTTGTGATTGTCGGATTCAAGGTTTATGATTGCTTTGTTAATCCTCTTGGGGGATTAAACATTAAGAAAAGCATCTACTCGGAGTAGATCGGATTGGGCTTTGGCGGCGAATGTTTTTTCATTCTTTTTTATCAATAAATAACACACCGCCTCAATCACTTCAGATTAGTTCCTTTTGTTTTGATTTCCAATATGTTGGATTAAGGCTTTCTTGATTTTAATTGGGTTTGACTACTTCGATTTGATAAATTCTTCCAACAAGATGAAAAAGAAGAAAGAAGTTGCTAGGTTTTGTACTTATATGTGTATCTGATGTTCAGAAAGGAACGCAGCTGTCAAAGAAATTGAGAAATTGAGTTCTGAAGTTGTGAGACACGGCCATCAAAGGAGTGTTGGGCTTCATGGCTAACGCTTTTCTCCCTTTTCTTCCCTTAGCGATTGGGATGGGGTCTTTTTATAAGCCAAAAAAGTGCAGATTAGTTGAAATTCAAATTCAAATTTTTATGACAAATGTCACATGAATATATGCTTATTAAATTAGATCCTTCTTCCACAATTTCTCGTCCAATTTCTATCAAGATTTCTTCTTTCCCTGCTGTTGCCAATTCGCTAATGAAGTTTTGACCCTTTTTTTTTTTTTTTGTCCCCCTTGATTTCAGCCTATTGGAAAATGAGTTTATTTTTCGAATCTTTTATCTTCATGCTCAAATTGCTAGCTGATGTTTGCTTTTAATCTTCTTCTGTCAATGTTGATATGGTGTATTTTTCATTCATCTTATACAAATCTCAACACATCAAAACTGCAAAAACTAAGCTTACAAATAGCTGAAGAGTGAAAAATGATACAAAAAATAAAGAAATTTAAACTTAAATATGGGTTTGGAGGTCTATTGTGATTTTGGTGAGCCGAAGACCTATCGAAGACTGGACTCAATATCTCTGATCCTGGTACTCCGAAGGCCCATTGAAGCTTTAGTTTTAAGGGACCATTTGAAACTCGGGTAGAGAAATCCCTTTTGGAATTTCTCGGTCTGGAAAGCCCCTAAAAGTTTGGATTTGACAAATCTTTTTAAAGATTTGGGTTCTAAAGCCCATTTCGAAATTTGGGTTTGCAAACCCATTGTTGAAATTTGGTTTGTAAATCTCAAGCGACTAGTTTGAGCTTGACATCCCTAGGCCTTAGTGCGATGCATCGTTTGTACTAGGCGGGGATGTTTCAGTAGCATTGTTCAACACTATTCGACCACAATGACGATTCCCGTGCATCCAAGGCCTGGAGAGCACGGGAGGCCTTGTCATTAGATTTGCAGAAAACAAAGATGAATCCTCTGGATTGACCAGTTTCTCAAGATCCAGAATAAGTCTCAACTCTAGCGATACAAATGCTGCACTGAATGACTAAAAACCTGAGCTCTAGATTTGGGGCTCGATAAAAGATTATAACTGGGACAACCTCATCGTTAATCGGCTTCTCATGATCAACAATAACAAATTGGTATTTCAAGGTAATCTGGTCCACCGTGCATTTTGCAGACACTTCTCCAGAACAACTTCCGAAACTTTCTTCTCCTAAACAACCTTCTCTCTCTTACACTCTGGGCACCAGTCCTTATCATTGATGGCCTCAGCAATGCTACATTTGCTTATCGTAGACGGCCAAGATGTCTAACAGAGATTTTGATTCAAGAATATCAATGCAATGGTACATCTAAGATGTCTAACAGAGATTTTGATTCAAGACCCTTGACATCCAGAACATGTCATTGAAGCACCGGACTTAGTGCCTTTTCCCTCGCACTTGGAACAGACGAGGTTCCGAGAGAAGGATAGCTTCTTAGATGTACCATTGCATTGATATTCCAAAGTAACCTTCACGGGATAATTACATCTTCGCCCCTTCTCTGCCTTCGGCCTCTGCTGCTTCCACCCCCGTCAAAGCGTTGCTTTCCTTGAGAGCATTCTCACGATAATGCTCATAGGTCTCACGCTTATCCAGATCACTTTGAGCCTCACATGCCAGGACAGCTCTTTTTGTTTTTCCCGGTTGCTAAGAAAACTGTGCACGAAGTGAAAAAAGAACATTAGGTAGCAAAAAGCTTTTCTTCATCTTGTCATTCAAGGCCAACGCACCACAAGCCCCGTTGGGACCAAGAAGAATTGCCATGTCACGTAAGTCCACCCGCTCCGAGGCCGCTATCCCACCATTTTCTCTCCACGGGTAGTGTAGAGTGTGATGGAGCTGAAAGCTTCCAAAGGTTGGAGAAGAAGACGAAGTGCGGTGTTGCTTTTGTTGCAAAACAAAACGTTGACTTCCCACTCAACCCTACGTCGTCTACTATAGGAGAAAAGATTGTAGAAAGTGATGATATCCTTGTTAATCAAAACTTGCATACAAGGGAAATGACTGTGTTTTAGCTAGGCCAAAATGTAATTTTTGCGCTAAAATGCCATGAAACATCGTCAAAGGACAGATTTCAACAAGGATTTTTCCACAAAGACCGTTGTTTGAGAGAGTTCTACTGAGTGGTGATTATTGCTGGAAAAATTTATAAGCCCTAATAATTGTTGACTACTAGAGCCTTTGCTGACACTAAACGATGACAATGTACAGCCCAAATCATGCACAGTCGAAGAAGAGTAATGAATCACCTGTTGAATGAAAAGTAGAGTCTTAGAGAAACCTAGTGAGAAGGAAATCCTATTGTATCCTTTCTTTTCTATGGCAAGCTAATTTTGTAAAAGGAGAGACCACATTGACTACCCTTTAATGTTTTCATTGATCCGTGTTTTTTGCTTTTCGTTTATTTATTCTAGGCTCTTGCCGTTGGTTTTCCAGGCTTTAATTAAATTCTCAAAAAATTAAAATTTAGAAAAAAAAAAACTGAGTGTTTTTCAGTCACTCTTTTTCTATTAGTTTTCCAGTTTTTATATCGTTTTATTTTTTACACTTAAAGTGATAGTTATAAGTTTTAAACCTAAGAATGCAATTTCTGTAATTCATTTGAGAAAATAATTAGAATTTGTATCAGTAAAAGTATTAAATTAGTCAAACCCAAGATCTACTTTCGAAGTATAGAAACTTTAACATTAAATAGAGGTTTTGCAATTACCAAAATCCCACTAGAACCAAAAAAAGGAAATAAAACACCATCAGACTATTTTTTTTAAAAAAAAAAAAAGTACAACTTTCAAAATGAGATACAAAATAATATAAATCCTCTTTGTGGTTACTTTACAAAAATGAGAAAATAAAATGAAATCTACATAAGTTACTCAAAACTATTATTATCATGAAAACAAGGAAAGAAAGTAGAATCTATATTACTGAAAAACCTTTTCTTCAAGCTTGGATTTAAACCTCTACAAAGTGCCCTCAATTGCAATGTCAAAAGCTTGGTATTAACTGCAATGCCTTCTCTCTCATCCTGCTAATTCTGGACCTTGAAATGCCCATTAACAAGTCTAGAATTCTGAGTCTCTTGAACACCGCCTCCCTTTTGGGTATTGATGAAGATTGGAAAGGTATTATACCTATTACGTTACCATATTAGATAACCTATTATGTTATTATGTTGTCTTAAAATAAGATTTAATATATTGTGTACATATATTATTTTTCTTAAATAAATTAGGTTTTACATTCTATAAATGCAAAATTTTGATCCTTGTAATGTAAGAAGCCATCTTTCTCTTATATGGATTTTGTTCAAATTTTTATCTCATTAATGAAAACAGTAGAACCGGCTGTACAGTTCCTTCTATAAATGCCACTTGTGCTGCAACTTTGCCAATAAGTCCTCAAAGAAGTCCGCTATGCAGCTAGCGAGGAGGTCGTCGAAAGTGGATCTTCGTGTCGGGGTGTCCCCGGCGGGCTATAAGTATTTTTTATATGAAATATTTCTTACACTAGCAAGAAGAGCGGTATCAGACTAGTTGTCTGTAAAGGTGGTACTTGATTCTTCAAAGATCGTTGAGAGACCGCGGCTGTCTAAGAACTGGTGATCGGCCCCTTTGAAGGCTCCTAGCTCTTAGCACCCTTCGGGTACCGCACTGAGTGCGGAATCTTGAGGATGATTCAAATAGACGAAAGAAGATTGAACAAGATCAAAATAAAACACAAGTAGGGCTCATTAATGGGAACCCAACACCACCCTTGCTTCGCTTTGCCCTAACAGACGAAGACACCACCAAATACCAACAATCTAAAATGACCCCCCAGTTTCGTCCCTTCTCACCCAAATCGTCATCATGCACCCTTCCTTTCCCCGCCTATTTGGGCCTACCTTATCCCTTAACCGCCCGACCCAATTCTGTAAACCTGTTCAGTGAAATTCTATATGTAAGTGAACATGTCGAATAAGTAATATAATAATGAGAAAGATATCGTCCCACACAGATTGGTGATTACTAGACCTACTAATTACTAATGGTAAATAACTCATATAATTTATTTAACAAATCCAATAATAGATGATAGACTAACTAACTAAATTTGAGAAACTAAATACAAGAAATATGTTAAAGCATTCAATTTCACCATAATTACTATGTATTAATATTGATTATTTATGCTTGCAAGAGGGATAATATCTATGTGATGGCGGAACTTCCTAATTTATTTACTATCCTATGTCTAGGTATAGCAAACCTACTTAGTTCATTAATTCACTATATCTTTATATGTGAATTGAAACAAACCAAATGCATTAGGATCTGTAAAGATTCCCAGTTTACACCAAAGCCACACAAATAATATGGTATATATCTATCCATATTTAATTTATGATTCCACATTACAAGAAACAACTGCATATCATCTCCTATCGGTCTCAAACATGCAAATCATATAATTCAAGTGGTAGCTAATCACTTAAAAGCATTAAACACAATAATATGTAACTTCACATAAATAAAATATCTTGTAAAACATAATAATCATAAGATTTATACCATAATAATTAGGTTACATCGTAGCTCTAACAAAAGTAAACTAAAGCATAAAGAAATAATGAGGAAGAACAATAATAAGAAATAAAGAAGGTATCTTGAATGCAAGAACAAGAAGTCTGTCATCCTTTTTGTCTTCTCTTCAAGAAAACCTTGAATTCTTGGTCTCTTTCTTGAGTTATGCTCAATTTCCTCCTCCCCCTCTTTTGCCTCTTCTCTTCTCTTAAATAAGATTTAGGTTTAGACCTATCTCTTATTCTAGTAGAAGTGGGTTTTGGAGACCTAAAACAATTGGGTTTTAAACTCTTAAATTAATTAGGATTTGGATTCCTAATATGATTGGATTTTCTAAATAAATAGAAAACACAATAACAACAAAAAATCTAATAACAATCATTCAAAGTCCAAGCCTATCTTAACTCTCTTGATCTTAATATTATGATTTTGCACATAATAAATATCAGGTTCTCCATGTTCATTCCTTTTCTCCTTGCCTCCTTGTGCTACATAAACAAGATAAATTTAGGTAAATAAAGAGGAGTTTAAATGTTTTCTCACAATTATTAAAGTTATTTATTGCCTAAAATAGGTAAAATAGCTCTATAAAAATAGAGTTATCAAAACCCAACTCTATTTTAATTACTCCCCGGCCCAACTCCTTAATTATTTAGCTCGTTACAATTCCCCCCTTCTTATGAATAGCCTTGTCCTCAAGGCCGAGGCCCTGTGCTGGTTGAGAATCCTGGATATTTAGACAAAAACTCCTTCTCCTTAACCCAAGTAGCCTCTGCTGGTGACTTCCCTTCCCAATGCACCAGTAACTCGGTTCTTCCTCTACTTCCCTTGCTTTCCAAGACCACTTTTGGTTTCAGCTCTTCTTGAAATTCTTCTCTTGCCTCCTGAAACTCATCTTCGTTTTCCTACATGTATTCTGGCAAGTCTCCCTTAAACTTTCTAAGTCTGGAGGCATGGAAAACTGGGTGTATTCGTGACCCTTGAGGCAGCTCCAATTCATAAGCTACCTTCCCGATTCGCTTACTAACCTTATAAGGGCCTTGAAACTGAGATTTAAGCTTCTAGTTTTGTCGCTGAGCCACTGATTGCTGCCTATAGGGAGGAAATTTTACTAAAACCCAATCCCCCACCTAATATTCAATTTCCCGCATCTTCTTATCATAGACTTGCTTCATCCTCTCCTACGCAGCTTGCAAATTTCTCCTAATAACCTTCATCATGGCATCCCTCTCTTCTAACAGCTATTCCACTAATGTGATCTTTGTTGAGCCCCTCACATACATGGAAAGGATAGGGGGACTCCTTCCAAACACCACCTCATAGGGAGTGTGCAAAGTTGAGCTGTGCCAGCTGGTATTGTAACAATATTGCACCCACGGTATCCATCTAACCCACTCCTTGGGCCTTTCTCTTGTGAAGCACCTCAAATACATCTCAAGTGATTTGTTTATAGCCTCTGTTTGCCCATCCGTTTGTGGATGGTATGTTGAGGAGAAGTTAAAATTGGTGTTTTACAATCTGAAGAGTTCATTCTAGAAAATACTGGTGAATAAGGGATCCCTATCACAAATTATCATCCGTGGCATGCCATAAAACTTCAAAACATTCTTGAAGAAGCTTTGTGCCACGGTAACAACTGTGTAAGGGTGAGGTAAGGGAATGAAATGACCAAATTTAGATAATCTGTCCACTACTACCAAAATAATTGACTTCCCTTAAGATGGGGGTAACCCTTCTATGAAGTCCATGGAAAGGTCCTCCCATACTTACTCTAGAATAGGTAAGGATTGTAGGAGGCCAGCCGGTTTCCTATTTTCATGTTTATTTTTCTAACATATTCTACATGCATTCACCACACCTTCTACTTGCTCCCTAATCCCTGTCCAATAAAAGGCTGACTTTACTCTTCGCAGTGTCTTTTTTCTACCTTCATGTGTACTATCATGTATCTCTTTAACGATTAAAGGAATAAGGGCAGAATTGGAAGGACGGTATACCTTTTCCTTGAAAGTCAAGATACCATCCTTGTATTTCTAAGGTCCCACAGCCTCACCAGTAACCACACTAGCGACAATTTCTTGTGCTCTTGGATCTCTTCTAACCTCTTCCCTGATGGATTGGAGCCACTGGGGATGCGAGCCCGTGATTGCAATACACGTTCCCATGCATCTCTCCTTTACTTCTCTTTCTCCTTAGCGAGATAACCCATTAGCTATTGTGTTGTCACATCCAACCTTGTATTCCACTATGAAATCATAACCCAGCAACTTTAGCAACCTTTTTTATTGGGCAAGAGTTACTATTTTCTGATCTTGTAAAAATTTTAGACTCTTTTGATTCATTCAGATGATAAATTTGCTTCCTAATAGGTAGTGTCTCCACTTCTGCACTGCCATGACTATGGAAAGCATCTCCCGCTCATAAGTGGACAAACACAAATGTCTCCCATGTAGGACCTTGCTGAAGTAAGCTATAGGCCTCTTTTCTTGTAAGAGGACTACCCCCACTCCTATCCCCGGAGCATCACACTCCAACACGAAGGGCTAGGAGAAATTTGGTAGTCTTAAAACCGGTGCCATGGTCAGGACAGATTTCAAATAATCAAACGACTACTAGGCCCTCTCATTCTGACCGAAGGCATCTTTCTTTAGTAATTTTGTAAGAGGTACGGTGATCTTCCCATAGCCTTTGATAAACCTTCGATAATATCCGGCCAGTCCCAAAAAACGCCTTAAAGCCTTACCAGATTGAGGAATAGGCCATTAGATAATAGCCTCCACCTTACTTAGGTCCACCGCTATCCCTCTCCCACTTATCACATGCCCTAAAAACCTCAACTCCGTTCTACCAAACTCACATTTTGACAACTTAATGTACAACTTGTTCTTTCTTAAAGCCTCCAAAACCATATGAACATGCTCCAAGTGCTCCTCCCAACTTTTACTATAAACTAAGATGTCATCGAAGAAAACCAGCACCATCTTCCTTAGATACTCTTGGAAAACTACATTCATGAGTGACTGAAATGTTGATGGATCGTTAGTGACTCCAAAGGGCATCACTAAAAACTCATAATGGTTATGGTGAGTCCTAAAAGCTGTCTTCTTTATGTTTTCCTCCCTCATTCTTACTTGGTAATACTCGGATTTTAGATCTAACTTGGAGAAATATTTCGCCCCATTTAATTCATCCAAGAGCTCGTCAATTGTGGGAATTGGGAACTTATCCTTTACGATATGTTTATTGAGCTCTCTATAGTCAACGCAAAGCCTCCAAGAGCCATCTAATTTCTTCACTAATAACACTGGGGAGGAGAATGGGCTCTTACTCGGTCTGATTACTCCTTCATCCAGTAATTCCTTCACTAACTTCTCAATCTCTCCTTTTTGAACATATGGATAGCGGTATGGCATGACAGAAACTGGCCTGCCATCTCCCTTCAATATTATCTAATGATCATGGCTTCTTCTTGGAGGTAGCCCTTTGGGCATTTAAAATACCTCTCCAAAGGTTGCAAGCATTTGTTCCATATGCTGATATTACGCTAGTTCGACTTTAACCCCTTTTTCCCGATCCTGAGCTTCCTCCTCTTCATTGCCTACAAGCTGAACCACCAAAATTTGCCCCTTAGTGCATAATTCTTGTGGAAGCTGGCTCCCTTCTATCATTCTAAGAGGTTTAGGCTGCCATCCCCAAAGGGTTACTCTTTTGTTCTCCATCTCAAACTCCATTCTATGATCTGAAAAATTCCAAATGATGTCCCCTAGGGTTTCCAGCCACTGAACCCCAATACTACTTCAACTACAACTAAAGAAAGCACATATAAGTCTAAGTTCATCCCTACCCCTTGCAGCTTCACTTCTATTCCTCTACAAACCCCTTCACTCTCAACAGCCCATGCACTAGCCACTAGCACCTTAAATGAGGTTGATCTGTCCACTGTGAACCCTAAGCGAGCCACCAGATTCTGATCAATAAAATTGTGCGTACTTCCTGAATCGATCAGCACCTTTATCTATCTCTTGAACCTCTCTACCTATCCCTCCACCTTCATGGTTTTTGGTTTTCCCACTCTTAAGTCATATAAGGCCATAGTTGATATTCCCATGACATCTTCCGTATCCAGACACTCAGTGAATTCTTCTTCACCAACAACCTGATCCACTACATCTCCACCCTCTCCCCATTCATCCGGATATACTGCTTCACAGATGAATAACCGCTTCTGACATTTATGGCCTGGAGCATACTAATCATTGCAGTGGAAGCATAACCCCTTCTGCCTTCTTTCTTCCAACTCTGCTGACGTGAACTTTCTGATTGGCAATGAACCCCGTGAGTTAATCTGATTCTATGGTCTATTAGCTGTATAATTCCCTTTAATTCTAGCTGGTTGATAAGCTGGAGCTCCCCCTCTTTGACCTAGATTTTCAAACCTAGCCCTCCAGACCATTAAAGGAGCGGTTTTGTGACCCTGTAATCTTAAACACTGGTCTTCATATATAATAGCAAAATGGAGGGCTTCACTTAATGTAAAGGGGTTCTTGGCATCTACATCCCCCTGTATTCCCACCTTTAATCCTCCTATGAAGCAATCTACTACTTGTTGTACCATTAATGGACCAACAGTGGACAAAGCCTCTCTAAAACATTCATAATATTGTTCTACTGACCCTATTTGTTCTAATTTCATCATACTCCGAATGGAATTACGGGGCTTGGTAGCTCTGTATCTATCCATAAGCCCTTGTTTAAATATGTCCTATGTGAGACTTTGCCTAACTCTTTCTAAATCTTCCTGATAACTTTAGAGCCACTTCACAGCAATTCCGACCATATTCCAAGTCGAAATACGGACCCAATATAAGTTTACTACCTCATGGAATTCAAAGAACTCCGTGGCCAGAAAAATCCAAGATGAAGGATCATTTTCATGGTGGAATCAAGGGAATTCAAATCAGGTAATTCGGTTTAGGAGGCTAGAATCCGATTCCGATCCAAATCCAGGTCCAGAAAAACTCGATCCGTGGGGCCTCGACCCATGGGCCCGACTCGTCTGGGCTCGACCCATTTGGGCCTGACCTATTGGGGCCCGATCCGTTGGGCCCGACCTACTGGGGCCCAATCCATTAGGCCCTAACCGACTAGGGTCCGACCCTTCTGGCCTCGAACAGCTAGGGTTCGAAGATTGAAGATTGAAAAGGATAAAATTAGGGTTACCTTCTGCCGTCGAGGGATTTGGACCGCCGCCGCCAGAGGAAGAGTTGGTACGTTAGGCCGCCACGGATTGCAATTGGGAAAGGATGAGATCGACCCACAAGCAGAGTTCCTGCATCTCCATCATCATTTGCGTCATGCCCGATGCCAACTGGGATTCCAAATAGGGGATCTCAGTTTTGATTTGGGAAACTCGGCCTTCCATGGATGGATCGAAATGCTCCGACACCACTTGTAAAGGTGGTACTTGATTCTTCGAAGATCATTGAGAAACCGCAACTGTCTGAGATCTGGTGATCAACCCCTTTGAAGGCTCCTGGCTCCTGGCCCCCTTCTGGTACCGCGCTGAGTGCGGAATCTTGAGGATGATTCAAATAGACGAAAGAAGAATGAACAAGATCATAATAAAACACAAGTAGGGCTTATTAACGGGAACCCAACACTGCCCTTGCTTCGCTCTGCCCCAACAGACAAAGACACCACCAAATACCAACAATCTAGAATGACCCCCCGGTTTCGTCCCCTGTTACCCAAATCGTCATCACGCACCCTTCCTCTACCCGCCTATTTGGGCCTACCTTATCCCTTAACCGCCCGACCCAATTCTGCAAACCCAACTCTATTTTAATTACTCCCTAGCCCAATTATTCAGCCCGTTACATTGTCATTATATAAAAAGTATTTCTTATTAAAAAAATAAGTATTTGTTGAAGTTTTACGATTTGATTAGGATCAGAGGAAAGATCATGATGATTAACAAAAAATAACATTCTTCTTGAGTTGATAAAGCAAAGTTCTAATTGGAATGAAATTATTCTAAATTCTTGATGAATTAAATGGTGATGATTACATTATGTAACTTGACTCCTATGTGATGGTTGTAGATAAACATTTTAATGTGTCATGAAAGACCTCATTCATTCTTGTGTTATCAATGTGCAGTGGAAGTTTTGAATTGTGTAATTTTTTTTTTTTTTTTTTAAGTTTTGCCATAGTTTGTTAACTTTGGTTAACATTAGTTGCGGTGGTTAGAGTTTAAATAATTATGTAAATAAGAGTTCCAGATTTTCCACCCCTTCGGTTAACATAAACAACTTTGTTGATTATATTAGGTAATTTACTTTTGAAAAATGAATATAAAGGGCTAAAATAAGCCACATTTTAGTGTCGCCCCTAGGAAATTGCATTCGTATCTACAGTTTTTTAGTTTGCTTTTATATTTCTTGAAGAAAGTTTTGCTCTTTTTTTTTTATGCATTAAAGAGCTATGCAGGACTTTAAAAGCTTAAGTTCTACTTCTTATGTCTAATTCCCAATTGCACATTTTCCACAACAGGATGCATCCAAATGACTCAAATTGAGTATAAAAGAATACTTATTAATAACCTTTTTTTTATAGAATTATTTTAATTATTTTAGATAATGAATAATGTAATATTTGTGAGATAATATTTGAATTTTTTTTAATATATACTCATATTTTTCTTGTTTATGTAGCATAAGATGATATAATTAGAAGAAAAGGAGAATCAGCTTAATTTCATAATAAATGTGGCGAGTGAAGGGAGAAAACAAAAAGGAAAAAAAGAAAGGAGAAGAAAAGACTCGTGCAAAAGAGAGAAGAAAAGTACATAAGGAGAAAGGCTAGTTGCGCGAGCGACAAGGGAAGGGAAAGTGAGAGAGCCTGCGAGGACTGGTCGTTGATCGGAACACGAAGAGAGGGACCTGGCCGGAAAATTAGAGGCCGCGCATGACAGTGTGCGACTCTGAGAGAGCGCGACAATTGTGCGAAAGCCGACCGTCCTAGCATTTGTAATGGTATTCACTCACAACAGAGCAACAAAGAGTAACAAGAGATCAAGGCAGAATCTCACTTCACATAACACATGAAACAACCAAGAAAAACAGCAAATACAGCATACCAATTCAGGCAGAATTCTGGACTTACCTGAATGACTAAGTTACGGCAACACTCCAGCCTCTCCAGGTTGACGGTGTGGGAGAAACAGCAAGTTCAACTCTCTGGTGCCTTCCCGAATCTTCTCCTCCTTTATTCCTTATCGGTCTTTCTCCCTTTCAAGCCAAAACGCACTGCATAGCTTATGGATGTGAATTACCTCATTGCCCTCCTACTAACACTTATCTCGTAACAGCGTTTTCTTCCGGCGAAGAAGAATGGCGAACTCCGTCTGCGTTCACCTCCGGCGGTGGATACGGCTGTCTGAGCTATTTTCCGACGGATCTGGACTTTCTTCGACGCGTTTCCGGTGGGAAAGGAGCAGATCTGACTGATCCGTGCGTTTTCCGGCGGCTCTGTGGCAGTTTCCGGTGAAGAAGAACGGCGAACGCCGTCTGGGTTTGTTTTGCCGGCAGATCTGCACGTTTTCCGATAGATCTGCGTGATTTCTTGGTAGATCGGCACCCCAGGGCATCTTCTCGAGCAAGATCCGAGCATTCTGTGCAGAACGTGGCGGCGCGTGAGAGCCCGTGGTGGCGCGTTCCTTCTTCCAGATAGCTTCTGTTCCTCTTAAGATGTACAAGTTATGTAAAAGCTTCTTTAAAATAAAGACGTTGTAGTAACAACTTTTATATTTTTAATTTAAGATGTTTTGTTAAATTTTTAGTATTGTATGGGATGGTACACTTTTCTATCACTATATTACTTATTCTATATATTTACTTATATGTAGAATTTTCATGGACTCATGAAAATACGAAGAGACTTCACCAATGACCAAATAAGTCGTGGTCTTCAAACCTAAAACAATAAATGCCATGACAAGTGAGGGAACCAAGAATAGCCTATCTTCTGCTTTATTAGTTTGTTTCCAATTTTTATGATTAATGCACTATTTTATATATAGTATATTTTTCATTTTGTTTTCTTTTGCCTTTGGGCATCAAAGCTATGAAGAATATCACATTATACTGCATAATTGAGAAGAAATCATAATAACTCTTGTGGTTGCATTTCAACTAATATGGTGCAATACGTGCCTTTATAATGCACTTAGGCATTTTTATTTAATAAAAAAGCTACAAGGGGAAAACAATGATTTTTTTTTTTTCAATTTTTATAATGTGGTCATACTAAATTCTTTGTTAAAGACTAGTCCTTTGCTATTGCCTTGTCACGCAACTATTAGTAGGCAGCAATACTTTCCTAGTTCTAGTTTCTTAATTACTTTTTCGATTTGATCTATGAACTAAAAGATAGGTGAAAACATTATCAAAAAAATTAAGAAAATATGGGTGCATGTTTGGCCCTTAGTTATTTTCTTTGCAAGCAATCGATTTGTGGATTTTGGAGCTACTAGCCACAAACTCATTAGAAATATCACTCCAAATTAAGCTAAATCAATAATTGAAACTATTTTAAAATAATACTTCTCAACATAATTGATAAGGAATTTACAACCACCACTTTTTGGAAAGGAAAATTATCCATTCATGACCTTTTGCTTAATCTAGCAAATAAAACTACTAGTGTAACATAAAATCAATCTTTTACAATCTTTATAAACTTAATGCGGACCAATTATGCCAACCTAGGCTAATGGCCTAGCCCATATGTTGTGTATCTTAATAATTACATGTTTGGATCTAAGAAGTCCAAACTTAAAGGCATCCTAGAAATTCTTTAAGAATTTTGATATGTTTAAGACTCCTTAACTATGTTGATTTAAGATTCTTAAATTGTCAAGGTTCTTAATTATCTAGGATTTCCTTATTTGTTGAGATCCTTAATTTGTTAGGATACTATTCCTAATTTGTTGGGATCCTATCCCTGATTTGTTGGGATCTTATCTTAATTTGGTTAGTTGATTTTTCCTTAAATTTAAAGATCTGAATTTTACCAGACTAGGTTTAGTAGTTTATTTAAAGACATTGTTCCTTCAGTTGTAATCAGAACTGTGGAAATTAGAAAAGTTATTGAATTTTTTTTTCCTTAAGCTTTGCCTTTTAAATTTGGGCTTCTTGGATCCAAACATATAATTGTTAGGACACTCAACATATAGGCTGGGCCGTTGGCCTAGGTTAGCATAGTTGGTTCGCATCAAAACTGAAAATATGCAACTCTCCCCTTATAATTAAAAAATAAAGAGCCACAAATTGCTTAAAATCCTATGACAAAGCCAAGAACCATGCTAATTGGGAACCAAGGCATATAAAGCTCATCTTCCTCCTTTTGAATGTACTTGTCACCATTGTTTTTCACAATATAGGCACACTTTGGAAGTGGGGATCCACAAAGTTCTAGATTTCCTTCATATACATATATATCAAAGCTTTGGAGTTGGGTGTTTGTTGGTATTTGTCCATGTAGATGATTGTATGTAACATTAAAGTAAGACAAGAAATTCAAACTAACTAATGAGGTAGGTATTTCAGAGTGAAATTGATTTGAAGAGAGGTCTAATTTTTCCAAGTTTGTGAACTCTCCTATTTGATTTGGAATTGTGCCAAAACATTTGTTACTACTAAGATCCAATACATAAAGTGCCTTTAAATGTCCAATCTCAAGAGGAATGCTACCATTCAGTTGAGTAAATGAAAGATCTATTCTTGGTTTCATATTTGAAAGAATATTATATTGGATCCCATGAGTAAAAATTGGCAAACTTATATAACTGTTTTTTCTTGGAGCCTCCATTGAAAGTAATGCTAGCATTGTACAAAGGTCCTTTGGAAATTCACCAAAAATGAGGTTCTTAGCCAAATCTAAACGAAAAAGTCTTGGAAGATTTGACAACCACCTTGGAATTGAACCTGTGATACTATTGTTAGATAGGTGCAAAACTTCTAAATTATGAAGTAAAGATAGCCATCTAGGTAATTGACCTATTAGTTGGGAATCACAAAGATCCAAAAATATGATATTTTTGAATCCATCAAAACCAACTATATTGTCATCACTTGGCCTTGCCTCTCCTAAAAAGTTACCTCCAAGCAAAAGAACAGAAAGATGTTTGTAGTGCTTTAGAGACTTAAATGCTTCAGTGATGTTTGTTAGCCTTCCTCTAGAAAGTGAAAGAAAAGATAAGAATTTTAATTGAGCCACCTCCCATACAATTTGTCCTTCAAGTCTATTGTTAGAAAGTCGAAGTGCTACTAGGGACTTACAAGAGTAAAGACTCATTGGCAAGTTACCAAAAAATTTATTACTTACCAAGTCAATCTTAGTCAGTTGGCTAAGACCAAAAAAATTATATATAAAGATATCACCTTCAAGGAAATTCCCTCCTAATATTAATATTTGGAGATACGTGTAATTCTCTAAAGATGAAGGTAAAGGACCTGTCAAAAAAGTTTGAACCAAGGTGCAAATACTTCAATTTTGAGAGCTTTCCAATCATCATTGGAATTTGACAACTCAAGTCATTGTTTTGTAATTCAAGGGTTGTGAGTTTGGTAAAGTTTACAATGTCATCACTAACGTGCCCTAAAAGACTATTAAAAGGTAGAGATATTTCTCTCAATCTTATGGCATTGTATATATCTTGTGGAAGTATTCCAAAGAGAGAGTTAAAACTTGCTCAAAAAACCTTTAGTCTAGGACAAGTCCCTAATCCCCAAGGAATTTGGCCAATATGATCACTATGAGAAAAATCAAGAAGTTGGACAAAGGAGGAGTTGGTGCACATAAAGGATGGAATAAGGCCGGTTAAACTATTGTTGCTAACATTAAGCTTCATCAACCTCCATGTTCTATGAAGAAATGAAGATTGAATTATCCCAGTGAAGCGGTTGTTAGATATGTCAAGGATTTGAATGGAGTCAAGACAACCATATGTCTCCATAATTTCTCCAAATAGATTGTTGTAACTCAAATCAAGGACTCTAAGTTGATTTAAGGAAGAAAACAATTCCTTAAGGAGAAAACTATTATGTGAATTATGAGAGAGATTGAGATGAGACAAATATTTGAGGTTTCCAAGTGAGCTAGGCAAGGCCCTTCCAAGTCCTCTTAATGGTAACCAAATATGGGTAACCCTACCTTTTTTAACACAAGATATACCTTCCCAATGGCAATAGTCAATTGAAGACCAATTCAAGGGAGGAGAAGATATATTGTAGGGCAAAGAAAATAGAGATTTGCGTTCCATTTCATTGAAGGCATGACTTTCAAAGAAAGTGTGGAAGAGAAACAAGGCAATAAGAAGATGATAAGGCATCAATTGTTGCATGTTTCTAGTTTGGTAACTCACAAAATAAGCCTAGTTTATTTTTTAGGCCGAAGGAATGAAAGGCAAAGTTTTAGAGCAAGTAAGAGAATAATGAAGGACAACCTCTACACCTTTCTACAAGGTTCCTATGATAATATATATAGGAAGAAGTTGTTTTGGCAAGAAACGAGATTCTACCATCCTAGTAATCCTACCATCTTAGTCTTTACACGTGTAATTGCTTTAAGCTATTTGATAATGTTCTTGTCAAGTCCACTTATTGAAAATTACATAAACTTCTTTCGTGTAGAGATATATGTTATACGTCTAGGGAAAAAAGGTTCCTCTTATAGAGTTGACTAAACCATTAGTTTGGGATTGGCAGAATTTATGAACAGGTTTTGATACAGAGTTTTAGCTATTCTGTTAAAGGGAAAGAAAACCAGTTAGAAAAGGGTTATTATTAAAATGATTAGTAATCACTTTCTCATAATGGATTTAGGCATTTCAAGTCTCTAATACAAAAACAAGAACTGAAAGGAAGCACCTTTTCCTTTTGGAATTTATATCTACTCACTAGGAATCAAGAAAGTAATCGCGAAAATTTCCCGTTTGGGTGGTTGGCAAAGTTGGCTTAGTGGAGCTTTGAAAGAGGGATTTCAGATAGGTTCTTTTGACTCTTAATGATTTGACATTAGCCAGTTCGGTGCATCTCACAAGTTGCTAGACTTTGATAGGTGTTGTACCTATGTGGGACAGAACTCTGATAGCCTATGGATTCTTAAGCTTCGATGCAATCTGGCATAAGGTTCAGGGCAGGAACAGAGAACTCTGCAAAGGTTTCGCCTTTTGTTAGAACTTGTTAGTGCGACATTTTTCCCTATGATCATTTAGAATGGAATTTCTGCCTTAATGATGGTATTTGGAACTATGTGGAATCATCACAGACTCAAATGCGTTCAGCAGATTTCTTGGTCATTGATAATAATGAGTCTTTTGACACCCACGAAGTCGCAGCAATAACCGGGAAATCTTGTCCATTTCGTCTTAGTGCAGAGACACGCTTTTGATCCAATTAATAATTTTGGTTGGAAGCAAGTAGTAAGGATTACAGTAACTACGAAAAAGAAATACCCCTAGTGCGTTTGAGTGATCATCATTGATTTTGGCCACAATGCCAAGGATCTTTCATAAGTCACCGAACATTCCGTAAGTCAAGTAAAACATGCAAGATTTTCCTCACGCACCAAAGAGTATAGGAATAGTTCCATTCACACGTTATAGTGGAAGACCAAGTGCGCATGACAACATTCCACTCTCACAATTCACCAAGTGCTGATACACGTTTGCCACCTTGTGCATCTTCCATCTAAACAAAATATTTCATAGTGAAAATTCTCCATTTGGATTGTTGAGAAACAATCCCACAATGGACAAAAAAAAGAAAAAAGGGACCTTATATGTGTGTGGGTTGGACCAGTTTATGGACCAGTTCTTAAGATGGCTTAAAGCTAAAAAATCACAACAAATGATATCCTGGGATAGAATAGGTCGGGTGAAAGAAAAATAGGTTAGGCTCAAATGTGTGAGGTTGGGTCGAGTATGGAGTTAGAACCCAATGAAAACAGACCAAGGACTGGTGTGCAGAGGTTGGATTGGGTTGAACCCAACAAGAAAAAATGAGCGGAAAATTGTTGATAAATAATCCCACATCGAAAAAAGAAGAGAAAATGGAACTTATAAAAAATGAGAGGGAGATTGTTGATAAATAATCCCACATAAAAAAGAAAAAAGAAGAGAAAATGGAACTTCGAAAAAATGAGGGGGTGATTGTTGATAAATAATCCCACATCGAAAAAAAAAAAAGAAGAGAAAATGGAGCTTATATGTATGAGGGCTGGCTTATGTTCTGAACCAGCTTTTAAGGTGGTTGGGGGCCTAAAAATCACACATGGATGAGTGGAAATTTGGCTTACTTGGAGACTTAGGATAAGTTGAGTTGAATTTTACTAGTCAATCTTCAATTTTAAATAAAATGGTTTGGGAGAGATAAGATTCTAAAACTTCAACCGCTTAATTTATATGTCGTGAAAAAAAAAAATTATATTTTCGTCTGCTAAGAGTGAATTTCTTGGCCAACTTGTTAATAGCCTAGCGGAACTACGAGCAACGTGAGACCAAACAGTCTCACATTGACACCCCATGCCCCCCCACTTCGTCAATTAACTATTAAAAAAAAGAGTAGAATTCTTTAACTTGCTTAAACTTAATTTGTTAAATATTTTTTTAACAAATTATATAAATAAATAAATTATAAGTAGAAGAAGCAAGAAACTCTAACGAAAACCCTAACTCTCTCAAAATTTCATTGACAATCAAATGAAACACCTTGAGTGCTAAAAGGAAATAGATAATGTGGGAAACTTGCATCTCTAACACTGGCAAGGAGCGCAAGACACGTGAACTTGACATGAGCACAATACATAAGCGAGCATGGCAGCCACAACTTGATTAACTTCCGAGGAGGAAGGAATTCATGAATTTGAGTCCATAAGCTACATGGCAAGATTCAATTACACAAGCCACCAAGTTGAGTTGCAAGTTACCTTCTCTCCAAAAGTACAAGAAATGGAACCATACACCATATTGTGGGTGTATAATCCTTAAAAATTCAAGAACATAAACAAGATACATCATTATAAAAGCAAAGTAACTAGAAACTTGATATATGCTAGTTTCACCCAATTCATTTAATAAAAGGGAATGGACATGGGGGAATAGGTACTTCAACAACTCCCTCAAGCATTTGTATAACCTTCCTCATGGAGGGTCTACAAGATGGATCTTCTTGAATACACCAAAAGGCAACCTTCAGAAACCTATCCAAATTCTTCTTGTCATCCATGGCTTGCTCATCAAATTCAACTAGAGCATCTAACATTTCTTCACGATAACAATCATAAGCCCAATCAACCAAAATTGCTTTCCCCTCTTCACTGGCCTCCATATCTACACTTCTTCTGCAACAAATTATTTCTAGGAGTACCACACCATAGCTATACACATCCACCTTTGTTGTGATTGCCATGTTCCTAAACCATTCCGGTGCAACATAGCCTTTAGTTCCTCTAACACCGGTCAAAGTTTGACTTTTCTCTAACCTTAGTAGCTTCGCCAATCCAAAGTCAGATATCCGAACATTGTGATGGTCGTCAAGAAGTATGTTCTGAGGCTTTATATCACAATGAATAATCTGGGTGCTGCACTCTTCGTGTAAATACAACAACCCACTCGCAATCGCAACAGCAATTTGGATTCTCTTATCCCAAGTGGGTTTCAAGCCTCCAACAAGAAAACTTGCCAAAGAACCATTGCTCAAGAACTCATATACCAGCAACCGCTGTGTTCCCTCGTTGCAGAATCCAAGCAGTCGAACCAAATTCTTGTGATGTATTTGGCCAATCACATTCACTTCAGTCTCGAACTCTCTCTGTGTATCTTGGCTCAAACTATTTAACTTCTTGATTGCCAAAGGGACGGCAGGATCCTTACGTATTACTCCTTTGTAAACAACACCGAAGGAGCCCTTTCCCAGTTCTTCCTTGAACCCGTCTGAAGCTTCTAAAAGCTCTTTGTAAGTAAAACAACGCAAATTCACGTCCCGAACTGTGTCTTTTGGGCAAGTTTGAAGTTTCTTGTGGTAAAAGAAGAAAAATCCCAGACAAAGTGAACCAATTGAAATGACGTTAATAAAAACAGAGCCACCAAGAAGCACTGACACAATCATGATCAGCTTGTCCTGGTTCTTCTTTGGTTCTGGGACTGGGAACTGGGGATCCGGCACCGACAGGGTGATATTTTTTCTGATTTTGACAAGGGCCTTCGTTCCAGTAAGGCTGCCGTCAGCTTGCCCATTAGAAAGAGGTAGCTTTTTCTTCCAACAGTCCGGGGTTTCGTTAACGATGACAACCGCACACATACAATCTTCCATGCAAGATGCTTTGCACTGCTCTTCACTGAAAGGTCTCAACAATTCGTAGTCAGAGCTTGGAAAATTTGTATTTGTTAGCTCCTCGAAGGTATAAAGATCTTCAGGACTCAGCTTATCTTCACCACATCTTTGTATGAAGTCTGGTTTGCAGCTGCCATACTGGTCATTTGGATTGAGTAAGGAATATCCCTTCGGGCATTCACACGTAGGCCTTCCATTGTCTTTCAGTCTGCAGACACTGTTATACCGACAAACGCCGCTGCCTGTGCTAACAAAAGGGGCAACGCAGATATTTTTTGGTATAGACCAGAGACGAGTCCAACTTCCGTTGTTGGGGATCCTTGGATGAGAATATAGGGTGAAAAGTCCGTCAAAGTCGAGAGTAGCTCTAAAATAGAAATCCTTGGCTGAGCTTCCCGATCTGGTTAGAGGGTACTGCTGGCCATTCTCCCCCAAAATATAGATGTCGCCAGACTCGCTGATCGACAAAGCTGTGCCAGGATCTGACGAATTAGAAACACCAGCATCGGTTCTCTTATAGTAGGCTTCATTGGGGTAAGTGGTGGGGAGGTTTATGGTGTTAAGAACAAGATTCCCATCACCTAGCAAACGGAGTTGAAACCTTCCTGTGGCAAAGTTGGCCTCTGACTGTCGAGAAGAAAGCTTCTCTCCTCTAGCTATAGATTGCGTAGGCAACAACGTGTCGGAGGAATTCTGGAAGCGTGGGTGCTGGAAGCTCTCCCATACCTTATCAGACTTGCTATCTTCAAGCGCAAAGTTGCCTGTGTTGTTCATAACACCGTGATCTACGGTACCAAGAATTTCGGGTCTCCATATCTCTTCGCCGGCAGGACCAGTAAGTTCTAGCCCACCATCAGCAGTCAGCTCCACTTTAGATCCACTCGGTGCAGGGTGATCGCCGTTAGCATACCAAACTATGGTTTTGTCAGGTATCTTATCAAACCAGATGCAAAGAAGGAAGAGATCCTTCTCCTCGAGTGCACGAAATCCAAAGGCGAAATCCCCAGAAGGTGAGAGCCATGGAGAGCCGTTGCCGTTCGCTGTGAGAGAACTGCGGAGGGCTATGTTACCTTCAGTTTGAGCAACAGCAGAAACTGTAAGCAGAGCTAGCAAGGAAACGAGAAGGTGAGGAAGAAAAAGAGCCATTGGCGAATGAATAGGATCCACCCAACTGACAATAAAAAACTATTCTATAATAAAACTTATTTTGTAAGCGAAGCGTAGGACAACCTTCATTTTTCGTGGCCGAGAAACGGGCGTTAATGTTCGCATCCATTAAATGCCGAAATTTGAACACAGCGAACAGAATTTTCAACTCATAGTTCCCAATGTCATGTCATTTGACTAATTCTACATCTTTTGAGGCTGTCAATGGCGATGTGCTACCAACTATGGCGGACCATTGACGAGCATCGGTCAACAACTAAGGACACGATGGATGGTTGAGTTCTTTAAATGTTCAAAATTTAATTTAAGAATTAAATAAATAATTTTTTATTTAAACTTTAGGTTAGGATTTTCTCTCAAGTATGAGAATATAGTCCTCTATGCCTCTTGTACATGGACAAACCATTCTTATATAAAGGTAATAAAGATAAAGTAAGTTAAATTAACTTAAACTCTAATATCATGTGTTTAAATATTATTTAATATTATTTTAAGATATAAATGTGTGAATATATAAATAAAAATATAAAGGTGAAAATCAAAAACAAACTAAAAGTGCAATAACTTCTAGGAACATATTTTTAGAATATTTAGTAATGCTTGTTCTCGGGTATTTGATATCTAACTATACGTTTTTATTCATTTATAACATGTGGCCATTTGAGGGAAAAGCTTGACATGGCCTTTGGTGAAGGAGTTTGAAACATGTGAACTTGGATGGTCTAACGTGGAGCCTTGAAAGCCATGGGAGGAATGAAGAAAGGTCAAAGGGGATTGAAGAGTTTGAAACATGTGAACTTGGATGTCTAACGTGGAACCTTGGTTCAATGGAGGAAAGAAGAAAGGTCAAAGGGGATTGCACAAGCTCCAAGATTTTCGTCCTGTAGTGACCACAAAGCCCTTAAAAGAAACTTATTGAACACGACTCCCCAAGACAAGAAAATGAAAGATAAAGCAAGAGAAAAACAGAAGAGAGAATGAAGAAGGAAAAAGAAAGCCACACGGCTCCCTTGCATTGCGATGTTGAGAAAGCTCTCCACGACCAATCAGATGTCGTTTGTTTGAGGAAAGTTTAAATTCAAGACTAAGACAACGTCCTACTCCAACAACGAGCTTTTCCTAAGACAAAAATGAATTAGCCTCGATCTTCACCTAGATAGGGAGTTGTTTCGAAAATTTTTGCGGGCAACAACTAGTATGTTAGGGCATGTTAGGAAGTTCAAAAATTTCATATTTCTTCATGTTGGAGCCTCTCTTGAATTTCCCATTGCAGATGATCTTGAATATAAATGAAAAGCAAAGAGTAAGCCACAATTTAGTTCGATTGCTCTTTCAAATTATCTTTGATTCAATTCTTGCTCAAAAGAAAAACTTTTTATGCACCTGAGATAATATCGAAATCTACCGCTGTTTGGCTGTGCAAATTTGCTCTACATGTTTGTTTGGTACTTATTCAACTATCATGTAGATCTTTTCCTTCCAAGACCTGGAGAGCGCTAGAAGCCTTTCAATAGAAGTACAGACAAAAACGACAAATCCTCGTGAAATAATGCTTCCTTCAGACGAATCCTCATGTAGATGACTACAATGACTCATTATATTTGCATATCAGGGGCACAAATGGTATAACCTTGGTGGTTATCGAACTCACGGACCCAGCCTTTACAACTCAGCTTTGAGCTGATATGTAATGAAAAACTTCGGAGTTTCCTACATTGTAGTTTGTTCATCAATGAAGCAATGATAAATTTTATTTTCTTCACTGATTATCCATATGAAATAGTTAAATATTGTATCTGATATCAAGTTAGTCCGACGAAATCCATGTCTCGTCCTCCCCTTTGCAAACCAGTTGACTAAATGAACAACCACGTTTTGGATTATCTACAGAGCGGAGGACAAAGCAGAGGCAATGAGCAAGTGGCACGGGTAGAAGGAGGAGGCAAGATAATCTGCGTGTTGACAAGACGAGTTGAGAAAATAAACAAACCTTGCCATCGTATCCATCTCTCACATTAAATGCCTTACTGACATCATCATAAGTTTTGAGCAATAAAGAGACTTCATACGTCCTGGTGTAATTAATGTAACAGGAAAATTTACAGCAAAGGGTAGCAAACATTATTAAATTTTCCCAACAGTTTCATGATTCTGAGTTCAGATGTATGGTTAAAATTTTTCCTTTTGGGAGGACTTTCCGTTCCAATATTTTACCCTGCTTTCCTTAGTAATGACTTGGATGTATAGTGTCCGTGTGGAGTCATACTAAAGTGAGAGTTAAGAGGGAAAAAATATGAAATATATACTTGGACGAAGACTCAATGAGCAGACTTCGTTCTCGTTGATCATAAACTATTTCATTCTTACAAGGCCTAATAACAACTTTGTGATCTTCTCCACCATGTCCAAGCCCTAAGATAGGCATATCCCTTTTTCTTCTTCCTATGAAACAAAGAAGTTATTGCCAAAGATTGGTTCATTTGGACTCATTACATTGTGATTTGAGATTAGACAGTAGATTGCACTTCATGGTAGGATGCTATACCGATAGCCAAAAGAAAGGAAAGAAATGAAAAAGAAAACAATTGTTATTATCATTCTCCTGAAATTCTACTTCTTGAATTGCTGGTAAATGCATTTACCTTCTTTCTACTTCCGCACTAATCGCATATTGTAATTGGTTTTTGCTCTCTATTTACTATGTATCAAAAAGATATGTAACATGTGGAACCTTAAGTTTTGCTTGTTATACTCGAACAGCCGACTTGACATTTTCTGCAACACCAATCTTAAGAGACTATCACAATGACTAATTCAGTCGTCACTTTTCAGAGCAGAACAAACATAAATGGAATAACATATAAAGTAACTTAGATTTGTATGACGGGTAACTTGTTCTCTCTATATCATGTATTTTTTTTTTTTTTAATAATTACTACTTGTCTAACAAGTCCTCAAGAATTTGAATTACCTAGTCAAGCTACATACATTAGGTGAAATCATAAAAGCAATCAAGGATGGATAGTGATGATTTATTTAACTATTTTTTAAAGATTTTTTAACCTTGCTTTGTGCATTTAATTCAGATAGGAAAAACCAAAAATTTCTATTCCCTTTTAGAGAACTTTGCTAAACCTTAGATGGTGAAGTGATTTATTTTTAACAGCAAAGCATTTGAATTTACCATTTTAGTAAGAATATTTTCATAACTGTAAGGGATTGATTATTTCTCTGTTTACAAAGAAGACTTATTTTATTGGTTGAATTTACATCAATAGCCTCGCCACTGAGTTACAGACTCGGTTTTTAGTAAGTGGAGTTTTTACTACATACAAACCAAAAGTCTAGGTAGAATAGAGACAAAAAACAATTTTCTGCTCAGAGACAGCTTAAGCCAAATTGGTTTAAGCCATTTGAAGATGATAAATGATCAATTTGTCATTAAAGGCTTTAGGCAGTTCAACTTTCTAATCCAGATGCAAGATATTGGAAAGAAGTGCCTTGTCTTTTAGGAACTGACATCCACTCGCCATTCCATTTGCTTGGAATTTCCATCATCCACAACGAGTCAAATTTAAAGCGGGCCACTGTTTTGTTGGACTATATTAGTTAAAATGCAATCACGATTTTCTCCTTGGAGAGAGCTTCTCCACCACCATCTTCGACAGAGTTGCCATTCCTGAACCAAACAATATATAATCTAATCAAGTCTGAAGAAACGATTATAGTGGAAGACTAATTTATATGGAGTTACTAAGTGCGAATGATAGCGTTTTCACTCCCGCAAGTCACCAACTGCGGATACATGTTCATCGCCTCATGCATTAGATGCTCGGGTACAACTAACGATTCAGGAGTCTGTCTTGCTAAGCAGGAAAGAAGCAAAAGAAAACAATTCTGGGCTATAATTTTGCTGAATTTCTACTGCTAGCACTGGGCCGTATTTGTTTTGCTGGCCAATGCTTTTCCCGTCCTTTTCCTCCTTTAGTACCAATAATGTTCTCATTATTGGTGTTGCATAGTCCAACTTGTAACTACTGATGACAAGTACTCAAATTCCACATTGACTGCTACTTAGTTACTATTTTGTATCAGAGAAATTAAAAAGCATCTATAAAAGCTAAAATGCATCATTACCCATATATCAATTTGGTAGTTGTGCACTAGCTTTGTCCTTAGAAAATGATGATGGTGATATTCGGCAAGAAAAAGTCTTCTTGAATCTCGCCGCAATAATTTCGTAAAAACTTCTCAATTGATTAAATATTTGGCGCACGAAAGCCATGTTGCATAGCCGCTAAGGTTCAAAATTGAAGTCGGAACCCCCTTACCACGCATGGTATGAATCGAAAAACAAAAGCAATCCAAAGATAAAACAAAATGTAGGGGGCTTGAGAACCAAAGTTGATTTGGAGAAGCAAATGTTGATTCCGAGGAAATTACTGGTGTCGTTAATTGCTTGATAGTGGGTGCTTTTTGCTGTCAACATTGAAAGAGTATAGGAGTGAAATTGCATTCCTAAGTACAGCCTTTAGAACGACCAATTTGTAATTTAAAAAGTGAAAGCTTATAACCCTCGCTGCAATCTGGCCTAACGCTTACAGAGGATGTAACAGAACACTGCAAAGGTTTCGCCTTTTGGTAGAACTTTTCAGTCCGATATTTTTCCATACGATCATTTAGATTGGAGTTCCAGCCTTAATGATGGTATTTGGAACTAGTTGATAAAAATAACATATTAATAAGATTCTCAAAAGATAACTTGGCTTCTTTTAAACAAGGCCTTCATCTTAGCTTCCTTAGCCGGCAGCAGCCTATCCGTTTTCCTCTTTTCTAAAACTCTCTTCGACTGGATATTTATATCTAAGGAGGTAGGTGAAGAAGATCCTCAACAGAACGGCTCATCACACAACAATTTTTGTCCACGCTGGACACACTGCAGTTCACTCTTCAGCACAAGCTAAGTCAGCATAACTGCTCCTAATAAGAATAACGTCTTACCGTTTTCTATTCTTCTTTGTTCAATTAATTCCAAGAATTACGGAGTTAGTTATGTTAATTAAAGTCCATTTTAGCCTTGTATATATAGACGATGATAGTGTTGGGGGATATACTCCCACATCGGATTCGGATGGCCGAGTAATGGGCCATATAAGCTGGGGATGTACCTCCCCTTGTGACGCGCGTTTTGAGGAGGAAAGGGCCCCGTTTATCATGGTATCGGAGCAGAGTTTATGTCCTGGGCCCGGTGTGGGTCCCCAACACCTTACCTAGCTCACCTGATTGATGGGAGCAGGGGGCATGTTGGGGGATATACTCTCACATCGGATTCGGATGGCCGAGTAATGGGCCATATAAGCTGGGGATGTACCTCCCCTTGTGACGCGCGTTTTGAGGAGGAAAGGGCCCCCGTTTATCAGATAGTTTCTTTTGTAATTCAGTTTATATCAGATTTAGATTTTCTTCTAAATCTGCACAATTCCGGAAAGAATTCTGGTTGGCGATGGCATGGATTTCGCGCATCGGAGAAAGCATTGTCGGGTCGTGGCGCGGGTTGCTCGGGCCGCT
Organism: Casuarina glauca; assembly: GCA_028551395.1. NCBI lineage: Eukaryota > Viridiplantae > Streptophyta > Magnoliopsida > Fagales > Casuarinaceae > Casuarina > Casuarina glauca. Next base: position 21,669,579 of record CM052349.1, on the reverse strand, counting down.
CGGGTCGTGCATCACGTAGTGCTAGTCACCTACGTGATGCACGTGTATGCAAACACGGCCACGCGCGTGGAGGAAAGCACGTTTTCCAACAGTTTTTCATAACTCAACTTTCTAATTCAGTGATGAAAAAATCGATAGAAACAACCCTTTTTTTTCCTTTTTTTTTTTCTAATTGGCATAATATTTTTTCCCAGCATTTGGCCACTCTATTATTTGAGAGGAAATATTTTATGCTTAAATATTATTCAATAATTATATCCTTTTAATAAAAAACTTTCGTGTTCAACATGTTAAAACTTTTAAAAAGGGATATTGGACAAGATCTTATCACTTTTTAACATTTTTTTCTATAACATTAAATAATTAGGTGCATCTCACTAGCTACTAGACTTTGACGAAGAACCAATTCTCTTAAACATGAGAATTCCTTCCTCATCGAATAAATCAACTCGACAAAACAAGCCTTGGAATCTTGTTGAGTGGGGCTGCTGATGTGATTGCTTCTTCTCCTCTAATGTTAATGAAAAAGTAGGCTTTAGAGTCCTCAAGTATGCCCGTCTAAATCAAGTTATTTATTGCAGAATTTACATTTAAACTCAGTCGGTAGACTTTCACCGTTAATGGTCCAGGACTTCTTTTGTGAACTTTTAGCTAAGTGGCTATTATCATGTGGAAACAAAAGGAATGTACAAGCCCCAAATTTCAACTGTGGACCACATGTTTTTGTCTTTTTACATAAAGGGGTGGAACTAAAGTAATTTTAGTCCTGGAGTAGTTACTACTTGCAAACCAGAAGTCAAGGAAGAATAAGGAATAAAAAAAGGGCAGCTTGTAATTTTTGATAAAAGAGAGTTTGCATCTCTACTACGAAGTGAAGGGAGAACATAAGTAGTTTATTAGACTAGGCTTTATCATGATATGTAATGAAAAACTTCTAGACTTTTTCACGTTGTAGTTTGTTTATCACTAATTATTCAAATACGTTTATGAACTAAATAAATATTGTATCTTATATCAAGTTAGTCCAACAAAATCCATGTCTCCACCTTTCCCTTGGCAAACTAGTCGGCTAAATTCATGACCACATATTAGATTATCTACATAGCGGAGGAAAAATTAGATGCAATGAGTAGTTGCAATGGTAGAAAGAGGAGATAAAGTGATCGTTTGATTGATTGCAAATAAGATTTTATACGCAAAATTGATTCTACATGTTTTTGTGAGTGTTTTAAAATAAATTTATACTTGCAAATATCTCTTTATGCCTCATTTGTAATAGTATTAACAAGTAGTTTCTCACTAGTGATTTTATACGTTTCAACTTTCCAACTCAATAATAAAAAATTAGAAGTTGATGTGTCTATTTGTTTTCCTTTCTACACGCTTGGCCCCTCCATGTGTCTATCATAATTAGGCATTGAAAATGATTTAAAGGGTTAAGATAGACCACGTACATCTTATTCTCCTTTTAAATTTAACAATTGTCAAAGATTTAAAAGTCTTCCTAGAAACCTCATAGTTGTTGGTCACAACTCATTTCATCTTACCAAATTTGAAAATTATTTTATCATCTTGTCCAAGTCTTGCATCTTTCTACAATGAAAAAGAAGTTATCCAAATAGTTACAAAATTTAACTCAAATGAAACTTTAAGATATATATAAAATAGGTTTTGTTACATATTAATATGACATTACATAATTAGTGTAGCTCAAAAATGAGGAAGCTATACATGAAAACTAGAAAAGAAAAAAATGCAAAACAATTTGGGTTGTTATTGGGGCAATTTCCTCCTCTTTTTACACACTAGCACTATTGGGACAATGTGTTTTTGTTAGTGAAAAATATGAAGACTAGTTGAAATTCAAATTCAAATTTCTATTATAAATTTCAAATGAATATATGCTTACAAAAAAAACTGATCTTTCTTTCGCAATTTCTTGTCAAATTTCTATTGTGAATTCATTAATGCATTTTTAGCTAGCTTTTCTCTTGATTTCAGCCAATGGGAGAAGGAGCTCAACTTTGGAGTCCTTTTTCTTCATGCTGGAACTACTAATTGATAGTGCCTTTAATCTTGTGTCCATGGAAATGCGGCATACTTGTTATCATTTTATGTAAATTTCAACAACTCTGTTCTAATGGACGATGTGTAGTGAAAGTGGCATGAAAAGAAATATGTTGGCCTAAAATTTCTGGAGGACTGGGTTTGATAGACATTCATACTTGGAATAAAGCGGCAATTGGAAAACTCTTATGGTCTCTTGTGCACCCCAACTCAAACTCTTTATGGGGTTAGATGGATGATAACAGAAAATTTGAAGGAAAGGAATATATTAGAAGTTGAGATGAAAGGATCACTAGCTTTGAGTTTTAGGAATATTTTACAAATAAGAAGTGCACTCACACAACTAGTGACGGATTCAGAATACAATATTGCCAAAAGTTATGTAGCACTAAGAGAAAACAGAGAAGATACTGAATGGGCAACTTTTATTTGGAAAGAAGAAGTACTAAAACATAATTTTATCTGCTGGATCACTTTGAAAGACAAACTATCTATAGCAAATCGGGTGGCTAAATGGAATAGTTTAGTAGATCTACAATGCAACCTCTGCTAACAAGAAGAAGAATCACAGGAACATTTATTTTTTAAGTGTAGGTTCATAAATTATATCTGGCAGGCTTTGTTAGGTATGAATAGATTAACTCAAAGAATTGAACACTAAAGAGCTAAAATATTTGAATAATCAAGATTGTCAGGAGGAAGAGCTTTGCAGCAACTTTGTTTAGTATATCTTTCAAGGCCGTATTGTATCACATTTGGAGCGAATGGAATAAAAGAAGATTCAGCGATACAAGTTTAGATAACTCAACCATTATTACTAAAATCAAAAAGGATGTGAGATGGAAGATTTCATTTACCAGAGGAGTCAAGCTTACAAATTGTAATAAATTTTTACAAGAGTTTTGGAATTTGCCAAGTGCAATATTTGAGCTTAGATGATGAAATTTTTAATCGAACAATCTTGTAAATTTTTTTATGGGTGATATATAATTTGACCTTTCACCAAAAAAAAAAAAAAAACTACTCCACTCACTTGAAGTTTTGTAAAATATAAAAAGTTAAGCCTACTAATAGCTTATGAGTGAAAAGAATACAAATATATATATAATTGAGAATGAGCTGGAGGTCCATCCTGATGCAAGTGAGCTATAGATCCATCGAAGACTGTGGACTAGATCGGACTGAGACTTAGGCGGAAGGCCATTTGAAATTTGGGAACAGAAACCTCATTTTAGAATTTCCTGGTCTTAAATTCTTCTAGATCTCCCAGTTTCAAGGTTCACAATAACTCAATTCCAATGACAAATACGCTTCCTCAGAGATTCTTCTCCGCTGCGCTGAATACTAAAAACCTGAACTTTAGTTTGGCAGAGCAAAAGAAGATTATGACTGGGACAACCTCAACGATCATTGGCTTCTTAGGATTAACAAAAATTTTAAGCTTTACTAAGGCAATGTAACAAAACCCACACCATTCTTAACAAAAACTATTTTGGATTTTTAAGCATGAGTCTTACAAAAGGTTGAGGATTTAAAGCTGATTATAGAGGGTGTGATTGGATTATGTGAGAAACATGAATTTGACTGCCTTCATATGCAAAGAGATCAAAGCTCTAGAGTAGTGTCCTTGATGGTATTTGGCCATGTAGATGAGTGGATGCGACATTAAAATGAGACAAGAAATGCAAATGGATTACTGATGTTGGGATTCCACCGCAAAATTGATTCAAACAGAGGTCCAATAGTTCCAGGTTTGTGAGCTCAGCCACTTGATTTGGAATGTTGCTTGAAAAATTGTCACAATTGAGATCCAATTGATGAAGTCCTTTCAATCGACTTATCTCAATAGGAATGCCGCCAGTCAAATAGGTGCTTGAGAAGAAAATTTCTAATTTCATGTTGGACACCTCTGTTAGAATCATTATAAACTAAAGTTGTTAAGCTCAAATAACGATTTTCTCTTTAAGCCTCCATTGAATGGCATTGTTTAAAGCTCCATTGGAAATTCACTAGATAAGAGGCTATCATCGAAATCTAAATGGAAGAGACTTGGAAGAGTTGACAACCAGTGAGGAATTGAACCTTTGATGCGATTGGAGGCTAGGCCTAAAACTTCTATCTTCTTAAGCATAGATATCCATTTAAGCAATTGACCTGTTAGTTGGCATGCAGTAAGATCCAATAATTGGATGTTTTGAATCCATTAAAAACAAATATGCTATCATCACTTGGTATTGTGTTGTTCAAAAAGTTTTCTCCAAGCAAGAATACAGAAAGGGATTTGCAATATTGCAAAATCTTGAATGCCATTGTGACATTACTTAATCTATTTGCAAAAAGTGAAAGAAAAGAATAGATAAGTTTTCTTATGCGATTTGCCCTTCAAACATGTTGTGGAAAATTCAAACTTCTATTAGGGACCTACAAGAGTAAAGACTTATTGGCAAGTCACCAAAGAAATTATTAAATGCTAGGTCAATTATTGTAAGTTAACAAAGACTAAAGAAATTAAAAGGTGGAGATATCTCCTTCAAGGTGACTAAATCATAAGATTAGTTTCTTGAGATTTATGGAATTCACTAAAGAGGAGGGTAAAGGACCTTTTAAAGAGCTTGAATCAAGGAAGTGCTTTAATTAGGAGAGCTCTCCAATATTTTCAAGCAACTTGCCTCTCAATTTATTGTCGTATCAAGGTTGGTGAGTTTGATAAGATTCACAATGCTACCAATGGGTCCTAAAACATTGTTAGAAGGAAAGGACATATCTTCTATTATTGTCGCATAGTATATACCATAAGGAAGTAGTCACACGAGAGAATTAAAACTTGCTTTAAAAATCTGTAGATTGGAATATGCCCCAAGTCCCAAAGTAATTTGGCCATTATGATCATTATGAGAAAAATCGAGAAGCATGATAGAAGAAGAATTGGTGCAAGGAAACGATGGAATAGGCGAATGGAATTATTGTTATTGACATTGATCATGATAAATCTCCATGATTTTTGAAAAAATGAAGATGGGATTGTCCCATTAAAAGTAGTTGCAAGATATGTAAGTATTTGAATGGAGTCAGGCGTGTATCTATAATATCTCCAAATAAATGGTTATTGCTCAAATCAATTACCTTGAGTTGACTATAGGATGAAAAAATTCTTTTGGAAGACAACCAAATAGTGAATTACTAGAGAGATTGAGATGAAACAGATATGTGGGTTTTCAAAAAGGCAAATAATAATAATAATAATAATAATAATAATAATAATAATAATAATAATAATAATAATAATAATAATAAAAATAAAAAATAAAAATAAAAACTTCCTATAAGGCTTCTAAAAGGCAATCAAATATGATTGACCTTACCTTTTAAATCACAAGAAATACCTTCCCAATGGAAATAATCATTGGAAGACCAATTTAAAGGAGGAGGAGATATATTGAAAGCCAAAGACATCAAATAGATTCCTGGTGCCATTAGTTGACGTACTCGCGATTCTAAATCTGAGATCACAAATGCCATAATATGATCATATCATAATAGATAATCCTAACTGACATCACCATAAGTTTTTAGCACTAGAGATACTCCATACGGTCTTGTTGTAATTAATGTACCTCGAAAACTGACAGAGAAGTGTAAAAAGCACAGCTAATTTTTCTTGATAGTCTTGAAATTATAGGGCCATATGTATGGTTTAGAGATTGCCCACGTGTGTGGCTTATAATGCGTGTATAATCTAAGAAAAAGATACAGAAGGCAGCTATGAACTTTCAAAATGTTGACCTTTTGGAAGAACTTTCCAATCCAATATCTTTTCTCGCAATCCTTGAGATTAGAACGTTTGTGGTACTCGGAACTTCTTACATAAGATAGGCTAGACATTAATGATTTGGTTATGTACAGTTAGAAGAATCGTATTATGGTGAGAGTTGAGAGGAAAATGAAAAGAAATATAGACTTAGATGAAGACTAAAATCCCTTCCACAGACTTCGTTGTTGCTGCTGCTGATAATCCATTTCATTCTAATAAGTCACAATAAGTTTAATTGTCGAACTTTGGCTCGTTTGGACTCATTACATAGTGATTTGACATTAGACAGTAGATTGCACCCCAAGGTAAGATCCTACACCGATAACCAAACAAAAGGAAAGAAATGAAAAAGAAAACAATCCTCATTATCATTCATCTAAATTTATACTTCAGGGATGGCTTGTGAATGTTTTTCCCTTTTTTGTACTTCCGCACTAGTGTTATATGGTGATTGCCTTTTGCTCCCAATTTATGCACAGAAAAGATGTATAAGATGTGAAAGCTTAAGTTTTGCTTATTACACTCCAATATCCCCGCTGGGCATTCTTCGCAGGACAATATGTTAAATATGACTTTACCCGCTAATGGAGCCTAAACTATGAGCACCAATCTTGAGAGACTAGTAGATTGACTAATTCAGTCTAGACTTTTCATTGTAGACAAACATAAATGGAATAACATATAAAGCAACTAAGATTAAAATGATGAGCAAGCCGTAATATGAATTTAAAAATACCCATTTAAGTTATTTATATATAAGGTGAAATTGTAATATCAGTCATGGTTATATAATGTTACTTTATTAGTTCTTTAATGCTACTTCAATTATCTATTTCGATGATAAAAAATCAACTATTCTTATTTAGAGACCTTCATTTTTAAGTTATTTTTTACACCAAAGCATTTGAATTTACTTTTTTTACAAATAATCTTTCATAATGGTTCAAAGTTGTGTTCAAGACTAATTATTTTTCTGTTAAACATAACTTTGTTTTAGTGATTATTTTCATCTCTTAGTTGAGAGTTTTAAAATGAAATTCATAACTACGAATACCCCCGTATACTTAAGTTTTAAAATTACTAACGATCAGTTTGTCATTTATTATTTCACATTATTCAAATTTCTAATTCAATAATTGTTTGCCCTGAAAATGTCGTCTATTTCATTTAGCCCATATACAATAAATACAAGTTAAGAAAGATAGTTTAAGAAATTTAACAGCTAAATCCTTGCCTTTAATTACTTTAATCATTCACGTTAGCTTTTCAATCCATTCTTCAATGTTACATCGGATTCCATTTTAGGTGGGAATATTTTTCCAAATCATCATTGTCCATGCACATTTAAAAAAGATGACTCTTATTTTCTATATGAGACTAACAAAAATCACAATATATATTTACTGAAGGAAGCCACCGTACAATTTTTGTTGCTGTAGAAAGTCTATCTCTACAAATAAGCCATCCAATGAAATTATATTTGTTGATACCACCAGTCCAAATTAAATCATACAAATCCACTGTTTCATCACTTTGCCAAAGATCATTATAAATATGTTTGCAACAATATGTAGGATTTAAAAGAACAAAAGTAACTGTAGGTCTTAATTTGAAGAGACCCCACCAACTCTAAGCCATGGTACCTTTTATGTCCAACTACATTACTAAAGTTCTTTTGCACTTTGCATTGTGAATCCATTTACTCCATAATGAAGCTTTTGGGAGATTTATGAAATTCTAAATCATACATTCTAGAAGGACTTTGTTCCAAATTTTGAGATCCAGTAAACTTAATCTCCTTATTTTTTAGGTAAGAAAACAATTTACCAAGCTACTTTGAGAGAATGATGTGTATCTATATTACCTGCTCATAAGAATTCTTGATCCTTTTTTCAATTTCAATATTGTTTGCTTTGGTAATAGGAAACAATTTGCATCCAAAATGTACATATGAAAATGAGGATAGATTTTTCCAATTATAATCTTCCTACATCGCTTAGGTGTGTCATTCTCCAACCTTTTATTCTTCCAAATATTTTGTCTGTCAAACTTTTACAATCAGCTTGAGTAAGTCTTTTTGTAATAAGAAGAACTCCAAGGTATCTAATGGGGCTATTTACAAAGCAAACATTGTTATAGTGATTGATTCTTCATGTCTTAAATAAGTGTTTTACAATGAAATTCGTAGCAACAAATTTGGCTCACTCGAAGCTTTAGAAGTGAGATATAAGGCATGTTCCTATGACTTCTAACAGGGAACTTCATGCAGTAGAGTGCACCTCAGAATTCTTCTAACAGGGAATTTGTTACTTTGATTTAGATAGGGTTTGGCAACATTTACGAGGTTTAAATTATGAGAGTTTAAGTTCTAAATTCCAAATTCACATCCTCTTCAAACAGAGCATTCGGATTTGGGCTGTCAAAAACATGTCTATTTCGTCCAAATCCCATTATCCAAATGGACCATAAAAGTTCCCCGTAGCCTTTAAACCGATCTTGGCATTAAAAAAACACACACAAAACTAAGACCGGGCAAACCATGGGCCCTAATCCTACCGCTCAAACTCCCCAGAGGTAAGCCGTCTCATCGTCTAGCTTCTGCGCTTCTCTCCACCTTCTCTTTCCCCTTCTTTGAGCAACATCCATGTTGTCCTGGATAAACTGGTAAATTACCATTATTAAGGAGGATGGTTAATCTGCTGCCAACGAGTCACAAGCAAGGCTTCAGATCTCCACCTCCTACCTTTTTTATTTACATTGCTGCCCCGAAATCAATTGGGTTACGCTTGCTTCTACTTCTTGAATTTCGTTGACATACAGTTCAGAGGAGAAGAAAGGTTTCTGCATTTGAGATTTTGGTGAAGCCGAGGGAATTTATTTATGTAGAAATTCCTTCTTGTTCCGAACTAAGAGAAATGCTTTATTTTATATTTTTGTCTAAACGCAAGCTTGTTTTTTACTATGCATGAAACGCGGTGGTGGGAAAGTATGGGCACACATGTTCCCCTTAAAGATCGTCACAGGAAGACCCGCAAAGACGCATATGGGCCGAGGAAAAGGAGCTCCCGAATACACAGTGGCAGTAGTTCAATTGGGTAAAATCCTCTACGAAATGGGTGCAGAGGCGCAAAATACAGCCAGAAAGGCTATCGCAGTAGCGGCTTCCAAACTTTGGGTTAGGAAAATTTCAACTTGGATTAGGTCGTATTGGGCTTGGCGGCGCTTGCTTTTTCCTTACACCGCTTTGAGTTACTTCAGTTTGTTTCATCTTGTTTTTATCTCCAATCTGTTGGATGAAGGCTTTCTTGAGTTTGGTGGTTTTGAATACTTCGATGTGATAAAATTCTTCCAAAATGATGAAAAAGAAGAAAAAGTTGCTAGATTTTATTTTTATATATGTACTCTTACTGATAGAAAGGAACCCAACTGTCTCACAAATTGAGTGCTGGGAAAGACACCACATGTTGTGAGACGCGGTCATCAAAAGAATGTATTTAGGCAGGGAAAGCACATGCATTAACACCCCAACAAATGCAACCAACAGAAAAAAAAAAAAAAAAAAGATTGATCACCACTACTGGTACTACTACAGATCGAGAAGAGAATTCAACGGTCAATTCTTTTGTCTAGTTGCCATCTCCAAAAGAAAGGCCATATGGGACATTTTCAAACGAAACCATCCTCAAGTTACTTTAAGATGGCTGAACTTTTTTGTGTCATGAAGAGGACATATATTCTTATTACTGTAAATGGGTGCTATAAATAGGCAGTGCCTCTTCTATCCAGCAGTTTATCTGTTAAAATATTCAGCTTTTCCTTCTGAGATGCGCCTCTCTATATCCTCTTGTCCTTCGAGGCTACGATGCAAATCGCGTTTGAGTTTCCAAAGATAGAGCCCGTAAATCCAAAATGCGAACCCTTCAATCCAAACACACCGTGGTAGAAGGATCAAGGGAATTGAGGGAAGGGTTGACGTGGCATGGAAGTTGTTGACGTCAATCCCACAATAGCCACTGGACTTAGAAACCACGAGGTAAAGGTAGGAAGTGAGCAGGTCCTAGAAGACCTCAGAGAAGGAATGGAGATAGGAGCCGAAAGAGCAAACGTTTTGGCGGGCTGTGAGGAGGCTCAGTACAACAGGAATTTTGTATCGGCAGTTGCCAACGCGCGGGACGTATTGATGGTCATGAGGCAGTTACTATTCAAGCCTAACCTTGTTTATTCTGATAGGAGTGTCATGGCCAAATTTCCCAACGTCATAAGTAGGCACGGGGAAGCAAGTGGTGGATGAAACGTTAGTGAATGAGTAACGAACGGATGGGATGAGCATGCAGAAGGGAAATACACGTGTCAGTGGACTTCTATGTTACGTCTCTAGAGTAGTTAGGGTTGGGGGCTTTTGTAATCAACTAAGGAATCCCATGTTACATTATTAGGTATGTAGAGAGAAAACTAGGCCAAGGTTTATTGACGCATTTTGCTAATAAACTTGGGCTACAAGCTAACCTTAATGCCACTTATAGCTCTTGCCTTATGGGAAAACCATCAACAACGAGGTCCTATGTTAAGTTTGGGGAATCCCTCATCACATGGAAATGCAAGACACAATCTTCTGCGTCGATCTTCTATAGGGTCCAAATATTGTACTATGGTATCGGTCACTTGTGAAATGATTTGGCTTTTAAAGATTTTTTAGGATTTACAAGTACTTTTATAATGCCTATAACCTTTTATTGTGACAATAAATTTGTCGTGCAAATTGTCATGAATCCCATTTTATATGAGAAAACCAAACACATATAAATTAATCATTATTTTATTTGCAAAAAGATAGCAAATCCACATCTCCACCAAAGATTAGCCTATGGACTTGCTAACCAAAGCGTTAGCCATATAACAATTTTTTTTTTTTAGAAGAGTTAAATATTTTTGACTTGTACAAACAACCTAACTTGAACGGAATGTTAAGAAAATGGTTCATTTAGCTCACATATTTGGTCCACTTGGCCCAATAAGCACAACCCTTAGGCTCGCATCTTGTAACTCTAGGTTTTCCTTTTTTCCTGAAATTGTTGGCTCCTACCATGGCTGATTCTTCTTTGTAATAATTGCAAGATTCACACAATGAGATTGATATAGATTATCACACTTACCATGTGAATCTCGTTGTTCAACAATATCTCATAGCAAATCTAGTATTTCACATGAGAATAAAGTACATAGAAATTGATTTCTACTTTATTCAAAAACAAAACAAGTCAAACTATCAGTTCATTTTATCTCATTAGTTGACTAAAACTGCGGGTATCTTTACAAAGGCACTTTCGTCCACTAAATTTAAATTGATTTAGAACAATTTCATGGTTTGCCCATTAGCTTGCAGGGGTATTAAAGGAAAAATATTCCACATCCGCAGTGCTACATCAGTAGAGGTTACCACATGGTAGCCGCGTCAACCTTAAGTAAAGACACGTCTTAGGATGTATCTTCTCCCCCTTTTAATGCAGCGCCGACCCACCTACGATCAGCATTGCATCTTTAGCAGTGAAACAAAATGGAATCCATAATCTTCTTTGCCTAATAGAACCATCAAAATTCTGCACTTTTTGGGAAATATCGAAGCACATGACCTGCCCTTCTAGTCCATCATTGATTCGCAAATCTTATCATCTCTGACCAACAAACTACACCATGTCGGGACCTACAGATCACCTCCCGTTCGTAGCAAACCAACGACCGGAAGTTGCCTTTCCTGTTAGCGCAGCTCGCTATCATCAGTCCAAGAATTGTGCCATCAATCGGAGCTGCTTAGGACATCAAATATTAGAATCCGCTCGTAGAATTTGGAAAAAAGTAACACATCTTTGAAATCACTTACTTGTACAAATTCAAGTGCCATTTTTTGTCCTCAACTTATATTCTTAAAAAAGGGTCAATTCTTGTAAGGGTTTTATCAAGCAATCCAAGAGTGGTTTTGTTCACTTTCTTGTACTTTCCGATAAGAGACAGTTTCCGGTGGGGGTTTTCTAGCCAAAATTAATATCGGTTAGCTTGTTTTTTATTCAAACTAAACATTCCACTTATAGCTAAACATTAAACAAACTCTCCAAAATCCATCAATAAAACCAACAACCACGGCATTTGGAGCCTATCTTCCTCATTATGAATATGGTTGCTTCAGTTGTTTTTGACAATACTGGCACACTTTGAAAATGGGGTCAGCAAAATTTTAGATTGCCCCTCATATGCAGAGGCATTAAACCTTTGAAGTTGAGGTCCTAATGGTATTGGTCCATTCGGAGTATTTTACACAAAATTAAAGTAGGACAAGAAATCCCGGTAAGCTACTCACTCTAGTATTTCCCCTAAAAATTGATTTGTAGAAAGGTCTAGGTTTTCAAGGATTACAAGCTTAGCTATTTGGTGTGGAATGCTGCCTTAGAAATTGTTATAAGAACGATCCAAAGAAAGAAGCTACTTTAAATGGCCAATCTCAAAGGAATGTTACCATTGAGACTATTGTTTCTAATGTGTATTGTTGGGTTCATGTTTGAAAGACTGTACTGCAGTTGTGAATATGATATAGTAGCTACATCTCATTATGCTTTAGACATATAGAGGACTTCACAGGCTCCCGTAGTACCTGTAAAACTGATCCCACGCATATTTTATAAACTAGAATGGGTCTGGGAGGTTGGAAGCACTTGGATTCTTCATTGTTTCTTATACAATAATATTTGTAATGGAGCAAAGGTGCATCTGATGCATTCATCCTATTCCTCGTATTTAGCAATTAAACGAGTAAGTGGACGATTCGATTGAAAGAATTCGTCCAAATCTAAAGGCTGCCTAATCTTGGATTTTTGCCCAATTTTGAGAATCAAATGAAAAAAAAAAAAAAAAAAAAGGGGAAACCAGAACCTCCCAAATTCCAAACAGTGTTCTAAAACATAGAGCCCCATCCCCCTTCACCATCCAAATGACACTTCACCACTTGTTTTTACTCTAGCCACGTCCCCTGTGTGCTGAAAAGCTGATTTAGTCCGGTGGTGTTGTTGAGCATAAAATACTACAAAACAGCGAAAAACTTTCTGTAGAAACTTTTCTGCAGAACCTGATCTCTTAGTACGGCAGATTGTTTGGCTTCTAAATAATTGCATACAGCTCCAAATATTATGAAATTCAAAACAATGATTCCTAGCACATAAATGAATAAGTGGCAGCAAGAACTGGTGTAAAAGAAGGCACACAGAATTTAAGGAGTTTGACCAAAATTGCCTACATCCACAGGCAAAACAGGGGATTTCCGTTCTCAAACTGAGGATAAATGTGTTCGTGTAACTCTTTCAGATCAGACTTCTATTCTTTCCATGTCGCCAATACACCCTTTAGACTTCACAGGAGTATATTTCAAACTTACAAGTAGAATAGAACAGCTTAATAGATTGATTTTGTGAAGCTTGTAACGTTTCTGCAACAAAACACCAAAAAACGAAAATTTCTGCAGCTCTCTCTTTTCTTTGTTTTCTCTGTTCTGCTCGAAGATGTCTAACACCCTTTCTATGCTTCTAACTTTACAGCATATCAATTTTAAAAGGCCACCGCTTTATGGACTTAGCTACTGCACCGCTTAAGCCATAGAAATTTCTAAAAACTTGACAGCACCTGCTTTGAGAGCACTTTGACTAGACAGAACCTGCTTTCAGTCTTATTGCATGTTCCATTGCATGCTATACGAGCTAAGCTTAAAAATTATGAGCCAATGATACAAGTATGAATCAGCATCTTGATAAGTTAATGCATTCGTAGAACGGCTTCTCAGCAGTAATTTATAACAACGTAAAGTTAGTTGTCATTGCAGCTTCATCCTAAAAAGAGTCGTACTGGTCAGGTGAGGTTCTAGATTTGGTGATACATGTTACATGTCTAAGAAGCAAAAGAGAAACTCTCAACAACTTCAGAACCTAATAATGATCCTTGTTGAGGAGAAAGAAGGCAAACTATCATTAGCTTGGTTGTTTTAATGATGGTGTAATTTTTTTATGAAATTCATTGTAATGTCAACTTGTCAATTCCTTGTGATTAATGGATTGACTAAGATAAGAAACATATATCTTGTTCTATACAATTTTCAGATACTTGGATCTTGCAAGTTAAGTAGTTCAAAATCTGCATTATCTTTTTTCTTTTTTCTTTTTGTTTGAAAATTTGGAAAGAGAAAATTCTATTCAAGTGTTAATGTTTTCCAAAACAAAAAACTAAGAGTTCCAGTTATAGAGCATCTAGTTCAAGAAAGAAGTTTGAATAACTTATATGAGAAATGCAAGAGAAATATGCACAATTGACTAGTTGACATATTATTATCTCCTAATATTTTCATGTTTGTTGGTATTGAATAACCTAATAAGGAAGGGTTGGATTAGGTTATGCATTTTTTTGTCTTAAAAAGAGGCAGTAAAAAATAGTGCATAGGAAAATTGTTCAGGTGATTCGACCTCCTCTTAGACCTACTTCCACCCCCTCTTACCAATAGTAAGTGAGCTCTTTTATTACATTGTGAGAGTTATACTCCCACAATTTAGTACACCATGATCTTTAGTTCACCAAACTCAAAGATCTACAATCTACTTCTCAAACAGCTAGCCACACATGGCTTCTTAATACAACATAACAAACCTAAGACTATACATAGTCTCAACACCATAACTCACAATTTTATGTTTCTAGCAAAAAGAAACCTTACAAATCACAATAAAAAATTTAAAACACAAGTTACAGAATATTGAAGTTCAAGCAACAATATTTCTATCTTGATCAGGAAGTAGTCGTGACTCAAGAGTGAATGCTTTTTGCAATATGTCTTGATTTGTATCTTCAAAAAAATACTTAAGCAATCATTTTTTCATATAGAAACAACCTCAATTTAGCAAACTAAAACAATCCAATCAAGAATGACATTTGTCAACCACTGTCAAAGATAAGCTTCAAAAACACTCAAGCAATAATCAAGGTTCTTTTCTCTTTAAGCAAATAGCAAGAGACAAGAAATATATGGTTGAAAATAAAACCAGTCTCAATCCAAGATAGGCGGATAAAGAAATTGAAATAAAATCGCAATGTAGTTATCAAATTATCTTAAACAAACCTTGTGAAGATATCACATGGATTTTCTTGCAAGATTATAAAGAAAATCAAAGAGTGCTTCAAACAGAAAGAGATTACCGCGAGCTCATATGATTAGACAAGGAATGATTCTAGATATAACATGGTTTTTCACAAAGCTCGTATGATCAGACAAGAAATGCTACTTCATGGACTGTTTTTCACAAAAGTATACAGACGGCTTTCCTCAAGAATCATGTGTATATGTCAAAAACCTTAGCCGTCACTATATATAATTTCCAATAGAAGCATTTTTGGGTAAAACGAAAATAATACCATTTTGTAATCAAGATCCCTTGATTTCCTTCCGAAAAGCTTCCATTTTGATCGAATTCTTGCCTTCAAATGCCATCAGCATGTCTTGAGGTAGAGAAGGAATGAGAAAATGAGAAAGGTAGGTTTAGAAGTGTTGGCAAGAATTTGCATCTCAACCAGCCACTTATGTATTAAGCAAAGTGCACCATTTCATTTAGTTTCAACACACGGTCACATAAGGCAACGGCACCCATGTAATTTTATTTCCATTTTTGTTTTGGATTTTGCTTTAATACACAAATGATTTTATCCATTTAATTATTTGTTTCCAAACCAAGAGTCTTATTCAAATTCGTAGCATAGTTAACAATTTATTTCAAGGCAAGTGATTTAAGCATAATAACCATAGGTATGTAAGAGTTTTTGTCTCCAAATAATCATCATTTTGATTATTTGTGTAACATATGTTCCGCATTTTTATTGGCACAGGATAGAGTTAAAATGACCTAATTTAAATATCTATATAAAATTTTTAAAATCGTTTTTCAATCATTGTCAACATCAAAATATATTTAACAATGTTTAATATTTGCAATTTTGTTGTCTGATAAGCCTTTAAACTCAATGCACCTTTTGGATTGGATTAAGAGAGAGATATTAGATTTTGCAACTCCATTTTCCTTGTTCTTTTACCCTATTGCAAAAAAAATGTTTTGTTCCATAATAGCTAATTACTTTGGTTTATAAATTGCCATTCTTAGTTAAAAATAATGGTGGCATCCAACAAAGAATGAGAATGAAATTGTTTAAACTGAAGTTTAAATTGATACCAGAGCATACAACAACCAATAGTTAATCTAAAACAGAAGACTATATGTCATAACCTTCTACACAATTTGAAGAACAACATTCATGGTATAACATTGAACTTATCTTTTACATTATCTAGAAATTGATAATATGTAACTCTCCACTTGTGGCTAAAAATTAAAGGACCACAAACTCCGCAAAATCCTACAAGAAATCCAACAGCTATAGGAATTAGAAACCAAGGCATTCCAAGCCAATCTCCCTCATTCTTAACGTAATTGTCTCATTTGTTGCCATCATTGTGAGAACACTCTAGAAGTGGGGGTCCACAAAGATCAAGGTTGCTCTCATATGCAGATGCATCAAAGCTTTGAAGTTGAGTGCCAAATGGTATTTGTCCTTGTAAATGATTGTATGCAACATTGAAGTGGGACAAAGAATGCAAACTAGTTAGCGATGTTGGTATTTCACCTGAAAATTGACTTGAAGAAAGGTCTAATTCCTCCAAATCTATGAGTTTAGATATTTGGTTTGGAATGTTGCCAGTGAAATTTTTATGACTAAGATCTAGTTGATGAAGTAGCTTCAAATATCCAATCTCAGTAGGAATGTTGCCACTAAGAAAGTTGTGTGCAACCAATATTCTTGGTTTCATATTTGAAAAGAGCATTGTATTCCCAAGAGCTTCCTCCTAAAATTGGCAAAATTAAACGTTTTTCTCTTGGAACACTTACTGAAACCAATGCTGGTAATATACAAAGCTCCTTAGGAAGTTCACCTGAAAAGTGGTTACCACTCAAATCTAAATGGAAGAGCCTTGGAAGAGTTGACAACCAACTTGGAATTGAACCTACAATAAAATTGGAATACAATTATAGAATTTGTAGCTTCTTAAGTGTAGATAGCCATTTTGGCAATTGACCAGTTAGTTGTGAAGCACCAATATCCAAGAATCGGATGTTCACAAATCCATTAGAAACCATAATATTGTCATCACTTGGTATTGCCTCATGAAAAAAATTTGCTCCAAGTAAGGCTACACTAAGCTTCTTACATTGCATCAAAATGTTTATTACCCCTGTGTTATATTGGTTAGTTGATTTTTGTGAAAGGTAAGATAAGTGTTTTAATTGAGAAAGCTTAGAAGTGATTTGCCCTTCAAATCTATTGGCTGAAAGTCGAATTGCTACTAGGGACATGCAAAAATAAAGACTCATTGGCAAGTTACCAAAAAAGTTATTACCCTTTAGGTCAATAATTGTAAGTTGACAAAGATTAGAGAAATTAAAAGTAGAGATATCACCTTCAAAGAAATTGTCCCGTAATATCAACTTTTCAAGGTTTGTGCAATTCACTAAAGATAAGGGTAAAGAGCCTGTTAAGGAATTTGAATAAAGAACCAAGTACTTTAATTTGGAGAGTTTTCCAATATCCACAGGAAGTTTGCTACTCAAATGATTGTCATGTATATCAATGTTGACAAGGTTGGTGAGGTTCAAAATGTCATTGGTAATAGATCCTGAAAGATTATTAGAAGGTAAGAAGATTTCTTCTAATCTTACTGCATTGTACATATCACTATGAAGTGGTCCAAAGAGAGAGTTAAAACCTGCCCGAAAAGCTTTAGTTTGGAACATGCCCCTAGTCCTCGAGGAATTTTTCCACTATGATAGTTAAGAGAGAAATCAAGGAACTTGACAAAAGAAGAATTGAAGCAAGGGAAAGATGGAATAGGACCTGTTAAACTATTATTGCTGACATTGAGTTGGATCAACGTGGTTGGTCTTTGAAGAAATGAAGATGGGATGATACCATAGAAGTGATTACTAGATATGTCAACTATTTGAATGGAGTAAGGTAAATTAGATGTACCTTCAATATCTCCAATTATATTGTTGTAGCTTAAATCAAGTACCTTGAGATGATTCAAGGATGAAACGAGTTCCTTTGGGAGAGCACCTAAGAGCGAATTGTGGGAGAGATTGAGGTGAGAGAGATACGTGAGGTTTCCTAGAGACACAGACAAACTCCCACTGAGGCGTCTATTGGGTAGCCAAATACGGATAACCTGACCTTTGTGATCACAAGAAATACCATCCCACTGGCAACAATCCATAGAAGTCCAATTTAAAGGAGGAGAAGATGTACTAACGGGTAAGGACAACAAAGACTCGTATTCTATCTGGTTGCAGGCATGACTTATGGAGAAAATGCCTAAGAGAAACAAAGCGAAAAGGATATGATTAGGCATTAGATCTTGTCTGGTTCTTGTTTGGTAACTCAAACTGGAAGAACCATAGTAAACTAATGCCTATTTTTTGTGCCAAAGGAAAGAAAGAAAACGTTCTACAAGAAGCAAGAGAAAAGTGAGGTACATCTTGTACATCTCTATATGAGTTTGCCCGAGTTTTCAAGTATATATAGCAAGAATTGTTTGGTTAGAGATGAGAAGTTTACAAGCGGAATCAGTTATCGCCATTGGATTCAAGTTTTGCTAAGTCCACTATTTGAAAATTGCTATAAATTAAAGTTCTTATCTCAAGTCTATGGGTGTTCTTCCCACGATTCTGTGGAACTATTTGTGCTACCATCGTTGATTTTGTCAACTATAATCACAATGCATGTGACATTAAACCTAAACCTTTTATTTTATTGACTAAGGAAATATTTAATTGTATTAAACTTTGTTAAGTCAAGCAAAACCACGCTAGTTTGAATACTGCCAATAAAATTATAATTGAAGCCTAATCTATTGCTAGTTACTACCTGCTCCTGAATAAAGGAACCTAAAAATTTAAATATTTGGCCGTTGGTTTGTCAATAATCTTAATTGACTAATCATTGGATAATTGAATGATTGAACATAATCTAAATAACTAGCATGAACCATGTGCTCTCATATACAGATTTCTTAATTCATTAGTTGGACACCATCGCGGCCTTGTTGAATAATGTCATCAAACTTAAAACTAAGTCTCAAGCAACCTTTACTCCCAACTGAGTTAAGTTCTTGTGGATAAATTTTTCTCATTTGATTTGGGTTTTGCCAAGTCCGGTTATTGGAATTTGCTATGAATAAGCAGCTAACCACGAGTCCATGGGAGTATTTCCCACGATTTTTGTAACTATTTGAGTCGCCATCATTGATTTTGTCAACTATAGTCACAAAGCACGTTACGTCTAGACCGTTTACTTTCGTGACTAGGGAAATATTTAATTGTTATAAAACGTTGCTAAGTCAAGTAAACCATGCCAATTTGAATACTTCCGATGGCACATTACACTTGAAGCCCGATCCATCCATAGTTACTACCTGCTCCTCCTGACAGGAACTCAAAAATTTAAGTAGTTGGCCGTTGCTTTGTCAATTATCTTAGGTGACTCAAGATTGAATAAAATCCGAAGGACTAGCATGAGCCATGAACTCGCACATACAGATTTCTCACTTTGTCAGTTGTACCCCGGCGTGGCCCTTGTCAAATTATGTCCTTGACAGTTGTGAAGTAGATGATTTATTTTCCAGTCAAGTCTAAAGGAGAGACAAATAGTGTCCATTTTCCTTTAAATATTTGCTGGCATCCTCCTCTGATCACGGAGGCAAATACGTTCTTACACAGTAAGTCAAATCAACATATTGCGTAATTTTTTCTCCCTCTTTTTCGTGAATGAAGTTTTTAGCTGTCCATAGAGTAAATAATCTGTCACAGAGCGATCGGTAAAGAGGAAGAGATCCCAAAGCTAAGAGAAGCTAGGAATGGCTGCAAAAGAGAAGTTGCCCAAGTGAGGCAAAGAGAGAACATAGATATGAAAGTGCAAGTAATGTTCCTATTTATAATACAAGGACTAATTATCTGAGGAAATAATACCCTCAATAATAGCAATATACTATTCTCAATTAATGAAATATTCTAGCCCCAATATACACCACAATTCGCTGTAGAATCAATAGTTATGTATTGAGCAAAAAATAAAAGGAAAAAATATGTTACTCTGATCTGTAATTGCACTTAGAATGGTCAAGCTACAGCAGGAGGAAGACAGTCAAACATGCTTCCCCAATACTTAATTGCATTTTGAACATCATGTAGGCTAATTCTATATATAGTGAGCCGCATCTCTGAAATTTTGAGGCAGTTGCAAAACTCTTCCTTAATTTAAAAATTTTCTGCAAGGTTTGCCAACACAAATCCTGCACCCAGTTGAAAATGTAAATGAATTGCCCAATGTCGCAACGGAGTCGTCCAAACAACAGAAAAAGCCCAAGTGAAACATCATGTTTATTGATCTGAAAACATGTCAATGGTAACTTATAAACTCTCATGTGGCCAACCCAAGGATGAATGGGTAATGCAAAGCCAGGGAACATGTTCTGTCTTGAGCCAAACGCAGCCAGCACTCAAACATCCCATGAACAAATTCACACGTCCAGACAAATCATCATGGGTGGAAGACAAGCTGTAAACAACTCCTTTTCTTCTCTGCAGAATAGACACCGCCCACAGGTGAAACGAAGTCATGATGCCACACCGCCCACAAGTTGCACCACCGACACCTTATCTTGTATGCATAACATGCGTCGGCCCACAAGTGGACGCAAATCATCACATGCCACCGCCCGCAACTTGCGCAGCTTTTATCAATAGATATGGGACGCATTCGAGGGCGTAACGGGTGCGAAGGAAGAGTTTTGTATTATGGTTATGTGAAAAGTAGCAGGGCCGGCCCTGTGCTTACGGAAGTTCCTCTATTATACATTTTTCTCTTTATTTTTTCCACATTTTCTTTTGTGTTTTCTCTTTTTCTTTTTATGTTATTATGATTCTATCGAAATTCTATTCTTCACCCGTAGGCATGGAATTATGATTTTCAATACATCATACTAAATATGTAAATCAGAACCTTAAATATTGTGTAATTTTTTTTTTTCAAGAAGGAAGTCGTAGCTGTCTACGAATAAAAAATCCAATTTTAGAGCTCAAAATATGCAAGATATGTTCTTCCAAACTGATTGCAACATGTTTTATTAGGATGGTGGTTCTGCTAATCATGAATATTCGTTGCTCATCTACCGAAACACCTCTCCCTTTACTAGCATTTTTTGTTTCTCATGTCCCTCACACTCTTGCATGTTATTGTAGGAATATCCTCACAACCTAGTTTGATTAATTAAGCTCACAAAAAGTCATATCTCATAACGTATAAGATTCAAATTTGTGTTTGGAACCCCCTATCATGTTCCAAAATAAAAATAAATAAATAAGGACTGCTTGGAAACCAAAAATAATTTAGCAAGAAAAAATTTGAACTTATAGCAAATTCTTGGTGTCCTTAGTTGCCATCTCCAACCATTCTAAATTTCAAATAAGAAATGTCATATTGTTAAGAAATTGAGATATAAAATTGAAAGACCTTATGCCTAACCCAAAAATTAATTCGAACATTGAAGAAACTTCTTTAATTTAAACAAATCCTTAAGTGCATGTCCTAATAACATAGGGCAATCTACACCATAGGCTTGCTCCCTTGTTATAATAGATGAAAATCTACCATCAATGATACCAAATGGTGAATCTATAGGAGTTGCAAGGAAGAAACTTGAGATGAATATTGGCCAAAGAAGAAAATTAGGCTCTATACTATATTAAGATATTAAGATTTTTCACATAAAATGCCTTAAACCCAACCCAAAAGATTTAGATGAACCTTTAGGTGCATGTTTTGACAATATGGAATAATTCATACTATTAACACATCCCTTCATCATGTTTTCTCTAATGATCCTTTCGATTGAAATGCTTGAGGTGCTTACAACTTCTTGCAAAAGATGGACATATTAGTATGACCTGGAACAACCAAAAAAAAAAAACATAATGAGTTGAGAATTCAAATGACAACAGAAAGGAAATATGAATTTGGAAGAAATAGAAGAAAGAAATGTGGTACGTACTTCTTCCCTTTTCTATTGAACTTGAATGTCCCAAGAAGGTTAGAAATGTCTAGTTGCAGGATGCTTGACCTTTTAGCAAGATTCATCGTGTTGACGGGGGAGTAGGTGCCGAAGACCCAACGCCTGCCGCAAACTTCGTGGTCATTGGTGCTAGTCATTTCATCCTTACAAGTCACAGCAACAAATTTTTAAGGTCTTCACGATCTTGTCCACCCTTATCCCCTCCCGCATCTCGCGAGGAATCAAAAAAGTCAATTGCAAAAGTTTGCGCTTGCATTAAGGAGACCGTTTCTCTTTAAGACTATCTTACAAGAAGTAAACGTAAAAGAATATAAGAACAATAATTAATTAATATGGGTACACGGATGCACTTAAACGGATTGATCTTTTCAAACAAAGGTGTAATTGTAGCGGTCCTGTGATAGATTTTGAGCCCTAACGTAAGACCTTGTTAAAGGACGTAAAGGAACCAAGGAAAAATCAACAGGAACAGCCTTAGAATGCTTCACCTTTCTACCAATCTTGAACTTGTATGAATTACACAAGGATTTCTTAGAGGGAACCCCAGACCTCAGCAAGCAACAAAATGCTTCACAACTTTCAACAACCCCTTCCCGCCTCTAGTTCCCTCTATTTATCTTCGTTACTGACTCCTAACACCCTTGCTTAACAGATTCCTAACAAAGTTACTTAACAGACTCTTAACAGCCTGAAGCTTCCCTTTTATGTTTAGCAACAATTGTAAAAGCAAAATGACAATACATTTGATAAAGGCAAACGACATCGTCTGCAGTCCATCACTTATTAGAGACACCTCATCAAGGCTGAAATAAGGACATGGCAAGCTATTGTAAATGGACTGCTACATCCTTCCTCCCTAAGCAATAACCTTGTCCCCAAGGTTGAATAAGGGATAGTGTTCTTCAAAAAGTTCTGCATCCAGCCAAGTAGCTTCTTGAACCGGAAGACCTTGCCAATGAACTAGGTATTGTGGCCGCCTCTTCTTCACTCTCTGCTCCAGTATTGTTTGTGGAGGAGGACTGATTATCCCTTCATTCACCAAATAAGTTGGCAACTCAGCTTGCACTTGAATGCCTTCTCCAACCACTCCTTTTAACATGGAAACAGGGAACATATCATGTATCTTTGATCCCTCTGGAAGTCTTAAACGATAGGCAACTTCCCCTACTTTCTACAGCACCTCGAAAGGCCCAAAGTATCTCGGGGATAGCTTATGATTCTTTCTAACAACAACAAACTATCCTCTATAAGGCTGGAGCTTGAGATAAACATGATCCCCTACCTCAAATGATTCCTCTTTACGACCCACATTGTAATACTTCTTCATCCTATTCTGTGCTCCCCTTAGCCTTTCTTTAATCTCCTTAAGAACCATGTCTCGGTCTTGCAATGCTTGGTCAACAGCAGTTACTATAGAGGTTCCTGGAATATAAGACAAAAGAAAGGGTGGTGGCCTTCCATACATCACTTCATAAGGGGATTTTTTTGTTACACTATGGACACTAGTATTGTAACAATACTCAACCCACGGCAACCATTTGCACCACTCTTTAGGCTGATCCCATGTGAACCCTCTCAAGTACACTTCTAGCATTTTGTTAACCACTTCAGTTTGGCCGTCAGTTTGTGGGTGATAAGCTGTAGAAAAGTTGAACTTTGTTCCCTATAGCTTAAATAATTGTCTCCAGAAACCACTCGTGAAGACTACATCCCTATCACAAACAATGCTCCTCGGTAACCCATAAAGTTTGAATATGTGTTCAAAAAATATTTGAGCTACATTCACTACTGTATATGGATGTGCTAAAGCCATAAAATGTGCTGCCTTAGATAATCGATCCACCACTACAAAAATAACTTGCTTACCTTTGGAACTCGGCAGACCTTCTATGAAGTCCATAGATAAGTCTTCCCATACCTAATTAGGAATAGGCAGTGGCTGCAGCAACCCGTTGGGTTTAGTATTCTGGCATTTAATTCTTTGACAAAAATTACATTCCCTTACAAACTGCATCACTGTCTTCTTCATGTTAACCTAGAAAAACGTTGCCTTAACTCTCTGAAGAGTTTTAAAATACCCTTCATGTGTGTTCCCATGTATTTCTTGTAAAATGGTAGGGATTAAAATAGAGTTTCTACCCAAGAATATTCTACCTTGGTCGAAAAGAATACCATTTTTGTATTGCCAATGTCTACTAGCTTCTCCGATAATCACCTTGTTCAGCATCTCTTGAGTTTCCTTGTCTGTACGTGCTTCTTCCTGGATAGAATCCAGCCATTCTGGAATTGGCAGTGTGATAGCCAATAATCTGCTCTTTGGGAACCCCTTACTATTACTGCTCTCACCTACTTCCCATAATTTTTCATTTGATTTCCCATTCACGGTCTCATCAGCCTCATCCTCTTGTTGCAGCACCCCTTTTCCCTTACATAATGCTTGCTTTTCTTGCGGTTTATTCACAATCTCCTTCTCTGTATCGGTTATTTGAACTTCATCCCTCCTTGATAAGGCATCTGTTGCCCTATTGTCCTTCCCCAGTTTGTAATGTATTTCAAAATCACACCCCACTAACTTGATTAACCATTTTTGTTGAGCAGGGGTTGTAATCTTCTGATTCCACAAACTTTGAAGACTTCTCTGGTCTGTTTTCACCACAAACTTAGTCCCCAACAGATACTGTCTCCACCTTTTCACTGCCAAAATAAGTGCCAATAGTTCCTTTTCATACGTAGATAGTGATAAGTTCTTCCCCTTAAGGGCTTGGCTGAAATACGCAATTGGTCTTTGCTCCTGTGATAACACAGCACCCACCCCAACACCACAAGCATCACACTCTACCGTGAAAGGAATTGAGAAGTCTAGTAACCGTAGCACAGGTGCTTCTGTCATAGCCTTCTTGAGACTATTAAAAGCTACTTCTGCTATTGCCGTCCATTCAAAGGCTTCCTTCCTTAACAACTTAGTGAGTGGTGCAGCCAGAACTCCATAATGTTGCACAAATTTTCTATAATAACCCGTTAAACCTAGGAAGCCTTTCAAAGCCTTCACATTCGTAGGAACCGGCTAGTCAACCATGGTTTGTATCTTTTCATTCTCAACATGGACTCCTAACTCAGAAATCACATGACCGAGATAGTTGACAGTGCTTACTCCAAAAGCACACTTCTCCCTTTTAACAAACAGCTGTTGAGTTAACAGTTTCTCAAAAACCAACCTTACATGCTCACAATGCTCATTCCAGCTCCTGCTATATATCAAAATGTCATCAAAAAATACCAAAACAAAACTCCCAAGATACTCCTTGAAGACTTTATTCATTAAACTTTAAAAGGTTGAAAGGGCGTTGCACAACCCAAAGGGCATGACAAGGAACTCGTAATGCCCCAATGGAGTTTGGAAAGCTGTCTTCTTAACATCTGACTGTCTCATCTTAATCTGATGGTACCCAGACCGCAGATCAAGTTTAGTAAATAGTTTTGCCCCATGGAGCTCATCCAAGAGCTCATCCACCGTAGGTATAGGAAAACCATCCTTTACAGTTTCCTTGTTTAAAGCCCTATAATCCTCCATGTACCATCCTTCTTCCTTACTAAGATGACCGGAGATGAGAAAGGGCTACTGCTTTCCTGTATTATTCCTTCTTCTAACATTTCCAGAACCAATTTCTCAATCTCTTTCTTTTACAAATAAGGATATCGATATGGCTTACTGGCTATTACCTTCCTTTCATCTTTGAGTATGATTTGATGCTCATGGAATCTGTCAGGAGGCAACCCATGCGGTTTCTGGAACAGCACATCAAACTTCTCCATAAGTCTTTCAAATTGTCTTGGCCATTGCACCAATTCGTTATTCCCCTTTGTTTCTATAGTTTTTATCTGAACCACCACTCCCTCCTTCTGTTGCTGTAATAGCTTGGCCAGCTCTACACTATTGATCATCTTATTTTTCAATTTTCTATCTCCCTGCAATTCAACCAACTTCCCGGCATACATGAAGGTCATTTTCAACTCAGAGAAATCCCACCTAACTTCTCCTAAAGTCTCCAACCATTGAACTCCCAATATTACTCCCAAGTTAGGGATGGGTCGAATGAAAAAATCTGCCAGTAATTTGTTTCCTTGAAGCTGCAATTCCACATTTCTACAAAATTCTTTTCCTTGGAGCTTTTCCCCATTAGTAACTTCCACCTTAAAGGTTTGAGTCATTTCTGGTTCCAATTGCATCTTCCGAGCTAACTATGCACTCACGAAATTGTGAGTGCTTCCAGTGTTAACCAGCACCGCCACCCGCACCTTATTCCTTCCCATATCACCTTGTATACGCATAGTTCTTGGACAGCTTACTCCACATAAAGCTGCCACAGATAACATTCGTAATTCTCCCTGATTTTCTTCTACTTCCTGTTCACTATCTTCACTACTTTCTTCAGGATCTTGAACCTCTAGCAAAAACAACTTCTTACATCTATGGCCAGGGGTAAACCTCTCATCACAATTAAAACATAACCCCTTCACCCTCTTATCCATTATCTCCGGTTGAGTAAGCCTTTTAATAGGTAATGAAACCTTATTTTCATTGTTCTTATTTTTTGTTCCAGCACCTACAAACTGTTTCTTCATCACCTGGTTAGCTGGATTTTTAGCAACCAACTCCTTAGCTTCAAACAATTTAGCAAATCCAATGGCAGCAGACAATGTAGGTGGATTGTGAGCAATAACATCCAACCTAATTTTCTCTTTCAAGCCACTAGTAAAACAGCTAATTCGTTGTTCAATGCTTAAATGGCTAGATCTTAAGAGTAGCTTACCAAATTGTTGCTGGCAGTCCTGAACCGATCCATTCTGTTTGAGCTTCGTCAATTCACCAAAGTGATCAGTGAAAATAGTAAGTCCGAACTGCTTCATTACTTCCTCAGTCAAGACAT
The DNA here is from genome assembly GCA_028551395.1 of Casuarina glauca. Lineage (NCBI taxonomy): Eukaryota > Viridiplantae > Streptophyta > Magnoliopsida > Fagales > Casuarinaceae > Casuarina > Casuarina glauca. The sequence continues at coordinate 21,642,578 of CM052349.1, read as the reverse complement.
TCCAGGATATAAAATCAGTCTCATGCTCCTTCCGTAGAAGCTGGTACACCATCTGTGCTTCACGATCCAAATGCCATGATGCGATTCTAACTTTATCCTCATCAGGAGTGTCATGAAAATCGAAGAACTGTGATGCACGATCTATCCACCATGTAGGATCTGAACATCCATCATACTTGGGGAACTCCAACCTCACCATTCTGGTCTGAATTTGTCCAAAATGCGAGCGCCTTTCCTCTCGACGTCTTTTATCACCTCCGGAATCATCACGAGTACGATTTCCTCCACTCTGTCCTGATGATTCAGGATCCCCATTCTTACTGGACTCAAACCGAGCCGCAATGCCATCAATCCGAGTACTAAGGGCTTCGATTAATTGATGCATCGTCTCTGACAACTCCTGAACACCAGAATTGGAGTTCGGTTCCTTCCCTTGGTCAGAGCCTGGCTTTGATACCAATTTGCAGCGGTCTTGTGATAGATTTTGAGCCCTAATGTAAGACCTTGTTAAAGGACGTAAAGGAACCAAGGAAAAATCAACAGGAACAGCCTTAGAATGCTTCGCCTTTCTACCAATCTTGAACTTGTATGAATTACACAAGGATTTCTTAGAGGGAACCCCAGACCTCAGCAAGCAACAAAATGCTTCACAACTTTCAACAACCCTTTCCCGCCTCTAGTTCCCTCTATTTATCTTCGTTACTGACTCCTAACACCCTTGCTTAACAGATTCCTAACAAAGTTACTTAACAGACTCTTAACAGCCCGAAGCTTCCCTTTTATGTTTAGCAACAATTGTAAAAGCAAAACGACAATACATTTGATAAAGGCAAACGACATCGTCTGCAGTCCATCACTTATTAGAGACACCTCATCAAGGCTGAAATAAGGACGTGGCAAGCTATTGTAAATGGACTGCTACAGTAATCTTTTCTTCTTACCGATGGTTACAAATATTGAACAACTTAGTTTATACAATATGATAATGCAAAATTTATAGCTAACCTTACGCTTTGAAGGAAACTAAAAAAGACACCGAAATCAGAAAATAAAACTATCTACGTTTACTAGAAAGAAATTACCTCGTAACACTAATTCGCTACTTCCCACGTTAACACTAACCCCGTTTTACCTGCATTTCCCATCACACGTCCCTTCCAACTTTCCACACATTTAGCTTTCATTGCCTTGCATTGCGTGTACTTCCAGCTGCTTCCTACAATCCCTTTGTTTAGGTCTTTTAGTTGCTCCTCGCGATTTTCTTTGCTTCGGTCTTCCACTTTCGCAACGTTGTCTTCCAAAACGACCCCTTAAACAGCTCTTGACCCGTACACGTGACAAAAGCCCATTCCCTTTTTAAATTGACTCAGTAACTTGTAAGGAGGTGAATATGCCTTCCATTTAAAGAGGATATTAAGACAATGTACAAACAGTGTTAGACATTGTTTTCAAGAAGTTTCATGCGTCCTAGATCATGAAACAACGTCAAATGGCCGATCTCGACAAGAAAGTTGCCAGTATGACCATTGTCTGAGAGAGGACTTTTAATGGGTGGAAGTTACTGTGAAAAGATTGGTGAACCCAAATGATGTTGACAACTAGAGCCTTCGTTGATACCAACCACTGGCAAGACACAGCCCAAAAACTTCGTCTAGAAGCATCTTCAACTTAGATGGCCATGGTTCCTGTTTAAAAGCTTATGACAGTCGAAGAAAAATTATGAGGAATCAAAATTAGACAGTCGGGTGCACCTCACTAGCTGCTAGACCTTGACGAGGAACCAAATCTCTTGAACAAGATGGTCCCTCCCATACGAAATTAATCATTGCGTGTGACTGCCAATGTGATTGGTTCTTCTGCTCTGTAGTTAAACAAAAATTAGGGTCTACAGTCCTCAAGGTATGTCTGTATTAAACAAATTATTTATTCTAGAATTGACGTTTAAACGCAAACTTTACCCGTTAATGGTCCAGGACTTCTTGTCGCCCAAGTGGCCATCATCATGCGGAAAGAAAAGAAACGTAAATGCCTCAAATTTCAACTATAGATCGGATGTTTCAGTTCTTCAGGTAAAAGGGAGGAACAACCTACTACAAGAAGCAATTTTTCTACAAGAACTAAAATAGTTTTTGCATTGGCGTAGTTCTATGTGCAACTGGAAGTCAAGGTAGAATAATAGATAAAAAAAGGACAGCTTTTGATTGTTCATAGAGTTTACCTTTCTACTACGAAGTGAAGGAAGAACATGAGTAGTTTATTGGACTGAACTTTGTCCTAGTATGTAATAAGATACTATGGATATTTTGCACATTGAAGTTTGCTTATCAATGAAGCAATGATAGCCTTATTTTCTTCACTATTTATCTAAATATATTTATGAACTAATTAAATATTGTATCTGATATCAAGTTTGCTCGACAATCCGAGTCTCTTCCCTCCCCTTGGCAAACCACATGGCTAATACACAACCATGTATTAAATTGTCCATGCAGTAGAGGACAAAAGTAGATCCATTAAGTGGTGACAATGGTAGAAAGAGGAGACAAGGTAACCAATTTTCTTTTTCTTTTTTTGTGGTTAAGTAAACGGGGGAAGGGTGAGAGTTAATTGTCAAACCTAAGACCTTTTGGTTTTAAGTAGCATGGACGGCTAACTGAACCACATGCTTATGAATGAAATAAGGTAATTAGTTGTTGAGTGCAAATAAGAATTTATTTGAATGACTCTACATGTCTTAATGAGTGTTTTAAAATGAAATTCATAGTAATAAATATTTCTCTATGCCTACCATTTAATAGTATTTATACTTGGTCTCTCTTCAAAATTTTACCTGTTTCAACTTTCAAACTTAATGATGAAAAATTAAGAGGGAAAAAAAAACCACCATGTCCAATTCAATGAATATAGATAAAGTCATGGGAATGGGGCATTGAAAAGCATCCAAAAAATGAACATAAACTATGTACATATTATCTCTTTATAAATTCAAGAACCGTCAAATACCAATTTGAACCGTCAGAGTCTATGGACTAAATCTGTCTGATATTAGGAGGCCGAAGATCTGTTGAAACTTTAAATTCAGATGGCCATTTTTAAGTTTGGGTACAAAGATCCCCTTTTACAATTTTCAGGTCTGGAAATCCCTTTTAAAACACTGGGCTTGAAAGCCTTTTTGGACATGTTGATTTGAAAGCCCATAATTTGTATACCCATTTGGAATTTTTGGGTTTCAACATTCAAGCATATGAGCTACAACATGCTTCTCCATAGTAACTTCCGAAACTTTCTCCGCCGAAACACCTCACCAGTAATCGACTTGCTTTGCATAAGCAAGCCAGTCTGTACATCACGGGACTCGGTTCCCTCTTACGGAAACCAGCCTGGCCATCCACCGTTGCTGCCACGTCATATCTCAATGCTGAACAGGAAATTTTTCATTGGATATTAGATGCTTAAGTACCGCTCACGATCCAGGAGCCTATCTTGCTAAATATGAAAGAAAACAATGCCGGGCTTTAATTTTGCCAAATTTCTACAGCAAGCATTTGGTCATATTTGGCCCTGATGGCCAATATTTTTTATTTCCTTTTCCTTCAGGATAGGTGGCATTTATGGTCTTTCTGCAATGACCTCTATCGATACGACACCGCCAAAATCACATCAATTTTTCTTGTCGCTGGATTAGGACATTGAACTACGTAACACCAATCTTCTCATTAAGTTAAATGCAAAACTAAAGAAAGTAATCAAGATTAAATAAGCTAACCCACTTGATGATGAACACGTTATTTTTTATTTTTTAATTTTTAATTTTTGTATCATAGGATTAGGATCATCACGTTTACTTTAAATTATGGACCAACACAATCCTAGAATCAGCCCTTCATACATTTCCATGTCTAGAACACATGCCTGTCCTTGGAGTTAAGTTACTTGAGAAACCGCGATTTTGGAAGAGGTTATTGCATTTTATGATCCTCTCCGGGAACATAGCAAATTTGTTGGAGGACCTGAACGAATGTTTGATATTACACTATGGATGTCGTTGCTCTCATTAAAGAGATGCGCAGCCAGTACAACCAAGTGGATCCATCGAGGCTATATGAACTCAGTAAACTGTATCAGATGAGATAGGCTGAGGGAATGGTAGCTAACTACTTTAACAAGCTTCAGCGCCTCTGGGACGAGTATTGAATCGTAATGGTGCACAAATGACCAGAGATATCAAAGAGATGCAGTCGCGGATACTGATGGTGAAGCACTCCCCAACATCTTGCAGTGTGTATGCCAGTGTAATAAGGCAGAATACCGGCGAGGGAGGTTGGAGAGGAAGGCTAATGGCGGTGTTGCTTTTATTGCAAACAAAACGTTCACTTCCTACTCAACCCAGCGTCGCCTACTATCGGAGAAAGGGTTGTAGGAAGTGATGTTGTCCTTGTTAATCAAAACTTGCGTACAGGGGAAACGACCGTGTTTTAGCTAGGACAAAATGTAATTAAAATGGCCATGAAACAGCGTCAAACGACAGATTACAACAAGGATATTGCCCATAAGACCGTTTGTTGGACCAAAGGAATAAAAAGTAGAGTCTTAGAGAAAGCAAGTGAGAAGAAAATATTATTGTATGTTTTCTTTTCTATCGCAAGCTAATTCTGTGAAAGGAGAAGCCATAGTGAATGATCTTTATTGTTTCATTGAACCAATGATTTTTGCTTTTTGTTTATTAATTCTAGGCTCTTGCCGTTGGTTATAGGTATGGTTTTTACTGTTGAAAATATGAATAAATAGAAGTATTGATTAGACCAAAGCAATCAGCAAAAGCTGTGAATTCTCCTAACATTGCTCGCAATTTGGTCTAACATGTGCCTGACGTAGGTGATAAAGTCGGCCAGATTGGAATTTTGGGCGAGGGATCAAGTGTAGCTCCGACCGATCAAGTGTGAATTCTTCGCAATGCTTTTGAAAGAAGTGACTCCAAATTTTCCAAGGGAACATAGGGAAAAAATAAGAGTGTTTTTGTCACTCATTTCTATTGGTTTTCTAGTTATTATGTCATTTCATTATTTACACTTGAAGTGATCGTTATAAGTTTTAAACTTAAGAATGCAATTTTTGTAATGTACTTGAGAACATAGTTAGAATTTACATAGCGTAAGTATTATGTTAGTCAAACTAAAGATTCAATTTTGAACTTAATATCAATTTTATTGTTTACAATCAAGAAAGTAGTACATGAAAAAAAGAATTATATAGAAACATTAAACCCTCTCAAACTTATATTTTATTGTGTCATAATTAAAGGATTTTAAACTTAATTTTCTCTTAGATAAATTGTAATACTAAAATATACTCCTACGCTTTTGTATTTCATTATTCTTAAGTAAATTAATTCACATATTCATTAAAAAATCAATTTTAAAGTAAAAAAACTTTAACAAAATAAGGAGGTTTGGAAATTACCAAAATCCCCTTCAAACCAAAAAAGGTACTACCACCATCGGCCTAGTTGGGTCATTGTATAAAAAGTATTTCTTATTAACAAATAGGTATCTATTGAAATTTTAGTATTTGATTTCGGAAGTAGAGGAAAGACAATGGTGGATGTTAACAAAAGCTAATGTTCTTCTTATGTTGATAAAGCAAAGTTTATAAATAGTACATTTATCTTTCTGTTTTCATTTGCCTTTGGGCATCAAAGCTTTGAAGAGTATTTGAGGAGAAATCATAATAAAATCTTATGTTTGCATTTCAACTAATATGGTCCAACAACTATCTTTTAAATGTACTTAGGTATATTTCAAAGGCTACGATAGGCAAACAATGAAGATTTTTTTCAATTTTCATTATTTTGAGATATTTAATTATTTGTTCAAGATTAGTCCTTTGCTATATCCCTTTCATGCAACTATTATAAGGCATTACTACTTTCCTAGTTCTATTTTCTTATTTACTTTTTGATTTGATCTATCTACCAAAAGACAAGGTGGAATATTATCTAGAAAATCTGGACTCCCATCTTAGAATGATTACATGTTTGGCCCCGAACTATTTTCTTTGCATGCAATTGAGTTGCAAATTTTAGGGTTACTAGTCATAAACTCATCATGGATATCATTCCTAGTTAATGTTAACCAATAATTGAAATTATTTCAAAATAAAACTTCATAACATAATTGATAATAGAATATACAACAACCACTTTTAAAAAGGAAATTGATAATTCATGACCTTCTACTTAATCTAGCAAATAAAACTACTAGTGTGACATAAAACCAATCTTTTAAAGTGTCTACAAAACGAAAATATACAACTCTCCACTTATTATTAAAAAGTAAAAAGACACAAACTCCCTAAAATCCTACAATGAAGCCAAGAACCATACTGATTAGAAACCAAGGCATATGAGGCCTTTCTTCCTCCTTTTGAATGTCCTTGTCGTTATTACTTTTTGTAGTATCGTCACACTTTGGAAGTGGTGGTCCATAGAGTTTTAGATTACCCTCATACATAGAGACATCAAAGCTTTGGAGTTGGGTGCTTGATGGTATTTGTCCATATAGATGATTGTATGCAACATTAAAGTAAGACAAGAAATTCAAATTGACTAGTGAGGTAGGTATTTCACCATGAAACTGATTTAAAGAAAGATCCAATTTTTCCAAGCCTATGAGCTCTCCTATTTGATTAGGAATTGTGCATGAAAAATTCTTATCACTAAGCTCCAATACATTAAATGCCTTCAAATGTCCAATCTTAAGAGGAATGCTACCACTGAGTTGATTACTTGAAAGCATTATTCCTGGCTTCATATTTGATAAAGTATTATATTGGTAACCACCACCAATAGTTGGAAAACTCAAATAACTACTTTTTCTTAAAGCCTCCTTTGAAACTAATGCTAGCATTGTACAAAGCTCTCTTAGAAATTCACTAGAAATGAAATTATCAGACAAATCAAAACGGAAAAGTCTTGGAAGATTTGACAACCACATTGGAATTGAACCTGTGATATTATTGCCACCAAGGTATAGAACTTCTAAATTATGAAGCAAAGATAGCCATTTAGGTAATTGACTTGTTAGTTGGCAACCAGCAAGACTCAAAAATCAAATATTTTTGAATCCATCAAAACCAACTATACTATCATCACTTGGCATTGCCTCTCCAAAAAAGTTTTCTCCAAGCTGGAGTACTGAAAGATATTTGCAATTTTTTAGATTCTTGAATGCTTCTATGATATTGGTTAAACTATTTATAGCAAGTGAAAGAAAAGATAAGAATTTCAATTGAGCCACTGCTGGTACAATTTGTCCTTCTAATCTATTGCCAGAAAGTCGAAGTGCTACTAAGGACTTACAATAGTAAAGACTCATTGGCAATTTACCAAAGAAGTTATTATCAATCATGTCAAGCATAGTTAGTTGTTTAAGACCAGTGAAATTAAAGGTAGAGATATCTCCTTCAAGATAATTCTCTCCTAAAGTCAACACCTCGAGATATGTGCAATTTACTAAAGATGAGGGTAAAGGACCTATGAAGGAGTTAAAATCAAGGTCCAAGTACTTTAATTTAGAAAACTTTCCAATCTTCATGGGAATTTGGCCACTCAACTTATTTTTTTGTAATTCAAGTTTAGTGAGTTTGGCAAGGTTCACAATGTCACTACTAATGGGCCCTAAAAGACTATTAGAAGGTAGAGATAATTCCTCCAATTCTATGGCATTATATTTATCTTGTGGAAGTATTCATGAGAGAGAGTTAAAACTTGCTCAGAAAACCTTTAGTTTAAGACAAGCCCCTAATCCCTTAGGAATTTGGTCAACATGATCATTATAAGAAAAGTCAAGAAGCTGGACAAAGGAAGAATTGGTGCAAGGAAATGATGGAATAAGGTTAGTTAAGTTGTTGTTGCTAACATTGAGCTTCATTAACCTCCATGTTGTATGAAGAAATGAAGATTGAATTGTCCCATTGAAGTGGTTACTAGATATGTCAAGTACTTGAATGGAATCAAGACAACATAATGTATTTGTAATATCTCTAAACAAATCGTTGTAACTCAAATCTAGGACCTTAAGTTGATTGAAGGTTGAAAACAATTCCCTTGGAAGAAGACCAACAAGTAAATTGTGGGAGAGATTAAGATGAGACAAATACTTGATGTTTCCAAGTGAGACGGGCAAAGCCCCTGTAAGGCCTCTAAATGGTAACTAAATATGGGTGACCATACCTTTCTTATCACAAGAAATTCCTTCCCAATGGCAATAGTTGATGGAAGACCAATCTAAAGGAGGAGAAGATGTGTTGAAAGGCAAAGACAATAAAGATTGGTGCTCCATTTCATTGAAGGCATGACTTACAAAGAAAATGTGGAAGAGAAACAAGGCAGCAAGAAGAGGATGAGGTATCAACTGTTGCATGTTTGCAGTTAGATAACTCACCCAAGAAGCTTAGTTTATGTTTTGGGCCAAAAGAGCACAAGGCAAAGTTTTTGAAGAAGTAAGAGAATAATGAAGGAGAACCTCTATACCTTTCTCTATGGTTGCCCAACTTGCCAATATATATAGGAAGAAATTGTTTTGGCTGGAAACAAGATTCTACCATCTTAGACTTTACACGTGGAATTGGTTTAAGCCACTTGATTCTTTTCTTGTTAAGTCCACTTGATGAAAATTACATAACCTACTTTTGTATTGATATATATTTTATGTCTAAGACAAGTAAAAAGAAAAAGGTTCATCTTTTGGAGTTGGCTAAACCATTAAATTGGTATTGGTAGTACTGTTGAGCAAGTTGTGACAAAAAGGTTTAGCTTTTTTATTGCAAAAAAGAAGCCAAAAAAAAAATGTTTTTTTTTTTTTGAAAAATGGGGCACATGAACCCTTAAATTATATAATAAATGCAGAGTTTGTTTTGCAATTGAACCTTAACAAAATATAGCTAATGACTCCAGCAAACATAGAGCCACTAACCTTCATACATTAAGGTTTGTTTAAATTGATAAATAATCAATTTTCTGTATATGGTTTTAGGAATTTCAAGTTTCTAATTTGGAGACAAGAAATTAGTTCTAAACTAGTTAAATGCAATGTTAGCTGCTGTTTTATTAATTATCTCAGGGCAATTAACCATGGAATGTGATTTAATGGACTAACAGGAGCCACACTAGGTGTGAACTGTATGAAGTGATATGCCGATGAGATTTATGAGACAAGAAAGTACTTGAAAAATAGGTCGAGAAGAAGAAGGTGTAAGTCAATCGCATTTGTGAGACGAGAAAGTGCTTGTAAAATGGGATGAGAAGAAGAAGGCATAAGTCTGACATCAAACACAAACTCTGAATCATATCCAAATGTGTTGTAACCTTTTCATTCTCATTTACATGAATAAAGTTTTAGTTGTCCTTCAAGTGAATCCAATTTACAAGCTTGACATACATAGCATATGATCTTTCTTACTCTTCCCACCATATTTTATTATGATAGTGGCTACAATAAACCACCAATCATTGTTATTTATCTCTCATTCATTCCATTGCGGCCTTCGAAATCATTGGAGGAATAATCCGCTTAAGTCTCTCCAATAACTTTTCGTGTAAATTTTTAGAATAATCTTAGTTTCATCAAATTAGCCCACCGACCGATTTTGTGTAATTTACAAGATTTTAAATTGAAGTTAGAACCGGGCAGGCAACCATGTGTGCTATAAATAAAAACACCAAAATCGTAACGAAAATAAGGGTTGCTTTTAAACCAAAAATAATTTAGTGTCAAAATTTGATAATAGATTCCTGGTGCCATTAGTTGACGTCCCCCACTATTCTTAATCTGAGACCAGAAATGCCACATATGGTCAGATCATAATAGACAACCCTAATTGACATCACCATAAGTTTTTAGCATTAGATATACTTCATACGGTCCTGTTGTAATTAATGTACCTGGGAAACTCATAGCGAAGTGTACAAACACGGCTAATTTCTCTTGATAGTTTGAAAATTATAAGTCCATGATAGTTTGCCCATGTGTGTGGTTAATAAAGCGTGTATATAAAGCATGTAACATGCTTCTATTGCCGAGGCTTTTAGAATGGCAGATATGCAGTCTTAGAAAAAGATTTGGCTTACTATTTAACGCAATTAATGAACTTTCAAAATTGTTGACTTTATGGGAGGACTTTCCAATCCAATATTTTCCCCAGCAATCCTTCAAACTATAATGTTTTTATCGTATTCAGGAACTTCCCGTGAAAGATAATCACATAAATCCCTTCTAGTGTCTTTGCAATCTCCAACAATTCTCATTAATTACCTTGGAAATTACAGCAAAGTGAAGAAAATATTGTTAATTTTCAAGAACAATTTAGAGACTAGAAAGCAGCTATGTAATTAAGCATATACTCATATTCACACTCCATTGCTAAACCTCAAACCTCTTGGTTCCAAACAATACCAGCTCCCAATTGACCCAAATACTTGTCGACTTACTATGAGACAAAAAAATTATTGTCAATGTTTGGCTCATTTGAACTAGTTACATTATGATTTGAGATTAAAGAGTAGATTGCATCTCAAGGTAGGATCCTGCGCCAATAACCAAACAAAAGGGAAGAAAGGAAAAAGAAAACAATCCTCATTATCATTCAACTGAGTTTCTACTTCTTGGATGGCTGGTGAATGGTTTTCCCTTCGTTTTACTTCCCCGCTAGTGGTATATGATGATTGCTCTTTGCTCTTAACTTACTATGCACAAAAAAGATGTACAAAATTGAAAGCTCAAGTTTTGCTTGTTATGCTTCAATATCCAAACTGGACATTTTTCGCTGGACAATGAGCTAAAGGTGACTTTAGCTCGCTAGTAAAGTGTAAGCGAGCACCTATCTTGAGAGTTTTGCAGATTGACTAATTCATTCCAGGCTTTTCGTAGCAGACCAGCAATAAATGGAATAACATACAAAGCCTAAGATTTGAATAATGAGGTGAAATCATAATATTATCCATATTTAGATAATGCTACTTTATTATTTCCTTGATGCTACTGCAATTATCTATTTTGATGATGAAAATCAACTATTCCTTTTTAGAGACCTTCTTTTTAAATTCTTTTCTACAGCAAAGCGTTTGAATTTACTAATTTACTAATGATCTTTTTATAATGGTTCAAAGATAAATTGATTATTTTTTCTGTTTAAAAATAAGAGTATAATTTAGTTATTCATTTTTATCCCTTACTTGTTAGTTTTAAAATGAAATTCATAACTACAAATATATTTTTATACCCAAGTCTTAGCATTACTAACAATCAATTTCCCATTAATAATTTTACATTATTCAACTTTCTAATTTAGTGATGAAAAATTGAAAAGCAATCGTCTTGTCCCTTTAAAATTGCTATTTGTATTATTTTCCCATTCCATACTCTTGGCGCCTCCGTTCGCAACTAGTCCAATTCAATGTTGAGAAATGCTTTGGAATTAGGCATCGAAAAGCATACAAACGACTTACATAACACTAGTTTATATTATCTCTTCATAATTTACGAATTTTCATAGAATTAAAAGTCTTCCTCGAGACTTCTTAGTTCTTGATCACAAGTCATTTCACCACGACATTCACAACAACTGAATTTGAAAAGTCTTCAACATCTTGCCAATGTTCTACAACTAGCTAAGAATCAAAAAGAAGTCATTCTCATAATTGGAAAATTTAGCCTAGTTAGAATTTTAAAAGACAAATATAATATAATTTTTGCAATATTTTGGTTTAACATTAGACAATCAGTTCCCCTCACATTCAGGAGGTTATAGTGAAAATTAAAAAAGAAACCAAAAGATTTTTTTTTAACCTATATAAAATTGCTACGATGAGATATGTTGGATAGAATTATTTGTACACAAATTTTTTTTGATATAAATAATACCTAATATTTAAAAGAGAAAAGGAGAAAAAGAAAAAGATTTTGGGTCATAATTGTTCTAATTTTCTACTCCTTGCATTCGCTCACATTAGCCACGGTGGTTGACACACAGTAGCTGCGCTAATGGAAAAATATCTTTTTATTAGTCAAACATTGAAGATTGGTTGATATTCAAATTCAAATTTTTGTCACTTATCAAATTTGATTTTTCTTTCACAAATTCTTGTCCAATTTCTGTCATAATTTCTTCTTTTGCTGCTCTTTATTCCCCTTTATTTATATCTCTTACTTGATAGTTTTAAAATGAAATTCATAAGTACAAATACATTTTTATACCTAAGTCTTTAAATTACTAAAAATCAGTTTCCCATTAATAATTTTACATTATTCAACTTTCTAATTTAGTGATGTGAAATGGAAAAGCAATCATCTTGTCCCTTTAAAATTGATATTTGTATCCTTTTCCTATTCCACACGCTTTGCCCCTCTTTTTCCAAATATTCCAATTCAATGTTGACAGATGCCATGAGAATTAGGAATTGAAAAGCATACAAACGACTAACACGAACCATGTTCATATTATCTCTTCATAATTTATGAATTTTCAAGGACTTAACGGTCTTCCTCAACAGTTCCAAGTTGCTGATCATGTGTCATTTCACCCCTACAATGAAGTCTTCAACCTCTTGCCAAAGTTCTACAACTTGCCAAGAATTGAAAAGAAGTCATTCTCACAGCACGAAAATTTAGCCTAGTTAGAGTTTTCGAGAAATAAAAAGGTAGTTTTTGCAACGTTTTGATTTGATATTAGACAATCAGTTTACATCACATTGAAGAGATTATAAAGGAAAATCAAAAAAGAAAGCAAAAGACTTTCTGTTTTTTTTTTTTTTTTTGTCATTTTAACATAGAAAAGGTTGCTATGATGAGATATGTTGGATAGAATTATTTTGTACACAAATTTTTTTTGGTATATATAATACATAATATTTCAAAGAAAAAAAAGAAGGAAAAACAAATTTTGGGTCATAATTGTTCTAATTTTCTACTCCTCGCATTCACTCACACTATCCATGGTCGTTGACGCTTTTCCCTCCCTTTATAGCCTTAACGCTAATGGGAAAATATCTTTTTATTAGTAAAAAAATGAAGATTGGTTGATATTCGAATTCAAATTTTTGTCACTTATAAAATTTTATTTTTCTTTCACAAATTCTTGTCCAATTTCTGTCATAATTTCTTCTTTTTTCCGCACTTTATTCCCCTCTATTTTCATCTCTTACTTAATAGTTTTAAAATGAAATTCATAGCTACAAATACATTTTTAAGTGTTAAAACTACTAACAATCAGTTTCTCATTGATAATTTTATATTATTCAACTTTCTAATTTAGTGATGAGAAATTGAAAAGCAATCCTCTTGTCCCTTGAAATGATATTTGTATCCTTTTCCTATTCCATACGCTTGGCCCCTCCTTTTGCAACTAGTCTAATTCAATGTTGACAGATGCCATGAGAATTAGGCATTGAAAAGCATGTTTATATTACCTCTTCATAATTTATGAATCTTCAAAGACATAAAACTCTTCCTCGAGACTTCTAAGTTAGTGATCAAGTGTCAATTCACCCCTGCAATCACAACAACCAAATTTGAAAAGTCTTCAACATCTTGTCAAAGTTCTAAACTTGCCAAGAATTAACAAGAAATCATTCTCACAATTGGAAAATTTAACCTAGTTAGAATTTTGAAAGACAAATATAACATAGTTTTTACAACATTTTGATTTGATATTAGGCAATCAGTTCATCTCACGTTGAAGAGGTTATAAATGAAAATTAAATAAGAAAGCAAATGACTGTTTTCTTTCCTTTTAATTTAGATAAGATTGCTGTGATGAGATATGTTAGATAGAATTATTTTGTACACAAATTGTTTTTGATATATATAATATCTAATATTTCAAAGAAAGAAAGCAGGAAAAAGAAAAAGATTTTGGGTCGCAATTGTTCTAATTTCCTACTCCGCGAATTCACTCACATTAGCCATGGTGTATGACACTTTTCCCCACCTTTTCGGCGTTAGCGCTAATGGGAAAATATCTTTTTACTAGTAAAAAAAATGAAGATCGGTTGAAATTCAAATTCAAATTTTTGTCACTTGTAAAATTTGATTTTTCTTTCACAAATTCTTGTCCATATTCTGTCATAATTTCTTCTTTTGCTGCACTTTATTCCCCTCTATTTTCATCTCTTACTTAATAGCTTTAAAATGAAATTCATAACTACAAATACATTTTTATGCCTAAGTCTTTAAATTACTAACAATCAGTTTCCCATTAATAATTTTATACTATTCAAATTTCTAATTTACTAATAAGAAATTTAAAGGCAATCGTCCCATTCCTTTAAAGTTGGTATTTGTATCCTTTTCCTATTCCACACTCTTTGCCCCTTCTTTTCCAACTAGTCCAATCCAATGTTGACAAATGCCGTGAGACTTGGGCATTGGAAAGCATAACGAGGACTAGCACGAACCAATTTCATATTATCTCTTCGTAATTTATGAATTTTCAAAAACTTAAAAGTCTTCCTCAAGACTTCTAAGTTGCTGAACATGTGTCAATTCACCCCTACAATAGCAACAACAAAATTTGAAAAGTCTTCAACATCTTGTCAATGTTCTACACTTCGTCAAGAATCATAAAGAAGTCATTCTCACACTTGGAAAATTTAGCCCAGTTAGAATTTTAAAAGACAAATATAAGATAGTTTTTATAACATCTTGATTTGATATTACACAATCAATTCACCTCAAATTGAAGAGGTTATATATGAAAATCAAAAAAGATTTGCTACAACGAGATATGTTGGATAGAATTACTTTGCACACATTTTTTTTATATCTATAATACCTAATATTTCGAAGAAAAAAAGAAGGAAAAAGAAAAATATTTTGGGTTATAATTGTTCTAATTTTCTGCTGCACACATTCACTCACATTAGCCATGGTGGATGACGCTTTTCCCCGTTTTTTTTCGGCATTAGCTCTATTGGGAAAATATTTTTTTGTTAGCAAAAATATGTAAAAAAAAAATGAAGATCGGTTTGATATTCAAATTCAAATTTTTGTCACCTGCAAAATTTGATTTTTCTTTCACAAATTCTTGTCCAATTTCTGTCATAATTTCTTCTTTTGCTGCTCTTTATTCCCCTTTATTTTCATCTATTATTGATAGTTTTAAAATGAAATTCATAACTACAAATACATTTTTATACCTAAGTCTTAAAATTACTAACAATCAGTTTCCCATTCATAATTTTACATTATTCAGCTTCCTAATTTAGTGATGAGAAATTGAAAATCAATTGTCTTGTCCCTTCTAAAATTGATATTTGTATCCTATTCCACACGCTTGGCCCCTCCTTTTGCAACTAGTTCAATTCAATGTTGATAGATGCCGTGAGAATTAGAAATTGAAAAGCATACAAAGGACTAACAAGAACCGTGTTTATATTATCTCTTCATATTTATGTATTTTCAAAGACATAAAAGTCTTCCTCGAGACTTCTAAGTTGCTGATCGTGTGTCATTTCACCCCTACAATTACAAAAACCAAATTTGAAAAGTCTTCAAAATCTTGTCAATGTTCTACAATTGGCCAAGAATTGACAAGAAGTCATTCTAATAGTTGGAAAATTTAGCCTAGTTAGAATTTTAAAAGTCAAATATAAGATATTTTTTGCAACATTTGGATTTGATATTGGACAATCAGTTCACCTCACATTGAAAAGGTTATAAGTGAAAATCAAAAAAGAAAGCAAAAGACTTGTTTTTTTTTCTTTTTAAGCTAGATAAGATTGCTATGGCGAGAGATGTTGGATAGAATTATTTTCTACTCAAATTGTTTCAAGTATATATAATACCTAATATTTCAGTCATAATTGTTTTAATTTTCTGCTACACGCATTCACTCACATTAGCCATCCTCGTTGACGCTTTTTCCCTCCCTTTTTGGGCCTAACGCTAATGGGAAAGTATCTTTTTATTAGTAAAAAAATGAAGACCGGTTGATATTCAAATTCAAATTTTTGCCACTTATAAAATTTGATTTTTCTTTCACAAATTCTTGGCCAATTTCTGTCATAATTTCTTCTTTTGCTTCTCTTAATTCCCCTTTATTCTTATCTCTTACTTTATAGTTTTAAAATGAAATTCATAACTACAAATACGTTTTCATACCTAAGTGTTAAAATTACTAACAATCAATTTCCCATTAATAATTTTACATTACTCAACTTTCTAATTTAATGATGAGAAATTGAAAAGCAATCGTCTTGTCCCTTTAAAATTGATATTTGTATCCTTTTCCTATTCCACATGCTTGGCCCCTCCTTTTGCAACTAGTCCAATTCAATGTTGACAAATGCTGGGGAATTAGACATTGAAAAGCATAGAAAGGACCAACTCAAACCATGATTATATTATCTCTTCATAATTTACGAATTTTCCATGACTCAAAAGTCTTCCTTGAGACTTCTAAGTTGCTGATCGTGACTCATTTCACGCCTATGTTCACAACTACTGAATTTCAAAAGTGTTCAACATCTTGTCAATGTTCTCTAATAAGCCAGGAATCGAAAAGAAGTCATTCTCACAGTTGGAAAATTTGGCCTAGTCAGTATTTTAAAAGACAAATATAAGATAGTTTTTGCAACATTTTGATTTGACATTAGACAATCAGTTCACCTCACATTGAAGAGGTTATAAGTGAAAATTAAAAAGAAAGCAAAAGACTTTTTTTTTTTTTAATTTTAACCTAGATAAGATTGCTATGATGAGATATGTTGGATAGAATTATTTCATACACAAATTTGTTTTGATAATATAATACCTAATATTTCAAAGAAAAAAAGATGGAAAAAGAAATAGATTTTGGGTCATAATTGCTCTAATTTTCTGCTACGGGCATTCACTCACATTAGCCATGGTGATCGACGATTTTCCCTCCCTTTTTAGCCTTAGCACTATTGGGAAAATATCTTTTTATTAGTAAAAAAATGAAGATCGGTTGATATTCGAATTCAAATTTTTGTCACTTATAAAATTTGATTTTTCTTTCACAAATTATTGTAAATTTCTGTCATAATTTCTTCTTTTGCTGCTTTTATCAATTCTTCATGCGCCTTTGGTGCTTTGTCCCACTTGATTTCAGCCTGTTGGAGAATGAACTTATCTTTCAAGTAGCCTTGAGGCCCGAATCGCAAGCTGTATGCCTTTGATCTTCTTCTTCTGTCAATGTTGTCGGGGCATACTTATCATCCATTTTATGTAAATTTCGGCACCCCAATTCTGGTGATGTTTTGTATATAAACAAAATTAAGCTTACAATATGCTTAAGAGTGAAGAGAAAATACAAAAACAAAAAAGGAAAAAAAAATTAACTTAAATATGGGTTGAAGTTCCATTCTGATATTGGTAAGCTACAGGCCTATCAAAGAGTATGGACTAAATCTGTCTGATACTAGTAGGCCGAAGGTCAGTTGAAAAAATAGATTCGGAGGGCCATTTGAATTTCGGGCACAGAAATTTGCTTTTGAAATTTCCAGATTTCAGAGCCCCTTTTAAAAGTTTGGACTTTATAGCCTTTCTAGACATGTCTATTTAAACTCCATGAACTGTAAACCAATTTTGAATTTTTCGGCTTCAAAGCCTATTGTTTTAGAAATTTGGATCTGTAATCGATTTTTTGAAATTTTGAGCTTAAAATCTCTTTTTTCTTTTTCTTTTTCTTTTTTATTTTTATTTTTAAATATATGTTCCTAGACCCATTTTTCTAAAATATAGATCAACAATAACTCTCAACTCCAGTGATATAAATGCTTCCCGAATCTGCTTCTTTCTCTTCTTAAGATAAATATTTAAGGTAATCTAATCTTCTTAAGTTTCATTTCATGTTCCAAGAACTTTTTCTTTAATTCCTTTATTTCAATTTTCTTGCTAGCATTTTCAGAAGAAATGTTATGAAATTGTTTGCTCATTAACTTATATTTTATCTTGACTTTTTTAGCACATATTCAATCAATTCTTTGTTTATGTCATAAATATCTTCATAAACTAAATTTTCTAACATAGACGTACTTACTTTTCTTGGTAGTAGCCAGGAACCGCTACTCATTCAGCATTTTGTTTTTTTTTTTTTTTGATGAATATGTGAGTTTATTCATCGAAGAATAAAGTAATACATAAACTTAGGGGCATACCCCAGCATTACAATTCATCTAAGAAAAGATAGAATTTGGAATTCTCCAACTATGACTCAACAAAACATTAGCTTGAGAGAGTTTAATGTTTCTAAATACTCATTCAGCATTTTGGTTTCCTCTTTTTTAATTGGGAATAGATTTCTTAGTCTCTCACCTTGTCTAGTGTTTACCATGAAACATATATTAGCCCTTTCATTTGCCCTTCTTCATCAACCCAATTAGTGAGAGTGTCCTTCTTTAAGTTTGGGCAATCAGCCCTCATGACTGCTGGTTTTCTGCACTCATAACATAAGTACTCCTTTTTATTTGCTAACATGGAAAATTCATCATCTTCAAAGTCAAACCCATCCATCACTTTCTTTTTCTGCTACACTAGCTTTCAATGTTATGGATTTCCTAAACTCCTCTCTTTTCTCGTGAGTTGAATTTCATAAGTGTTAGGGGATCCTAACAAACTATTTAAGGTAAGCACTTCCAAATCATGTGCTTCCCCTATGGCCATCCCTTTAGGATCCCAACTCTTAGGTAGGGACACCAACATCTTTGTAAGTAATTCCTTATTGTTATAGTATTTCCCAATAATTTGAGATCAAACATTATCTTAGTGAACCTACCAAACATCTCACTAATTGCTTCAAACTTTTCATAGTTAATAATCATGTACAAGCATTGTGATCTTTAAGGATTTAAATAAGTTAGTTGACTAACAATGCAACCTATGTCAAGAATGACAAAAAATAAAAGGAGTATTTATTCTTTAATTGTAGTTTGCATTGACACTTGTTCTAAATATAAGAAAGAAAAAGATTCTCCTCTTAGAGAGTTAGGTAAGCCTAAGATGCTGATGTTAAGCCTTAGGGAGACTTTTCTTAGCGATTTCGTTGAAGTATGTAAGTCACCACCATTGATTTTGAGGCATCCAAGTCTTGCATGGTTTTGGTTCGATAACTCATACAAGAAGAAGCTAGTAACTTATTGCGTAGTCTAAGGGCCAAAGAAATGGAAGGCAAAGGTCTAGAAGAAGCAAAAGTATAATGTAGCATATTTCTAGACCTCTCTATAACGTAGTACACCTTTTTTTAAGCCTTATAGTCTATTTTATTTACTTTATTCTCTTTTACTTAAATGGAGCTTATCATAAGCATATACTTTTTTGAGAGACATATATTCTGCCTGCAACTACTATTGATTATGATTTCTAGCTCTTCGGAGTTTTTTCTCCGTGATTTCAAGGAAATATTTAAGTCAACATCGCTTACTTCGACTGCAAGCGAGGAATCTTCCGTGTAGTTTCCGTCTAGTATAATCTAACAGTACATATTACTACGTTGTCCTTTTATACTTGAAACATGCCTCTTTGGTAATGGTGTTAGACAGCTCAACTTAGTTTGTAGTGATAAGAAATTGGAAACAAGCGACCATTTCCTTTTGGACTTGATAAGGATTGTTTTTTCATCAAAGGCGATTTAGAAAGAGAGCATTGAGAAGAGAATTCAACTGTGAATGAAATTGCCATCTGCACAAGTTAATTTTCACTTGCCAGCAGAATTGTATAAAGGTCCAATTTTTCTAGGTTTGGTAGCTTAAATATTTTGTTGGGAATTTCAGCTGGGAAGCTGTGATGACTAAAGGTCTCAGTGTTGAAGAAGCACGAAATGGAAAATATCAATAGAAATGCTCCAACAGAGAGTGCTGTTTGCAATGCAAAAGCAAACTCTGACGAATCAAACACATTTTTCTCAAGGACTCGAAAATTCTAGTGACGACCCAAAAAACTGTATATGGCATCACGTTAAAGAATCCACAATCCACAATGTTAATATGGCGAAAAGATCACAAGATTTAGGTCCTCATAGGATTACAATCTTCTCGTTTGCTTTTAATTATGAACCAACACAATCCTGTAATCAGCCCTTCTTACATTCAATGTTTAGAACACGTGCCCCATTCCGAGAGCTCAGTTATTTGAGAAGCTGAGATTTTTGAATAGCTTTGTACGTTTTAAGTTTGCTATTCGGCCCTCTCATACTGTTGATCAAATAGAGAGAGAGAGAGAGATGAAATTCTACAACTTGCACTTTCCTCTTTTTGGCAACTTTTGCTTTGTTACAGGTCAATAACTTGCAAAATGTTTTTTTTTTCAGACCTGATTTTCTTTTCTTTTTTTTTCTTTTTTTAGACTTCAATCCTTGTTAACTATAATGACTATTCAATAAAAATTATTAAAACTAAAGCTTCTCAACAAGATTGATTATAGACTCTATAATAACCCCATGTAAATATGAAAAAGATTATCCATTTCATAATCTTCCTCTTACTCTATCCAATAACACTCTTGATGTGTCATAAAACCAACCTATTATAGTATGCAAATAACGAAAATATGCAACTCATTACTTATAGATAAAAAGTATGAGGCCACGAACTCCACAAAATCCTGCAAAGAAGCCGAGAAGCACACAATCTAGAAACCATGGCGTTCTGAGCCCATCTTTCTCATTTTGAATGTGCTTATCTCCATGTAGATTATTGTATGAAACATTAAAACAAAACACAAAATTCAAATTAGCTAGTGATATAGGTATTTCACCATCAACTGATTTGAAGAGAGGTCTGGTGTTTCTAGGTCAGTGAGCCCAACTATTCGGTACGGAATGTTACCGGAGAAATTGTTTTGACTAAAATCCAACAAATCAAGCTGCTTTAGCTAGCCAATCTCAATAGGAATTTCACCACCTAGATGATTGCCTCTAACCATTATTGCTGGTCGCGTATCTGCAAATCTTTTGTGTTCCCAAGAGTTACTTCTAATAAAAAAAAAATTGGTAAACTTAAATAAATATTTTGCCCTCTATTGAAACTAATGCTGGCATTGTGTACAGAACCTTTGAAAATTCTCCTGAAATGAGATTGTAAGAAAAATCTAAATGAATTAACTTCGGAAGAGTTGACAACCAATCAGCAATTGAACCTGTGATAAAGTTATAACCCAAGCACAAAACTTGTATTTTCTTTGGCAAAGATAGCCACTTGGGCAATTGACCTATCAATTGGCATTTAACTAGATCCAAAAATTGGATATTTTTTAATCCATTAGAACCAACTATGCTATCATCACTTGGAATTTGCTCATGTAGAAGATTCCCTCCAATTTAAAGGAGGAGAAAACGTACCGGAGGGGAAAGACAACATAGATTTGCAATCCATTTTGTTGAAGGCATGACTTTCAAAGAAAACGTGGAAGAGAAACGGGGCAAAAAGATTTTGTTAACCAGGTTGCTGCATGTTCGAAATAGCAGCGCTTCAAGCTCCAGTTAGAGCTCCTGGGAATGTTAGCTTGACTTAAAAGGCGCCATATATTTTAACCTGATAGAGTTAAACTCATACGAATATAAACCGGTCATAGATGTCGCCACTTTAATTTGTCTACAGAATCCATTAAATGCGTTACGGCAGATACCTGCGGTAGAGAGACACAATAGTCTTCAAGGAAGATGTCCGACCTCAACAGCCGGTTTTTAGGGGCCCGTGCACATGCATGATGCAAATTCTAGCTCCTTTCCCTTTTCTTTTGTTTTGTATTTGTGGGAATCTTTTGGCGCCGTTTTATGCATGATTGTGGGAGGGTAGTGCTGAATTCTCTTATTTGGTTGTTTGGTTGGCTCTTTTTTCTTTTTTTCTTTTTTAGATGTTGTTTTGTCTATGGTTGTCATTGTAGATTGAACTGTTCGATTTACTTTAATTTTCTTAGATTTTATTATTGGTTAGACCTAATGGATGTTGAACAATAATTGTCATGAAATTATCCAAACTGAAGCATTCCAACTAGATTGCTAATAGACTCTACAAGAGTATTATACACATAATCTTTAGGGTTATCTAGCCTAGAACACTACAAATTTGACATAGAACCAGTTTTTTACATTGTTCAAAAATTGAAAATATGAAACTCTGCACTTATAGCTAAAAAGTAAAGGGCCACAAACTCCCCAAAATCCAAAAATAAAACCAAGAACCATAGAAACTACAGACCATGGCATTCCTAGTCTATCTTCCTCAATCAGAATGTGGCTACCTCCACTACTTTTAACAATACTGGCACACTTTGGAAGTGGGGGTCCACAAAGATTGGGATTGCCCTCATAGGCGGATGCATCAAAGCTTTGAAGTTGAGACCCTAACGGTATTGGCCCATGTAGATTGTTGTATGCAACATTGAAAAAAGATAAGAAATGCAAGTGAGCTAGTAATTCTGGTATTTCACCTGAAAATTTATTTCTAGAAAGGTCTATGTTTTCAAGGTTTTCAATCTCGGCTATTTGGTGTGGAATGGTGCCTGACAAACTGTTATATGAAAGTTCCAAAGAAACAAGCCGCTTCAAGTGGCCAATCTCAATAGGAAGTGTACCAATGAGATTGTTGTTTCTAATGTGTATTGCTGGCTTCATGTTTAAGAGACTCTTGTACTCCCAATTCCAACCAGCCCCGGTTGCGAAAATTGGCAAATCCAAAGAATTATTTTCTCTTGCAACCTTTAATAAAATTAATGATGGCATTGTACAAAGCTCCTTTGGAAATTCACCTGAAAAGAGGTTATCACCCAAATCTAAATGGAAAAGCCTTGGAAGAGTTGACAACCAACCTGGAATCGAACCTGTGAGATGATTGAAGGCTAGGCCAAGAACCTCCAGCTTCTTAAGTGTAGATATCCACTTTGGTAATTGACCTGTTAGCTGGCAATTACCAAGATCTAGATCTTGAATACTTTCAAATCCTTTAGAACCAGTAATACTGTCATCACTTGGCATTGCTTCATGTAAAAAATTTCCTCCAAGCAGAAGTGTGTTTAGATTCTTGCAATGCATCAAAATCTTCAACGCTTCTGTGATATTCCTTAGCCTATTGCTCGAAAGGGAAAGGAAAGATAGGGATTTTAACTGTATGACCTCTGGTACTATCTGTCCTTCTATTTTGTTGAAGGACAGTCGAATTGCTACTATGGACTCACAGGAGAAAAGATTTTTTGGGAAGTTACCAAAGAGTTTGTTAAATCCCAAGTCAATTGTAGTAAGTTGATGGAGATTGGAGAAGTTCCAGGTGGAGATATCGCCTTCAAAGAGATTGTCACGCAGTATCAATTTCATAAGACTTGTGCAATTAACCAAAGACGAAGGCAAATAACCTGTTAAGGAATTTGTATCCAAGAGCAAGTATTTTAATTTGGAAAGATTTCCAATATTGCTTGGAAGTTTGCCACTCAATTTATTATCATGTAAAGCAATGTTGGTGAGTTTGATAAGGTTCACAATCTCACCACCAATGGATCCAGAAATATTATTAGAAGGTAAAGAGATTTCTTCCAATCTTGTGGCATTATATATATCATAAGGAAATGTCCCAAAGAGGGAGTTAAAACCTGCCCGAAAAACTTTTAGTTTGGAACACGCCCCTAGTCCCTGTGGAATTTGACCACTAAAATGATTAGCAGAGAAATCAAAGATCTTAATGAAGGAAGAATTGATACAAGGAAATGATGGAATAGGGCCTGTGAAACTATTGTTGCTGACATTGAGTATGATCAATCTCCATGTTCCTTGAAGAAAAGAAGATGGGATTATCCCATCAAAGTAGTTGCTGGATATATCAAATGTTTGAATGAAGTTGGGCCAGGTAAATGTATCTTTAATACCTCCAAATAGATTATTATAGCTTAAATCAAGGACCTTGAGTTGATTCAAGGATGAAAGCAAGTCCTTAGGTAGATGACCTAAGAGTGAGTTGTGGGAAAGATTGAGGTGAGAGACATATGTGAGGTTTCCAAGGGAGGTAGACAAACTCCCTCTAAGCCCTCTAAAGGGTAACCAAATACACATAATCCGACCTTTAACATCACAAGAAATACCATCCCATTGGCAACAATCAACAGAAGACCAATTTAAAGGAGGAGAAGACGTATTGATAGGCAAAGAGAGCAAAAATTCACATTCTTTTTTATTGAAGGCATGGCTGGTAGAGAGAATGGCAAGGAGAAACAAGGCAAAAAGGAGGTGATGAGGCATCAAGTATTGCATGGTTCTTTATTTCTTGGCTAGCAGAACGAGAAACAAAGGTTCAAAAAGGCAAGAGAAGGATGAGGTATATCTTCAACATGTCTTTAAAAGTTTGCCCAAAGTTCAACTATATATAGAAAGGATCGTTGAGCCATTTGATTTAGGTCTTGTCAAGTCCACTTATTAAAAGTTACTATGAATATAATTAATGATGCGTCACTTGTTCATTATGATAACAATTAATCATGAGTTGTTTCCTTGTAATTGGTTATAAGGATGCACTGCATATTACATAACCAACTTTTGCGTTAATATTTTTCCTAAATATAAGAAAGAAAAAGATTCTCCCCTTAGAGAGTTAGGTAAACCTATGATGCTAACATAAGCCCGTAGGAGTCTTTTCTTAGTGATTTCGTGGAAGTATTTATGTCACCACCATAGATTTTGAGGCATCCACTCTTGCGTGGTTTTGGTTTGATAACTCATACAAGAAGAAGGTTGGTAACTTATCTGCCTAGTCTTAGGCCTAAAGGAATGGAAGGCAAAGTTCTAGAAGTACAAATATAACTTAGTAGTACAATTTCTAGAGAGCTCTATAAGTTTATCCCGACTAGAAGCTCTATATTAAGAAAAATTACAACAAATAGGAGTTGTGATGTGTCATTTATTTGTTCTGACAACAAATATATCATTCCAAACAAAAATTGCTTTTTCTTTTTAAATCGTACATTCTTTTTTCTTTTTTTTTTTGCTTTAATCCTTTGATTTTAAATTGACCGTATCATAAGCATATACTTTTTGAGAGAAGTATACTCCACTTGCAACTACTATTGTAGCTCCAACATTTATTCATACTCTTAAACTATATAATTATATAAAAAGGTTATCCTTGCTTATTAAAATGAAGGAAAAAAAGAGAAAATCTAATTTATTAAGAGATATTTTTGATAAAATAGCTTTTAAAAAGATAACTTTACTAAATAATTTTATTAAAAAAATTATTAAGATAATTTTTATAAAGATGACTTCATTATAAGATAATCTTTAAGAAGTCAACTTCAAAAAAAAAAAAAAAAGGAGACTTCTTCTTCTTCTTCTTCTTCTTCTTTTTCCAAAAAATATATTTAAGCTAAGAATCAATGGAGTATTGTAATTATAATTTTGGTAGTAGGGATATAATTGAAAGTTTTTGACTTGAGCATTCGTATTGATATTTAGGAGGGCTTCGTTGAACATAAGATTCTAACTTTCTGTCATTGGCTATGTTTTGGTCATTATTTCAAGAAATTATTGAAGTTTTTTCTTAGCAGTTAATAGAAAATACCGAAGAGAAATGAGGTGAAATGGGTATGATCATCAACCAAATTCATCTTCGTTGAGTCATTTTGAAAGTCACCAGGTCTATAAAGTTTCACGATCGATCCTTCGTCATGTTGGAGGGTCCAACCGTTGGGAAAAGGAAAAGTATATCAATTCGACAGGTGTCTTCCGTGTTGTTTGCGTCTATTATAGTTGAAGACCACACATAACTTTCCAACATGACCATCTCTTTTGACAAAGTAAACGTAGTATGCAAGCATTAGAGATAGGGGCTTAAAATTCCTGAAAGGCATGAATTAATTAGTGAGTGGGTTGTTACGTAGGGAGAAAATGTTTCCATCTCTTTTGATAAAGGATCCCATGATGGTCATTAAACGTAGTATGCAGGCATTGGAGATCAAAGCTCAGAGTTCCTGAAAGGAATTGATTAAAGTAGTGTGTGGGTTGGTATGTAGGTTTTTAAATCGTCTATAACAAGAAAAGAAAAGCCACACATAACTTTCCAACATGACCATCTCTTTTGACAAAGTAAACGTCGTATGCAAGCATTAGAGATAGGGGCTTAGAATTCCTGAAAGGCATTAATTAGTTAGTGAGTGGGTTGTTACGTAGGAGGAAAATGTTTCCATCTCTTTTTATAAAGGATCCCTTGTTGGTCATTAAACGTAGTATGCAGGCATTGGAGATCAAAGCTCAGAATTCCTGAAAGGAATTGATTAAATTAGTGTGTGGGTTCGTATGTAGGGTTTTAAATCCTCTATAACAAGAAAAGAAAAGCCAAACATAACTTTCCAACATGACCATCTCTTTTGACAAAGTAAACGTAGTATGCAGGCATTAGAGATAGGGGCTTAGAATTCCTGAAAGGCATTAATTAATTAGTGAGTGAGTTGTACGTAGGAACAAAATGTTTCCATCTCTTTTGACAAAGGATCTCATGTGGGTCATTAAACGTGGTATGCAGGCATTGGAGATCAAAGCTCAGAAGTCCTAAAAGGAATTAATTAAATTAGTGTGTGGGTTGGTATGTAGGGTTTTAAATCCTCTATAACAAGAAAAGAAAAGCCACAGGTAGAAAAGGGTTCCATCTCTTTTGACAAAGGATCTCACATTGGAAAATTAAACACAGTATGCACGCATTAGAGATCAAGAGCTCAAAATTCCTGAAGGCATTAATTAAATTAGTGAGCGGGTTGTTATGTAGGGTTTTAATGCCTCCATGACAGAAAATGAAAAGCCAAAGGGAAAAAGGGTTTCCATTGTCATTGTAAACGATTAGTTCTTCGTAATGATGTAGACAAATGTAGAAGGCACATGTATAATTCGTGTCAATCAAAGGGGCTTCAAGCTTTTGTGTTAATTTAATGATGTTGCCCGATAAGGATTGCAAGACCTGACTTTCTCCACTTTTTCCACTTTCTCCACTTTCTTCGAAACAATAAGAAAAAACTCCACTCTCTTAAACTTCATGGTGCTGCATGGACAAGTATTAGTAAACTAGCTACATCAAAAATATTCTTATATATTCACATATATTTATTTCATCAAAATCATACTCTAGAAACAAGCATATACTTTTTGAGAGACTTATATTCTACCTGCAACGACTATTGATTATGATTCCTGGTCTTGGGAGGTTTTTCTCCGTGATTTAAGGAAATATTTAGTTCAACATTGCTGATTTTGACTGCAAGCGAGGGATCTTACGTTTTGCTTCCGTCTAGTATACGTTAAGAGTACGTATGACTACCTTGTCCTTTTATTGTTGATATATACTTCTTTGGTAATCAGGATTTCTTTGTTACTGGGGAATTAAAGATTCAGAAAAGCATCTGCGTCTTAGGAATTGGTGTCTTAAAATACCATTTTTATTTGCTTTTACATTTCATGAAGAACCTTTTGCTCTGTTCATTACGTATAGAAAAGCTATACGCCATATTAAAGCTCAGTTTCTGCTTGTTTCGCCTAATTCTCACTAAAACACTTCTGCAACCCGATGTATCAAAATGAATCTTAGAGATTCAATGAAGGGTCTTATACTTATTAGTGGTTATTCACCACGTACTAATGGTAAACGTCCGAATGAACAAACTAGCCAAAAATATTAATTTTCTCCCATATTTGTTCGATAAACACATTAGCTTCCCCAAAACATTTACTTTTTAGTTTTATAGTACCCAACATTATATCAACTTTTATACACTTTGAATAATATGTTTATGTAATAATAGGTTGTATCACCTCTTGAGTCACTTAAGTTGGCTGACGGGCCTCTGGACCCTGATAGACCTATGATAGGTTTACAAGAAAGACATACATCCTTCGCATCTTGATTGTGGAATGCGTGGCTCATTTGGAGCTTGACAAGAGAGACGACAGACGGGTTCCTAGTACTTGTATTGTAATTTGACATCAGACAGTAGAACCCACCAACCAATTCAGGATCCTGTACTGGTAAACGAAGATGAGAAGGAAAAGAAAAAAATTCCTGGTTATCATCGTGCTAAACTTCTGGTCATCGAATTGGGTTCTACTGGGCATGGTGGATGGTAATTTTCCCTTCCTTTTCCTTCAATAATAAACTGCAAGAATTACTTCAGGTTATTTTCTTTTGGTTTTTATCCCAATTTTTTGGATGAGCTTTCTTGAGTTTGGCTGCGTTTGAATGCTTCGAGTTGAATGGCACGTCAAAGTTTCTCTGCATTGCTTCTGGAACGTTGGATGTATTTCCCATCATAAATGCCAAGGTTCCATAAATAATTGTTATGAATAAATGTTATGAAATTTGACAAAAATCACATAAAAAGTGTTGCTCCATGCTGAAGATGATATGACGTGTTGAATGCCACATGGGAATACAATAGAATGAAAAATAGTTTATGAAGAGATGAAGTCCTTCATTTAACATCTTAAAGTTTTAAATTAAATATAAATTTATAAATAATTGTTATGGAAATTGACAAATTCATATAACTATTTGGTTTAGGATTTAGGGTTTAGGATAATGGAGCAGAGCCCGTTATACTATTGTTGCTAACATCGAGCTCGATCAACCTGCATGCTCTTTGAAGAAATGCAGATGGGATCGCTCCGCTGAAATGATCAAAAAGATATGTCAAGTATCTGAACGGAATCAAGCTAAGACATTGAGATGATTCAAGAATGAAAGAATCTAAGAGTGAATTCTGGGAGAGATTGAGGGGAAAGAGAGAAATGAATTACCTT
Organism: Casuarina glauca; assembly: GCA_028551395.1. NCBI lineage: Eukaryota > Viridiplantae > Streptophyta > Magnoliopsida > Fagales > Casuarinaceae > Casuarina > Casuarina glauca. The sequence continues at coordinate 21,613,805 of CM052349.1, read as the reverse complement.
GAAGGTTGAAGATTTGGCTTAATAAGAGAGATTTTAGACGGATTCATGATCCAGGATCCCAAGCTGGTAAACAAAGACGAAAGAAAAAGGGGATCAGTTCCGGGTTATAATTCTGCTGAATTTCCTGGTACTTGGGTTGGATCCTACTGGGCTTGGTGGATAAGGCTTGCTTGAGTTCGGCTGGGTTTGAACATGTAATCAATTCTCACAATAAGATGGAAAAGGGGAAACACTGTCGACTCTTCTGACATTTTCTTGACTTTGGGTGCTTCTCGTTCTCAGGAATGATAGAGCATTGAAGCGAATTTGCAATCCTTAGCAGTGTCTTTTTGTTCTGTTTTCACATTTCTTGAAGAAATATGCATCGAAAAGCTGTAAAATATATAACTTCAGCTTGTTATTCCCCTTGCCATCTGCACAATTTCCATCTGCCTTACTGTTTTTCAGCATTCTTTCATGTTTGATGTTGAAAACTTCATTTTTGCTGATATAATCTTCTTATAGCAAGCAACGCTTATCTATTGGACCCCATTGTGTTTTACATGTGTTTTGATTTTATCCTACGGCACATCAAAGTTTCTCTGCCATTGCTTCTGGGACAGCGGATGCATTTCCCATCCACCATAAATTCCAAGATTTCAGAAGGCAATTAGAAGGATCATAGCAAAGTAACAAGTGAAACCCCCCATAGTAATACGAGAAAAACCAGCATTTGATGCAAACATTGTCATTGCACAGGAGCAAATTAATTATGAAAACTGTGGAGATGGGAGGTCGCTAGAGATCTTGAAGGTCTTCTGTTATGTTAAGAGGAACATTCACGAAAGGACTCTGACGGATCATACTGGTTACACCAGAGGAAACCAGTTTGCCAGCATGAAGCATAGGCATTTCAAGGCTTGGATCTGCATGCATCTAAGCTTGATACTATGCAAATTAAGAGCCTCCGTTTCCACAAATGACTGTTGAAAGGTATGGAACAACAGAATTTCCCCCCGCTGTCTGTGTTCTCCTAGTGTCTACGCAACCAATTCGACAAATAGATGTTGAGCTACTCTTTGACTAATCAAATGAATTTCTTTTCCAATGGCCTAAAAATTCTAGTAACAAACCTATGAAGAAGTTCAATCCTACCTAAAAATCAACTCAAGAGTTAATCTTTCTTCCTTGTAAAAACGATTTTTAGGTAGGATTGAACTTCTTCAAAACGATTTTCGAGCAAAATTTAGATAAGATGGAACTTATCACACACTATTTTATAACACTCCCCTCAATCTAAGCATAGGAAAACACTTCTCATAGAAAAGTTTATTTATAGGCAAAGCAATATCACACTTATAAATAGAATTTCCAAACAAGATTTAAGCAAAATGAGGCTTTTGTCACGCTATTTTAACAAACCCAAAAAACTGTATCCATGCATAATGTTAGAGAATCTACAAACCTAGTGTTCATATGGCCACAAGAGTTCAAGATTCAGGTCTTCATGGTATTACAATCTTCCCATATACCTTTGAATTATGGACCAACACAATCCTGTAATCAGTCATTGACCCCTAACAAAGTTCAGTACCCATGCCCTGCTTTTGAGTACTGTTACTTGAGAAAATGAGACGTTACAAGAAGCTTAAGAGGTTTCTTCAGTTGGTTTAAGACAGCAACTTCCCAAGTTCACCAAAGACATCTAAGAGATTTCCCAAAAGCAATATCACATAACAATGTCTGCCACAGTTATTGTGGTCAGAATGTTTATTGCTTGTTGAATTTATTAGTTCTCCAAGACATAATGTAAGACTGGTCACCAATGAACTTTGGCATTACAACAGTGGAAATTGAAAACTGAAAAGCCTCAATTTTGTCAAAGCAATCTTCTTGCTCAACATACATAATTGAGTATAACCTACCTCTAACTATCCAATCATAAGATGCCCATTAGCCATGGTCACCTAAATCCTCTATATCCAGAAACAAAAATGTCAAATTTCATCGAACAAAAAAATCGAAATCCGAGTCATACCCGTTGCTTTTCCTACAACGCTGTCACTCCCTCCTGAGCCTCCTTAGCCTCCTCCTGGATTTCTTCTTGTTCTTCTCGATCTGCTCAGCGACCTCCTTGGGCGTGTACTTCTCGTCGTGCTTGGCCAGCACCTCCGTGGCAGAGAAGTAGCACTCGCCGCTCCTCGCCTTCCCGTAAACGCTGTTGGCGGAGACCTCCTTGCGAACCTCATTCGTGAAGGGCTTTATCAACCCCTCCACCACCACGGAATGGCCCTCCCGGAACAGGTCCGGCAACGAGCCCTGGTACCTCACTAGAATGTCAATGATCAGGTCCGTGATCACGAACTCCATCTCAGTAGAGGAGGCAGGCTGGACTAAGCTTCCCACGAGGCCCAGACCCAGAGGGCTTTGATTAAGCACCAGAGTTTACAAAAATTTAAGCTTAAATATGGGTTGAAGGTCCATTCTGGTATTATGACCTAGAGGCCCATCAGAGTCTATGGACTGAATCAGAGGACCATTTCAAGTTTGGGTACAAAAGTCCCCTTCTACCATTTTCAGGTTTGGAAACCCCTTTTAAAGAAAGCAAGTGAGAAGAAAATCTTATTTTATGTTTTCTTTTCTGTCGCAAGCTAATTCTGTAAAAGGGGAGGCCATATTGAATGATCTTTAATGTTTCATTGAACCATGCTTTTTTAGGCTCTTGCCGTTGGCCTTCCAAGCTTTAATTAAATTTAAAAAAAAATTAAAAAAACTAAGAGATTGTTTTCGTCACTCATTCCTATTGGTTTTCCAATTTTTATGTCATTTCATTATTTTCACTTGAAGTGGTAGTTATAAGTTTTAAACCTAAGAATGTAGCTTTTGTAATCTATTTAAGAAAATAATTAGAATTTATATTAGCATAAGTATTAAATTAGTCAAACTAAGGATTCAATTTAATACCAATTTCATTGGTTTGAATCAAGAAAATAGTATTTGGGAGAACATATCTATTAAGAATATTAAATTCTCTTATACAAATGTTTCGTTGTGTCATAATTAGAGGATTCTAACTTGATTTTCTCTTGGATGTTTTAATACTAAAATGTACCCTTATACTTTTGTGTTCTCTTATTTTTAGATGAACAAACTCACATATTTATTTTTAAAAAAAGATTTAATTTTGAAATAAATTTTTTTTTTACAGAATAAGGAGGTTTGGAAACTACCAAAATCCCTTTTGAGCCAAAAAAAGTAATACTACCATTGGCCTATTTGTGTCATTACATAAAAAGTATTTCTTATTAATAAATAGGTATTTATTGAAATTTTAGTGTTTGAATTCAAAAGCAAAGGAAAGATGATGGTGGAAGTTAACAAAAATTAATGTTCTTCTTATGTTGATAAAGCTAAGTTTATAAATAGTATATTTATCTTTTTGTATTCATTTGCCTTTTGGCGTCAAAGCTTTGAAGAGTATTTGGGGAGAAATCATAATAAAATCATATGTTTGCATTTCAACTAATATGGTCCCACAACTGTGTTCTAAATGTACTTAGGTATATTTCAAAGGCTACAAGAGGCAAACAATGATGATTGTTTTCAATTTTCATTATTTTGACATATTTAATTATTTTTTCAAGATTAGTCCTTTTCTATATCCCTGTCATGCAACTATTATAAGGCACTACTCCTTTCCTAGTTCTACTTTCTTAATTAACTTTTTATTGGATCCATCTACTAAAAGACAAGGTCGAATATTATCTAGAAAATCAGGACTCCCATCTTAGTATGAGTACATGTTTGGGCCCTAACTATTTTCTTTACATGCAATTGAGTCACAAATTTTGGAGCTACTAGTCATAAACTCATCATAGATATCATTCCTAGCTAAACTTAATTGATAATTGAAACTATTTCAAAATAAAACTTCAGAACATAATTGATAATAGAATATACAACAACAACTTTTAGAAAGAAAATTATACATTCACGACCTTTTGCTTAATCGAGCAAATAAAACTACTATAGTGACATAAAACCAATCTTTGAAGCTATATACAAACTGAAAATATGCAACTCTCCACTTATTATTAAAAAGTAAAAAGCCACAAACGCCCCAAAATCCAACAACGAATCCGAGAACCATGCTGATCAAGAACCAAGGCATATGAGGCATTTCCTTCTTTTGGATGTACTTGTCATCATTGCTTTTCTCAATATCAACACACTTTGGAAGTGGGGATCCACAAAGTTTTAGATTACCCTCATATGCAAAGACATCAAAGCTTTGTAGTTGGGTGCTTGATGGTATTTGCCTATGTAGATGATTGTATGCAACATTAAAGTAAGACAAGAAATTCAAATTGACTAGTGCGGCTGGTATTTCACCATAAAACTGATTTGAAGAGAGGTCCAATACTTCCAAGGTTGTGAGCTCTGGTATTTGATTAGGAATTGTGCCTGAAAAATTGTTATAACTAAGATCCAATACATGAAGTGCCTTCAAATGTCCAATCTCAAAAGGAGTGCTGCCATTAAGCTGATTATATGCAAGAACTATTTTTGGTTTCATATTTGATAGAATATTATATTAGTGACCACCACTTGTAATTGGCATACTCAAATAACTACTTTTTCTTCGAGCCTCCATTGAAACTAATCCTGGCATTGTACAAAGCTTTCTTGGAAATTCACAAAAAATGAGGTTGTTAGACAATTCTAAATGGAGAAGTTGGACAAAGGACGAATTGGTGCAAGGAAAGGATGGAATAAGGCCAATTAAGCTATTGTTGCTACCATTGAGCTTCATCAACCTCCATGTTGTATGAAAAAATGAAGATTGAATTGTCCCATTGAAATGGAATCAAGACAACATAACGTATTTGTAATATCCCTAAACAAATTGTTGTAACTCAAATCTAGAACCTTGAGTTGGTTTAAGGTTGGAAACAATCCCTTCGGAAGAAAACCAACTAGTGAATTGTGGGAAAGATTGAGATGAGACAAATATTTGATGTTTCCAAGTGAGATAGGCAAAGTCCCTATAAGGCCTCTAAATGGTAACCAAATATGGGTGACCTTACCTTTTTTATGACAAAAAATTCCTTCCCAATGGCAATAGTTAATGGAAGACCAATCTAAAGGAGGAGAAGAAGTGTTAAAAGGCAAAGACAATAGAGATTGGTGCTCTGTTTCATTAAAGGTATGACTTTCAAAGAAAAAATGGAATAGAAACAAGGCAAAAAGAAGATGATGAGGCATCAACTGTTGCATGTTTGTAGTTAGATAACTCACACAAAAAGCCTAGTCTACTTTTTGGGCCAAAAGAACAAAAGGCAAAGTTTTTGAGAAGAAGCAAGAGAATAATAAAGGAGAACCTCTATACCTTTCCATACAGTTGCCCAAATTGCCAATATATTTAGGAAGAAGTTGTTTGGCAATGAAAAAGATTCTACCATCTTAGACTTTACATATGGAACTGGTTGAAGCAACTTGATTCTTTTCTTGTCAAGTCCACTAGATGAAAATTACATAACCTACTTTTGTATTGGTATCTAACGTCTAAGACAAATAAAAAGAAAAAGGTTCCTCTTATAGAGTTGGCTAAACCATTAGATTGGGATTCGTAGTACTATTGAACAAGTTGTGACATAGAGGTTTAGCTTTTTTATTGTAGGAAAAGAAGCCAAGCAAAAAAAAAATGGGGCACATGAACCCTTAAATTATATAATAAATGCCGAGTTTGGTTTGCAATTGAACCTTAACAAAATATAGTTAATGCCTCCAGCAAACATAGAGCCACCAGACCTCATACATTAGGGTTTTGTTTAAATTGATAAATAATCAATTTTCTGTATATGGCTTTAGGCATTCCAAGTTTCTAATTTGGAGACAATAAATTAGTTCTAAACTAGTTAAATGCAATGTTAGCTACCGTTTCATTAATTATCTCTGGGCAATTAACCATGGAATGTGATTTAATGGAATAACAAGAGCCACACTAGGTGTGGACTGTATGAAGTGATATGCCAATGAGATTTATGAGAGGAGAAAGTACTTGTAAAATGGGACAAGAAGAAGATGGCATAAGTCAATCGCATTTATGAGACGAGAAAGTGCTTGTAAAATGGGATGAGAAGAAGTAGGCAGAAGTCGAACATCAAACACAAACACTGAATCGTATCCAAATATGTTGAAACCTTTTCATTCTCATTTACATGAATAAAGTTTTAGTTGTCCATCAAGTGAATCCAATTTACAAGCTCAGCATACATAGCATACGATCTTTCTTACTCTTCCCACCATATTTATTAGGATACTGGCTACAATAAACCACCAATCAGTGTCATTGAACCTCAGGCAACATCTCTGCAAGTAGCTTTTCTTGTTATTTATGTCTCATCATTCCATTGCAGCCTTCGAAATCATTATAGGAATAATCCGCTTGAGCCTCTCCAATAACTTTTCATGTAAATTTTTAGAAAAATCTTAGTTTCATCAAATTAGCCCACCGACCGATTTCGCAAAATTTACAAGATTTTAAATTGAAGTTATAACCGCCCTTACCATGTGTGCTATAAATCAAAACACCAAAATGGTAATGAAAATAAGGGTTGCTTTTAAACCGAAAATAATTTAGTGCCAAAATTTGATAGTTGATTCCTGGTGCCCTTAGTTGACGTCCCCCACTGTTTTTAACCTGAGACCAGAAATGCCATATATGGTCAGATCATAATAGACAACCCTAACTGACATCACCATAAGTTTTTAGCACTAGAGATACTTCATCAAGTCCTGCTGTAATTAATGTACCTTGGAAACTGACAGCAAAATGTAACAACACGGCTAATTTTCTTGATAGTTTTAAAATTGTAAGTCCATATGTATGGTTTATATTTTGCCTACGTGTGTGGTTTATAATGCGTGTATATAGAGTATGTAACATGCTTCGTCTGTCGAGGCTCTAGACTGACGGATATGCAATCATAGAAAAAGATTTGGCTTAATGTGAACACAATTAACGAATTTTCAAAATTGTTGACCCTTTGGAAGAACTTTCCAATCCAATATTTTCCTTAACAATCCTTCAGACTTTTATGTTTGTCGTACTCATGAACTTCCCAGAAAAGATAATCACATGAAGGCCTTCTGCAGACTTTGTTGTCATTGATCACAGACCATTTCTCTCTCATAAGTCACAACTATGAAGTCTTCTCCATCTTGTCCAAGTGCTTAGATAAGCTTGTCCCCTCTTGTTCTTGCTAGGAGAACAAAAAAAAAAAAAGTTGCTCAGAAACCAAAGATAATTTAGATTTGCAAGAGTTGAAATGATAATAGATGCTTGGTGTCGTTGCAATCTCCCTAAATTTTCTTTCTGAAACAAGAAAACCATATATCTTCAGACCATAGTAGACAGCATTAGTTGACATTGCTGGAAGTTTTAAGCATTAGAGAGACTTCATACATTCCTTTAGTAAGTACCTTGGAAATTTTAGCAAAGTGAAGTAAGAATAATTAAGTTTTAAAAGTAGTTCAGAGTTAAGAGTATAGCAATGTGTGTGGTTTATAATGGAGGAATATAAGTTATATGAACATGCTTCTACTGCTGTCTTTAGACTGACGGGAAACAAAATCTAAGAAAAAGATACAGAAGGCAGCTATGAACTTTCAAAATGTTGACCTTTTGGAAGAACTTCTCAATCCAATATCTTTTCACGCAATCCTTCAATTAGAACGTTTGTGGTATTCGGAATTTCTTACATAAGATAGACTAGACATTAATGATTTGGACGTGTACAGTTAGAGGAATCATATTAAGGTAAGAGTTGAGAGGAGAACGAAAGGAAATATAGACTTAGATGAAGACTAAAATGCCTTCCACAGACTTCGTTGTTGTTGTTGCTGATAAACCATCTCATTCTCATAAGTCACAATAACAACTTTGAAGTTTTCTTTATCTGTCCAAGTGCTGAGACAGGCTTATCCTTTCTTCTTCTTGCTATGAAACAAAAGTTTAATTGTTGAACTTTGGCTTATTTGGACTTGTTACATAGTGATTTGACATTAGACAGTAGATTGCATCTCATGGTAAGTTCCTACACCGATAGCCAAACAAAAGGAAAGAAATGAAAAAGAAAACAATCCTCATTGTCATTCTGCTAAATTTATACTTCATGGATGGCTTGTGAATGTTTTTCCCTTCCTTGTACTTCCGCACTGGTGTTATATGGTGATTCCCTTCTTCTCACAATTTACTATGCACAGAAAAGATGTATAAGATGTGAAAGCTTAAGTTTTGCTTATTATGCTCCAAAATCCCTACTGGGCATTTTTTGCAGGACAATGTGTTAAAGATGACTTTCGCCCACTAATGGAGCCCAAGCTATGAGCACCAATCATGAGAGACTAGTAGATTGACGACTTCAGTTCTAACTTTTCATCGCAGACAAACATAAATGGAATAACATATAAAGTAACTTAGATTAAAATGATGAGCAAGCTGTTTTCTCAACAATATGAATTTAAAAATACCCATTTACTTTACATATATATATATATATATATATATAAGGTGAAATCATAATATCAGTCATGGTTATATAATGTTACTTTATTATTTCTTTAGTGTTGCTTCAATTATCAATTTCGATGATGAAAAATCAACTATTCTTATTTAGAGACCTTCATTTTTAACTTCTTTTTTACACCAAAGCATTTGAATTTACTTTTTATCACTAATAATCTTTTCATAATAGCTTAAAGTTGTGTTCAAGACTAATTATTTTTTCTGTCTAAAAATAACTTTGTTTTAGTTATTTATTTTCATTTCTTAGTTGGAGTTTTAAAATGAAATTCATAACTACAAACACCCTTTATACCTAAGTTTTAAAATTACTAACCATCAGTTTCTCATTTATTATTTCACATTATTCAAATTTCTAATTCAGTAATGAGAAATTGGAAATTGTCTCTTGAAAATTCGTTACAGTCTGAAAGTTACTCGCAAAAGATGGTCACATAGCGATGATTTGAAAGTCGAGAGTCTCAGAGGAATCTTACTAAAGTTAGGAGTTGAGAGGAAAACGACAGGGAGCATGGACGCGGACAAATACTCGAATGCCTTCCGCAGACTTCTTCCTCACTGATCACAAGCCATTTCACGCTTAGAAGTCACAGCAACAACTTTAAAAGTCTTCTCTATCTCCTCCAAGTACTAAGGCAAGCTTATCCCTTCCTTTCCAACAATGGATGCCGTGGAAATCAGGCATTGAAAAGTATCCAAAAGATTAACATTAACCATTTACATGTTATCTCTTTCTAGTTTAGGTGATTCCAAAGCATTTAAAGCCATCCTGGAGACCTCTAGGTCATTGATCAGCAGTCATTTCACCCCTACAATCATATCAACCGAATTTGAAAAGTCTTCAACAACTTGTCCAAGTTCTGCATCTTCCTAGGAATTGAAAAGAATTCATTCACACAGTTTTCTAATTAAAAGTCGAGATGTATGGTTTAAAGTTTGTCCTTTTGGGACAACTGTCCAAACTAATATTTTTCCCCATAGTCCTTGAGATTAGGTATTTGTGGTATTCAAAACTTCTCACATACGATAGACACATTAGTAATGACTTACATGTGAAAAGTCTCAGAGAAATCATACAAAAGTAAGAGTTGGGAGGAAAACAAAAAGAAATATTGACCTGGTTGAAGACTCAAATGTCATCCGTAGACTTCGTTGCTGTTGATATAAATTATTTCATTCTCACAAGTCACCATAACAACTTTGAAATCTTCTCTATCTTCTTCGAATGCTATTATAGGCTTACGCCATCTTCTTCTTCCTATAAAGTAGAAAAGTCATTACCAAAGATTGGCTCATTTGGACTTATTACATTGCGATTTAACATTGGACAGTAGATTGCACCTCACGGCAAGATCCTACACTAGATACCAAAAGAGAACCATCCTCATTATGATTCCGCTGGATTTCTACTTCCTCAATGGCTGATGAATGCTTTTCCCTTTCTTTTTACTTCCCTGTTGGTGGCATATAGTGATTGCTTTTCGCTTTCTATTTACGATGAGCAAAAAACAGTGTAAAATCTAAAAGCTTAAGTTTAGATGACTTTAAAGCTTACTAACGGAGGCTAAGCCACAAGCATCAATCTTGAGAGACTACCAAACCGACTAATTCATTTGTGGCTTTTCATCACCATAAATGAAACAACATATAAAGCAACTAAGATTTGAATGACAAGCAACCTATTTTCTCCACAATACAAAATTAAAAGTACTCATTTAAGCTACATGTATAAGGTGAAATCACATCATCAATCATGGTTACATATACTACTTTTATTTTTCCCTTAAGACTGCTTTATTTATCTATTTCAATGATGAAAAATCAATAATTCTTTTTTACAAACCTTTGCTAAACCATAGATGTGGTGTAATTTTTTTTTTTTATAACAAAACATTTGAATTTACTATTTTACTAATAATCCTTTCGTAATGGTTCAAAGTTGAGTTCTAGATTGATTATTTATGCTATTTAAAAATAATACTTTGTTTTTTGTGATTTATTTTATGTCTCTTAGATGAGTGTTTTAAGATGAAATTCATAGCTACAAATATCTTTTTATGTATAAGTCTTAATATTATTAAAAATCTGTTTTACATTGTTCAACTTCCTAATACAATAATGAAAAATTGGAAAGAAACTATCTTGTCCTCTTAAAATTGATATGCATATTCTTTTCCCTTTCTATACGCTTGGCTCCTCCATTTGCAACTAGTCGAATTCAATGTAGATAGATGCCATGGGAATTAGGCATTAAAAAGCATTTAAAAGATTAATATGAACCATGTACATGTTATCTCTTTATTTTATGTACTTTCAAAGAATTTAAAAGACTTCCTGGAGACTTTTGCATTGTTAATCACAAGTCATTTCAATCTACAATCATGACAACTAAATTTGAAAAGCCGTTAATGTCTTGTCTAAGTTCTACATCTTGCTACGAATCAAAAAGAAGTCATTCACATGGTTGGAAAATTTATCTTGGAATTTTAAAAGATAGATATCAGTTAGGTTTTATAACATTATGATTTGACATTAGACAATTATTGTACCTCATACTAAGGATTCTAGATATATATAGGTATGATGGACTGAATGATTTTGTACGCATAAAAATTATATGTCTACATATATATATATGAAATAGTTGACATTGGAGAAAAAGGAAAAAAAAAAAGGGTTATAATTGATCTAATTTTCTACTACTTGGATTAGGGTTTGGTGGCTTAGGCTTGCCCCCCAACAACCCATCGACCACAAACCCACCCCCCTCCTTTGCCTTCTTGTGGGATAGTTTCTTTTTTATCAGTGAAGAAATGAAGATTGGTTGAAATTGTATTTCTAATTTTTGTTACTTATAAAATTAGATCTTTCTTCAACAAATTCTTGTCCAATTTCTGCCACGATTTCTTCCTTAATCGCTCTTGTCAATTCGTTAATGCACTTTTGGGGTTTTCTCCGCTTGATTTCAGCCGCTTGGAGAATGTGCTTATCTTTCAAGTCTTTCCTTCTGTTTTTTTCTTCTTCATGCTCGAATTGCTATTTGATGTGCCTTTAATCTTCTTCTGTCAATGTTGATGTGGCATACTTGTCACTCATTTTATGTAAATTGCAACACCTCCATTCAAGTTGATGTTTTGTATATAAAAAACCAAGCTTACAAAATGCTTAAGAGTGAAAGAAAAAAAAAATACTAAAACGGAACAAAAACAAAGAAGAAAACATTTAAACTTAGATATGGGTTGAAGGTCCAGTTCTATATTGGTGTGCTAGAGGCCTATCAAAGATTATGGACTAGATCTGTCTGATACGAGACATGTAGATTTGAAAGCCCGTGAGCTGTAATTCTATTTTGAAGTTTTGGGTTTCAAGCCCATGTTTTTAGAAATTTGGATCTCAACTGTTTTTTGGAATTTTGAGCTTTAAATCTCATTATTTATTTATTTATTGGGTGAACATGTTATTTTTGTATATATCATAACTCTCGACTTTAGTGATATAAGCGCTTCTTAAGATCAACAATGTAAAACATATGTTTCAAGGGAGTCTAACCCTTGCACACAGCTCCAAATATTATGAAATTCAAAACAATGATTCCTCATATATGAATAAGTGGCAGCAAGAACTGGAGGAAGAAGGCACACAGAATTTACGTAGTTTGACCAAAATTGCCTACAGGCAAAACAAGGGATTTCTGTTCTCAAACTGAGGATAAATGTGTTCGTACAACTCTTTCAACTCAGACTTCTACTCTTTCCATGTCGCCAATACACCCTTTAGACTTCACAGGAGTGTATTTCAAACTTACAAGTAGAATAGAACAGCTTAATAGATTGATCTTGTGAAGCTTGTAACGTTCTTGCAACAAAACACCAACAAACGAAAATTTCTGCAGCTCTCTCTTTTCTTTGTTTTCTCTCTTCCGCTCGAAGACATCTCACACCCTTTCTATGCTTCTAACTTCACAGAATATCAATTTTAAAAGGCCATCGCTTCATGGACTTAGCTACTGCACCGCTTAAGCCAAAGAAATTTCTAAAAACTTGACAGCACCTGCTTTGCCAGCACTTAACTGTGACAGAACCTGCTTTCAGTCTTATTGCATGTTCAAGTGCATGCTACACGAGCTAAGGTTAAAGACTATGAGCCAATGATACAAGTATGCATCAGCATCTTGATAAGTTAATGCATTCGTAGAACGGCTTCTCATCAGTAATTTATAACAACGTAAAGTTAGTTGTCATTGCAGCTTCATCCTAAAAAGAGTCCTACTGGTCAGGTGAGCTTCTAGATTTGGCGTTACATGTTACATGTCTAAGAAGCAAAAGAGAAACTTTCAACAACTTTAGACTAATAATGATCCTTGTTAAGGAGAAAGAAGGCAAACTATCATTAGCTTGGTTGTTTTAATGATGGTGTAATTTTTTTACGAAATTCATTCTAATGTCAACTTGTCAATTCCTTGTGATTAATGGATTGACTAAGATAAGAAAAATATATCTTGTTCAGCACAATTTTCAGATATTTGGATCTTGCAAGTTAAGTAGTTCAAAATCTGCATTTTCTTTTTTTTCTTTTTTGGGAAAATTTGGAAAGAGAAAATGCTATTCAAGTGGTAATGATTTCCAAAATGAAACACTAAAAGAATTCAAGTTATAGAGAATCTAGTTCAAGAAAGAAAGCTTTGAATAACGTATATGAGAAATGCAAGAGAAATATGCACAATTGACTAGTTGACATATTATTATCTCCTAATATTTTCATGTTTGTTGGTATGGACTAACCCAATAAGCATGGGTTGGATTGGGTTATGCTTTTCTTTATCTTAAAAAAAGGCAATAAAAAATAGTGCATTGGAAAATTGTTTAGGTGGTTTGACCTCCTTTTGAACCTACTTTCACCCCTTTTTACCAATAGTAAGAGAGTTCTTTTACTACTTTGTAAGAGTTATACTCCCACAATTTAGCATACCATGATCTTTAGTTCACCGAACTCAAAGATCTACAATTCACTTTTCAAACAGCCAGCCACACATGGCTTCTCAATACAACACAACAAACCCAAGACTATACATAGTCTCTACACCATAACTCACAATTTTGTGTTTCTAGCAAAAAGAAACCTTACAAATCACAAGTTATAGAATATCGAAGTTTAAGTAACGATATTTCTATCTTGATGAAGAAGTAGTCGTGACTCAAGAGTGAAAGCTTTTTGTAATATGTCTTAATTTGTATCTTCAAAAAAATACTTAAACAATCACTTTTTCATATAGTAGCAACTTATTCAAAAACAACCTCAATTTAGTAAAGTAAAGTATTCCAATCAAGAATGACGTTTGTCAACCACTATCAAAGATAAGCTTTAAAAACACTCAAGCAATAATCAAGGTTCTTTTCTCTTTAAGCAAATAGCAAGAGACAAGAAATATATGACTCATAATAAAACTAGTCTAAATCAAGGACAAATGGTTAAAGAATTGAAATAAAACCGCAATGCAATTATCAAATTATCTTAAACAAAACTTGTAAAGATATCACACAGATTTTCTTGTAGGATTATCGAAAAAATCAAAAAGCACTTAAAACAAAAAGAGATTACCACAAGCTCATATGATCAGACAAGAAATGCTTTTTCATAGACTATTTTTCACAAGAGTATATAGATGATTTTCCTCAAGAATCATGTGTATGTCAAAAACCTTAGCTGTCACTACATATAATTTCCAAAAGAACCATTTTTGGGTGAAAAGAAAATCATACCGTTTTGTAATCAAGACCCCTTGATTTCCTTTCGAAAAGCTTCCATTTGATCGGATTCTTGGCTTCATATGCCATATGCATGTTTCATGATAGAGAAGGAAAGAGAAGATGGGGAAGGCAGGTTTAGGAGCGCCGATAAGAATTTGCCTAAACCCGTCTCAACCAGCCACTTATGTATTAAGCAAAGTGCACCATTTCACTTAGTTTCAACACACGGTCACATAAGGCAATGGCACCCATGTAATTTTATTTCCATACCTTTTTCGAATTTTGCTTTAATACACAATGATTCTATGAATTTAATTATTTGTTTCCGAACCAAGAGTCTCATTTCGTAGACATAGTTAACAATTTATTTCAAGGCAAGTCATTTAAGCATAATAACCATGGGTAAATGATGATTAAACCTAAATATTTTGGTATGTGGGAGTTTTTGTCTACAAATAATCATCATTTTGATTATTTGTGTGACATATGTTCCACATTTTTATTGGCACAAGATAGAGTTAAAATGACCTAATTTAAATATTCATATAAAATTATGAAAATAGTTTTTCAATCATTGTTAACATCAAAATATATTTAACAATGTTTTATATTTGCAATTTTGTTGTCCAATAAGCCTTTCAACTCAATGCACCTTTTGGATTAGATTGAGAAAGAGATATTAGATTTTGCAACTCTCATTTTCCTTGTTCTTTTACTTGCAAAAAATATGTTTTGTTCCATAATAGCTAATTACTTTGGTTTATTAATTTCCATTCTTAGTTAAAATTAATGGTGGCATCCAACAAAGAATGAGAATGAAATTGTTTAAACTGAAGGCTAAATTGATACCAAAGCATACAACAACCAACAATTAACTCTAAAATAGAAGACTATACATCATAACCTTCTGCACAATTTGGAGAACAACATTCATGGTATAACATTGAACCTATCTTTTACATTGTCTAGAAATTGATAATATGTAATTCTCCACTTATGGTTAAAAATTAAAGGACCACAAACTCCACAAAATCCTGCAAGAAATCCAGTAGCTATAGGAATTAGAAACCAAGGCATTCCAAGCCAATCTCCCTCATTCTTAATGTAATTGTCTCCTTTGTTGCCATCATTGTGAGAACATTCTGAAAGTGGGGGTCCACAAAGATTAAGGTTGCTCTCATATGCAGATGCATCAAAGCTTTGACGTTGAGTGCCAAATGGTATTTGTCCTTGTAAATGATTGTATGCAACATTGAAATGGGACAAAAAATGCAAACTAGTTAACGATGTTGGTATTTCACCTAACAATTGATTTGAAGAAAGGTCTAATTCCTCCAAGTCTATGAGTTTAGATATTTGGTTTGAAATGTTGCCAGTGAAATTGTTATGACTAAGGTCTAGTTAATGAAGTAACTTCAAATATCCAATCTCAATAGGAATGTTGCCACTAAGAAAGTTATGTGCA
This sequence comes from Casuarina glauca, assembly GCA_028551395.1. NCBI lineage: Eukaryota > Viridiplantae > Streptophyta > Magnoliopsida > Fagales > Casuarinaceae > Casuarina > Casuarina glauca. Next base: position 21,598,027 of record CM052349.1, on the reverse strand, counting down.
ACCAATATTCCTGGTTTCATATTTGAAAGAGCATTATATTCCCTAGAGCTTCCTCCTAAAATTGGCAAAATTAAACGTTTTTCTCTTAGAACATCTACTAAAACCAATGCTGGTAATGTACAAAGCTTCTTGGGAAGTTCTCCTGAAAAGAGGTTACCACTTAAATCTAAATGGAAGAGCCTTGGAAGAGTTGACAACCAACTTGGAATTGCACCTACAATAAAATTGGAATACAATTGTAGAATTTGTAGCTTCTTAAGTGCAGATAGCCATTTTGGCAATTGACCAGTTAGTTGTGAAGCACCAATATCTAAGAATTGGATGTTCTCAAATCCATTAGAAACAACAATATTGTCATCACTTGGTATTGCCTCATGAAAAAAATTTGCTCCAAGCAAGGCTACACTAAGATTCTTACAATGCATCAAAATGTTTATTGCCCCTGTGATATTGGTTAGTTGATTTTGAGCAAGTGAAAGGTAAGATAAGTGTTTTAATTGAGAAAGCTCAGAAGTGATTTGCCCTTCAAATCTATTGGCTGAAAGTCGAATTGCTACTAGGGACATGCAAAAATAAAGACTCATTGGCAAGTTACCAAAAAAGTTATTTCCCTTTAGGTCAATAATTGTAAGTTGATGAAGATTGGAGAAATTAAAAGTAGAGATATCACCTTCAAAGAAATTGTCCCGTAATATCAACTTTTCAAGGTTTGTGCAATTCACTAAAGATGATGGTAAAGAACCTATTAAGGAATTTGAATAAAGAACCAAGTACTTTAATTTGGAGAGTCTTCCAATATCTATAGGAAGTTTGCTACTCAAATGATTGTCATGTATATCAATGTTGATAAGGTTGGTAAGGTTCAAAATGTCATGGGTAATGGATCCTGAAAGATTATTAGAAGGTAAGAAGATTTCTTCTAATCTTACTGCATTGTATATATCACTAGGAAGTGGTCCAAAGAGAGAGTTAAAACCTACCCAAAAAGTCTTTAGTTTGGAGCATGCCCCTAGTCCTCGAGGAATTTTTCCATTATGATAATTAAAAGAGAAATCAAGGAACTTGACAAAAGAAGAATTGAAGCAAGGGAATGATGGAATAGGACCTGTTAAACTATTGTTGCTGACATTGAGTTGGATCAACGTGGTTGCTCTTTGAAGAAATGAAGTTGGGATCATACCATAAAAGTGATTACTAGATATGTCAACTATTTGAATGGAGTACGGTAAATTAGATGTACCTCCAATATCTCCAATTATATTGTTGTAGCTCAAATCAAGTACCTTGAGATGATTCAAGGATGAAACGAGTTCCTTCGGGAGTGCACCTAAGAGTGAATTGTGGGAGAGATTGAGGTGAGAGAGATACGTGAGGTTTCCTAGAGACGCAGACAAACTCCCACTAAGGCCCCTGTTGGGTAGCCAAATACGGACAACCTGACCTTTGTGATCACAAGAAATACCATCCCACTGGCAACAATCCATAGAAGTCCAATTTAAAGGAGGAGAAGATGTACTAACGGGTAAGGACAACAAAGACTCGTATTCTATTTGGTTGCAGGCATGACTTGTGGAGAAAATGACGAAGAGAAACAAAGTGAAAAGGTTATGATTAGGCATTAGATCTTGTCTGGTTCTTGTCTGGTTCTTGTTTGGTAACTCAAACTGGAAGAACCATAGTAAACTAGTGCTTGTTTTTTGTGCCAAAGGAAAGAAAGGAAACGTTCTACAAGAAGCAAGAGAAAAGTGAGGTACATCTTGTACATCTCTATATGAGTTTGCCCGAGTTTTCAAGTATATATAGCAAGAATTGTTTGGTTAGAGAAGAGAAGTTTACACGCGGAATCAGTTATCGCCGTTGGATTCAGGTTTTGCTAAGTCCACTCTTTGAAAATCGGTATAAATTAAAGTGCTCACCTCAAGTCTATGGGTGTTCTTCCCACAATTCTGTGGAACTATTTGTGCTACCATCTTTGATTTTGTCAACTATAATCCCAATGCATGTGACATTAAACCTAAACCTTTTATTTTATTGACTAAGGAAATATTTAATTGTATTAAACGTTATTAAGTCAAGCAAAACCACGGCAGTTTGAATACCGCCAATAAAATTATAATTGAAGCCTAATCTATTGCTAGTTACTAGCTGCTCCTGAAAGGAACTTAAAAAATTAAATATTTGGCCGTTGGTTTTTCAATAATCTTAATTGACTAATCATTGGATCATTGAATCATTGAATATAATCTAAATAACTAGCATGAACCATGCGCTCTTGTATACAGATTTCTTACTTCATTAGTTGGACACCATTGCGGCCTTGTTGAATAATATCATCAAACTTAAAACTAAGAAGTCTTAAGCAACATTTACTCCCAACTAGGTTAAGTCTTTGTGGATAAATTTTTCTCATTTGATTTGGATTTTGGTAAGTCCGGTTATTGGAAGTCGCTATGAATAAGCAGCTAACCACGAGTCTATGGGAGTATTTCCCATGATTTTTGTAACTATTTGAGTCGCCACCATTGATTTTGTTAACTATAGTTACAAAGCATGTTACGTCTAGACCTTTTACTTTCGTGCCTATGGAAATATTTAATTGTTTTAAAACGTTGCTAAGTCAAATAAACCATGCCAATTTGAATACTTCCAATGGCACATTATAATTGAAGCCCAATCCATCCATAGTTACTACCTGCTCTTGACAGGAACTCAAAAATTTAAGTAGTTGGCCGTTGCTTTGTCAATTATCTTAGGTGACTCAAGATTGAATGAAAATCCGAAGGACTAGCATGAGCCATGAACTCGCACATACAGACTTCTCAGTTTGTCAGTTGAACCCCGGCGTGGCCCTTGTCAAATTATGTCCTTGACAGTTGTGAAGTAGATGATTTATTTTCCAATCAAGTCTAAAGGAGAGACAAATAGTGCCCATTTTCCTTAAATTTTGTTCTGCATATGACAGTAGGGAAGTACTTCTATAATGGGACTAGAAGAAGGAAACAGTCAGATACGTTCTTACACAGTAAGTCAAATCAACATATTGCGTAATTTTTTCCCTCTTTTTCGTGAATGAAGTTTTTAGCTGTCCATAGAGTAAATAATCTGTCACAGAGCGATCGGTAAAGAGGAAGAGATCCCAAAGCTAAGAGAAGATAAGAATGGCTGCAAAAGAGAAGTTGCCCAAGTGAGGCAAAGTGTAAGTAATGTTCCTATTTATGATACAATATAATACAAGGTCTAATTATCTGAGGAAATTATACCCTCAATAATTTCAATATACTATTCTCAATTAATGAAATATTCTAGTCCTATACACCACGATTCACTGTAGAATCAATAGTTATTTATTGAGCAAAAAATAACCAGCAAAAAGGGAAAAATATGTTACTCTGATCTCGTAATTGCAGTTAGAATGGTCAAACTACAGCAGGAGGAAGACAGTCAAACATACTTCCCCAATACTTATTTTCATTTTGAACATCAAGTAGACTAATTCTATATATAGGTAGCCGCATCTCTGAAATTTTGAGGCAGTTGCAAAACTCTTAATTTAAAAATTTTCTGCAAGGTTTGCCAAGACAAATCCTGCACCGACTTGAAAATGTAAATGAATTGCCCAATGGTGCAACGAACGGAATCGTCCAAACAACAGAAAAAGCCCTGTGACATTTTAAACAATCATTGAAAGAATCTATTGTCAATCATAAATTCTTTCAAGAAAATCAAGAAAAAAAGATGACCATTACCAATCCTTCTAAATGTGAGATAGTAAGGAAGTACTTTTAAACCGAGACAAGAAGAAGAAGGCCTAAGTGAAACATCATGTTTATTGATCTGAATACATGTCAATGGAAACTTATAAACTCTCATGTGGCCAACCCAAGGAAGAATGGGAAATGCAAAGCCAGGGAACATGTTCTGTCTTGAGCCAAACGCAGCCAACACTCAAACATCCCATGAACAAATTCACACGTCCTGACAAATCATCATGGGTGGAAGACAAGCTTTAAACAATTCCTTTTCTTCTCTGCAGACTAGACACCGCCCACAGGTGAAACGAAGTCATGATGCCACACCGCCCACAGGTTGCACCACCGACACCTTATCTTGTATGCACAACACGCCACGGCCCACAAGTGGACGCAAATCATCACATGCCACCGCCCGCAACTTGCACAGCTTTTATCAATAGATATGGTCATGTGAAAAATAAGAGGGCCGGCCCTGTGGTTACGGAAGTTCCTCTATTACACATTTTTCTCTTTACTTTTTTCACATTTTATTTTGTGTTTTCTCTTTTTTAATGTTATTATGATTCTATCGAAATTCTATTCTTCACCCGTAGGCATGGAATTATGATTTTCAATACATCATACTAAATATGTAAATCTGAACCTTAAATATTGTGTAATTTGCTTTTTCATGAAGGAAGTCGTAGCTGTCTACGAAATGAATAATTCAATTTTAAAGCTCAAAATATGCAAGATATGTTCCTCCAAACTGATTGCAACATGTTTTATTAGGATGGTGGCTCTACTAATCCTGAATATTCGTTGCTCATCTACTGAAACACCTCTCCCTTTACTAGCATTTTTTGTTTCTCATGTCCCTCACACTCTTGCATGTTATTGTAGGAATATTCTCACAACCTAGTTTGATTGATTAAGCTCACAAAAAGTCATATCTCATAACGTATAAGATTCAAATTTATGTTTGGAACCCCTATCATGTTCCAAAATAAGAATAAATAAATAAGGGCTTCTTGGAAACCGAAAATAATTTAGCAAGACAAAATTTGAACTTACAGCAAAATTCGTGGTGTCCTTAGTTGCCATCTCCAACCATTCTAGATTTGAAGTAAGAAATCTCATTGTTAAGAAATTAAGATATAAAGTTGGAAGACCTTATGCCTAATCCAAAAATTAACTCAAATGTTGAAGAAACTTCTTTAATTTAAACAAATCCTTAAGTTCATGTCCCAATAACATAGGACAATCTACACCATTAACATGCTCCCTTGTTATAATAGATGAATATTGACCATCAATGATACCAAATGATGAACGTATAGAAGTTTCAAGGAAAAAACTTGAGATGAATATTGGCCAAAGAAGAAAATTAGGCTCTATACTATATTAAGATGTTAAGATTTTTCACATAAAAAGCCTTAAACCCAACCCAAAAGCTAAGTCAATAGTAGAAAAGAACTTCTTTTAATTTAGATAAACCGTCATGTGCATTTTTTGACAATATGGAATAATTTATACTATTAACACATCCCTTCACCATGTTTTCCCAATGATCCTTTCCATTGAAATGCTTGAGGTGCTTACAACTTCTCCCAAAAGGTGGACATATTAGTATGACCTGGAACAACCAAAAAAAAAAAAGCATAAGGAAATATGAATTTGGAAGAAACAGAAGAAAGAAATGTGGTACGTACTTCTTCCCCTTTCTATTGAACTTGAATGTCCCAAGAAGGTTAGAAACGTCTAGTTGCAGGATGCTTGACTTTTTAGCAAGATTCATCGTGTTGACGGGGGAGTAGGTGCCGAAGACCCAAACGCCTTCCGCAAACTTCGTGGTCATTGGTACGAGTCATTTCATCCTTACAAGTCACGGCAACAAATTTTAAAGGTCTTCACGATCTTGTCCACCCTTATCCCCTCCCGCATCTCACGAGGAATCAAAAAAGTCAATTGCAAAAGTTTTCCGCTTGCATTAAGGAGACCGTTTCTCTTTAAGACTATCTTACAAGAAGTAAACGTATCTTGCATTTTAAAAAGAATATAAGAACAATAATTAATTAATGAGTAAAAGGATGTACTTGAACGGATTGATCTTTCCAAACGAAGGTGTAATCTTTTCTTCCTACCCATAGTTACAATTATTGAACAACTTAGTTTATACAATACGATAATGCCAAATTGATAGCTAACCTTACGCTTTGAAGGAAACTAAAAAAAACATCGAAATCAGAAAATAAAACTATCTACGTTTACTAGAAAGAAATTACCTCGTAACACTAACTCACTACTTTCAACTTTCCACACATTTAGCTTTCGTTGCCTTGCATTGCGTGTACTTCGAGCTGCTTCCTACAATCCCTTTGTTTAGGTCTTTTAGTTGCTCCTCCCGATTTTCTTTGCTTCGGTCTTCCACTTTCGCAACGTTATCTTCCAAAACGACCCCTTAAACAGCTCTTGACCCTTTTTAAATTGACTCAGTAACTTGTAAGGAGGTGAATCTGCCTTCCATTTAAAGAGGATATTAAGACAATGTACAAACAGTGTTAGACATTGTTTTCAAGAAGTTTCATGCGTCCTAGACCATGAAACACTGTCAAATGGCCGATCTCAACGAGAAAGTTGCCGCTATGACCGTTGTCTGAGAGAGGACTTCTAATGGGTCGAAGTTATTGTGAAAAGATTGGTGAATCCAAATGATGTTGACTACTAGAGCCTTCGTTGATACTAACCACTGGCAAGACACAGCACAAAAACTTCGTCTAGAAGCTTCTTCAACTTAGATGGCCATGGTTCCTGTTTAAAAGCTTATGAGAGTCGGAGAAAAATTATGAGGAATCAAAATTAGACAGTCGGGTGCTCCTCACTAGCTCCTAGGCCTTGACGAGGAATCAAATCTCTTGAACAAGACGGTCCCTCCCTTACGAAATTAATCAACTCGACAAACAGGACTTGGAATCTTGTTGGGTGACTGCCAATGGGATCTGTTCTTCTGCTCTGTAGTTAAACAAAAAGTAGGGCCTACAGTCCTCAAGTTATTCCTGTATTAAACAAATTATTTATTCTAGAATTGACGTGTAAACGCAAACTTTACCCGTTAATGGTCCAGGACTTCTTGTTGCCCAAGTAGCCATCATCATGCGGAAAGAAAAGAAACGTAAATGCCTCAAATTTCAACTATAGATCGGATGTTTCTCTTCTTTAGGTAAAAGGGAGGAAAAACCTACTACAAGAAGCAATTTTTCTACAAGAACTAAAATAGTTTTTGCATTGGCGTAGTTCTATATGCAACTGGAAGTCAAGATAGAATAAGATATAAAAAAGGACAGCTTTTGATTGTTGATAGAGTTTACCTTTCTACTACGAAGTGAAGGAAAAACACGAATAGTTTATTAGACTGAGCTTAGTCCTAGTATGTAATGAAATACTATGGAGTTTTGCACATTGAAGTTTGCTCATCAATGAAGCTATGATAACTATCATAATCTTATGATAGTGCTCTAGAAATGTTTATGAACTAATTAAATATTGTATCTGATGTCAAGTTAGTTTGACAAAACCGAGTCTCTTCCCCCCCCATGGCAAACCTTGGCTAATACGCAACCATGTATTAAATTGTCTATGCAGTAGAGGACAAAAGTAGATCCATTAAGCGGTGACAATGGTAGAAAGAGGAAACAAGGTAATCAATTCTTTTTTTCGGTTAAGGAAATGGGGGAAGAGTGAGACGTAATTGTCAAAACGAGTGAGAGTTAATTGTCAAAACTAAGACCTTTTGGTTTTAAGTAGCATGGACGACTAACTGAACCACATGCTAATCGATGAAATAAGATAATTAGTTGTTGAATGAAAATAAGAATTTATTTGAATAACTCTACATGCCCTAATGAGTGTTTTAAAATGAAATTCATAGCTATAAATATTTCTCTATGCCTACCAGTTAATAGTATTTACACTTGGTATCTCTCGATAATTTTACATATTTCAACTTTCTAACTTAATGATGAAAAATTAGGAGGAAAAAAAGAGAACCACCTTATCCTTTTGAAATTAATATGCCTATCTTTTTATCCTTCCACGTGCTTTAACCCTCCATTTGCAATTAGTTCAATTCAATGAAAATAGATAAAGTAATGGGAATTGGTCATTGAAAAGCAACCAAAAAATTAACATAAACTATGTACATATTATCTCTCTATAAATTCAAGAACCGTCAAAGACCAATTTGAACCGTCAGAGTCTATGGACTAAATCTGTCTGATATTAGGAGGCCGAAGATCTGTTGAAACTTTAAATTCAGATGGCCATTTCAAGTTTGGGTACAAAAACCCCCTTTTACAACTTTTAGGTCTGGAAATCCCTTTTAAAACATTGGGCTTGAAAGCCTTTCTGGACATGTTGATTTGAAAGCCCATAGTAACTTCCGAATTCTCCTCCGAAACACCGCACCGGTAATCGACTTGCTTTGCATAAGCAAGCCAGTCTGTACATCACGGGACTCTGTTCCCTCTTTCGGAAACCAGCCTGGCCATCCACCGTTGCTGCCACGTCATATCTCAATGCTGAACAGGAAATTTTTCATTGGATATTAGATGCTCAAGTACAGCTCACGATCCAGGAGCCTATCTTGCTAAATATGAAAGAAAACAATTCCGGGCTTTAATTTTGCTAAATTTCTACTGAAGCATTGGGCCATATTCGGCCCTGATGGCCAATATTTTTTCCTTCCTTTTCCTTCAGCATAGGTGGCATTTATGGTCTTTCTACAATGATCTCTATCGATACGACACCGCCTAAATCAGATCAATTTTCTTGTCGCTGGATTAGGACATTGAACTACGTAACACCAATTTTCTCATTAATTTAAATGCAAAACTAAATAAAGTAATCAAGATTAAATAAGGTAACCCACTTGACGATGAACAAGTTATTTTTTATTTTTTATTTTTGTATCATAGGATTAGGATCATCGCGTTTACTTTTAATTATGGATCAACACAATCCTAGAATCAGCCCTTCATACATTTCAATGTCTAGAACACTTGCCCATCCTTGGAGTTAAGTTACTTGAGAAACTGCGATTTTGGAAGAGGTTGTTACATTTTACGATCCTCTTCGGGAACATAGACCATTTGTTGAAGGACCTGAACGAATGTTTGATATTACACTATGGATGTCGTTGCCCTCATTAAAGAGATGCGCAGCCAGTAAAACCAAGTGGATCCATCGAGGATATATGAACTCAGTAAACTGTGTCAGATGAGTTAGGCTGAAGGAATGGTAGCTGGCTACTTTAACAAGCTTCAGCGCCTCTGGGACGAGTATTCAATCGTAAATGGTGCACAAACGACCAGAGATATCAAAGAGATGCAGTTGCGGATACTGATGGTGAAGCACTCCCCAACATCTTGCAGTGTATGCCAGTGTTAATAAGGCAGAATAGCGACGGAGGTTGGAGAAGAAGGCTAATGGCGGTGTTGCTTTTATTCCAAACAAAACTTTGACTTCCTACTCAACCCAGCGTCGCCTACTATCGGAGAAAGGATTGTAAGAAGTGATGTAGTCCTTGTTAATCAAAACTTGCGTACAGGGGAAACGACCGTGTTTTAGCTAGGACAAAATGTAATTAAAATGGCCATGAAACAGCGTCAAACGACAGATTACAACAAGGATATTGCCCATAAGACCGTTTGTTGGACCAAAGGAATAAAAAGTAGAGTCTTAGAGAAAGCAAGTGAGAAGAAAATCTTATTGTATGTTTTCTTTTCTATCGCAAGCTAATTCTGTGAAAGGAGAAGCCCTATGAATGATCTTTATTGTTTCATTGAACCAATGATTTTTGCTTTTTGTTTATTAATTCTAGGCTCTTGCCGTTGGTTTTCCAAGCTTTAATTAAATTTTAAAAAAATAAGAGTGTTTTTGTCACTCATTTCTATTGGTTTTCCAGTTATTATGTCATTTCATTATTTACACTTGAAGTGATAGTTATAAGTTTTAAACTTAAGAATGCAATTTCTGTAATGTATTTGAGAACATAAATAGAATTTATATAGTGTAAGTATTATATTAGTCAAACTAAAGATTCGATTTTGAACTTAATATCAATTTTATTATTTACAATCAAGAAAGTAGTACATGAAAAAAAAAATTATATAGAAACATTAAACCTTCTCAAACAATATTTTATTGTGTCATAATTAAAGGATTTCAAACTTAATTTTCTCTTAGATAAATTGTAATACTAAAATATGCTCCTACGCTTTTGTATTCCATTATTCTTAGGTAAATTAATTCACATATTCATTCAAAAAAACTTCAATTTTAAAGTTAAAAAACTTTAACAAAGTAAAGAGGTTTGGAAATTACCAAAATCCCCTTTAAACCAAAAAAGGTAATACCACCATCGGCCTAGTTGGGTCATTGTATAAAAAGTATTTCTTATTAACAAATAGGTATCTATTGAAATTTTAGTATTTGATTTCGAGAGTAGAAGAAAGACAATGGTGGATGTTAACAAAAGCTAATGTTCTTCTTATGTTGATAAAGCAAAGTTTATAAATAGTACATTTATCTTTCTGTTTTCTTTTGCCTCTGGGCATCAAAGCTTTGAAGAGTATTTAAGGAGAAATCATAATAGAATCTTATGTTTGCATTTCAACTAATATGGTGCAACAACTATCTTTTAAATGTACTTAGGTATTTTTCAAAGGCTACAATAGGCAAACAATGATGATTTTTTTCAATTTTCATTATTTTGAGATATTTAATTATTTGTTCAAGATTAGCCCTTTGCTATATCCCTTTCATGCAACTATTATAAGGCATTACTACTTTCCTAGTTCTATTTTCTTAGTTACTTTTTGATTTTATCTATCTACCAAAAGACAAGGTGGAATATTATCTAGAAAATTTGGACTCCCATCTTAGTATGATTACATGTTTGGCCCTTAAATATTTTCTTTGCATGCAATTGAGTTGCAAATTTTAGGGTTACTAGTCATAAACTCATCATAGATATCATTCCTAGTTAAGCTTAATCAATAATTGAAATTATTTCAAAATAAAACTTCATAACATAATTGATAATAGGATATATAACAACCACTTTTAGAAAGGAAATTGATAATTCATGACCTTTTACTTAATCTAGCAAATAAAACTACTAGTGTGACATAAAACCAATCTTTTAAAGTGTCTACAAAACGAAAATATGCAACTCTCCACTTATTATAAAAAGTAAAAAGCCACAAACTCCCCAAAATCCTACAATGAAGCCAAGAACCATACTGATTGGGAACCAACGCATATGAGGCCTTTCTTCCTCCTTTTGAATGTACTTGTCGTCGTTGCATTTTGTAGTATCATCACACTTTGGAAGTGGTGGTCCATAGAGTTTTAGATTACCCTCATACATAAAGACATCAAAGCTTTGGAGTTGGGTGCTTGATGGTATTTGTCCATATAGATGATTGTATGCAACATTAAAGTAAGATAAGAAATTCAGATTGACTAGTGAGGTAGGTATTTCACCATGAAACTGATTTGAAGAAAGATCCAAGTTTTCCAAGTTTGTGAGCTCTCCTATTTGATTAGGAATTATGCCTGAAAAATTGTTATCACTAAGCTTCAATTCATGAAGTGCCTTCAAATGTCCAATCTCAAGAGGAATGCTACCACTGAGTTGATTACTTGAAAGAATTATTCCTGGCTTCATATTTGATAAAGTATTATATTGGTAACCACTACCAATAATTGGAAAACTCAAATAACTACTTTTTCTTAAAGCCTCCTTTGAAACTAATGCTGGCATTGTACAAAGCTCTCTTGGAAATTCACCAAAAATGAGATTCTTAGACAAATTAAAAAAGAAAAGTCTTGGAAGATTTGACAACCACATTGGAATTGAACCTGTGATATTGTTGCTACCAAGGTTTAGAACTTCTAAATTATGAAGCAAAGATAGCCATTTAGGTAATTGACCTATTAGTTGGCAACCAAGAAGACTTAAAAGTCGAATATTTTTGAATCCATCAAAACCAACTATACTATCATCACTTGGCATTGTCTCTCCAAAAACGTTTTCCCCAAGTAGGAGTATTGAAAGATATTTACAATGTTTTAGATGCTTGAATGCTTCTATGATATTGGTTAGACCATTTGCATAAAGTGAAAGAAAAGATAAGAATTTCAATTGAGCCACTGCTGGTATAATTTGTCCTTTTAATCTATTGCCAGAAAGTCGAAGTGCTACTAAGGACTTACAATAGTAAAGACTCATTGGAAATTTACCAAAGAAGTTATTATAGACCATGTCAAGCATAGTTAGTTGTCTAAAACTAGTGAAATTAAAGGTAGAGATATCTCCTTCAAGATAATTCTCTCCTAAAGTCAACACTTTGAGATACGTGCAATTTACTAAAAATGAGGGTAAAGGACCTATGAAAGAGTTGGAATCAAGGTGCAAGTACTTTAATTTGGAAAGCTTTCCAATCGTCATGGGAATTTGGCCACTCAACTTATTTTTTTGTAATTCAAGTTTAGTGAGTTTGGCAAGGTTCACAATGTCACTACTAATGGGCCCCGAAAGACTATTAGAAGTTAGAGATAATTCCTCCAATTCTATGGCATTATATATATCTTGTGGAAGTATTCCTGAGAGGGAGTTAAAACTTGCTCGGAAAACCTTTAGTTTAGGACAAGCCCCTAATCCCCTCGGAATTTGGTCAACATGATCATTATAAGAAAAGTCAAGAAGTTGGACAAAGGAAGAATTGGTGCAAGGAAATGATGGAATAAGGCCAGTTAAGCTATAATTACTAACATTGAGCTTCATTAACCTCCATGTTGTATGAAGAAATGAAGATTGAATTGTCCCATTGAAGTGATTGCTAGATATGTCAAGTACCTGAATGGAATCAAGACAACATAATGTATTTGTAATATCTCCAAACCAATTGTTATAGCTCAAATCTAGGACTTTGAGTTGATTCAAGGCTGAAAACAATTCCCTTGGAAGAGGACCAACAAGTAAATTGTGGGAGAGATTGAGATGAGACAAATACTTGATGTTTCCAAGTAAGACAGGCAAAGCCCCTGTAAGGCCTTTAAATGGTAACCAAATATAGGTAACCATACCTTTCTTATCACAAGAAATTCCTTCCCATGGCAATAGTTGATGGAAGACCAATCTAAAGGAGGAGGAGATGTGTTGAAAGGCAAAGACAATAGAGATTGGTGCTCCATTTCATTGAAGGCATGACTTACAAAGAAAATGTGAAAGAGAAACAAGGCAACAAGATGAGGATGAGGCATCAATTGCTGCATGTTTGCAGTTAGATAACTCACACAAGAAGCCTAGTTTATTTTTAGGCCAAAAGAGTAAAAGGAAAAGTTTTTGAAGAAGTAAGAGAATAATGAAAGAGAACCTCTATACCTCTCTATAAGGTTTCCCAACTTGCCAATATATATAGGAAGAAATTGTTTTGGCTGGAAACAAGATTCTACCATCTTAGACTTTACACGTGGAATTGGTTTAAGCAACTTGATTCTTTTCTTGTTAAGTCCACTAGATGAAAATTACATAACCTATTTTTGTATTGATATATTCTATGTCTAAAACAAGTAAAAAGAAAAAGGTTCCTCTTCTGGAGTTGGCTAAACCATTAGATTGGGATTGGTAGTACTATTGAGCAAGTTGTGACAAATAGGTTTAGCTCTTTTATTGCAAGAAAAGAAGCCAAACAATTTTTATTCTTTATTTTATGTAAAAATGGGTCACATGAGCCCTTAAATTATATAATAAATGCAGAGTTTGTTTTGTAATTAAACCTTAACAAAATATAGCTAATGACTCTAGCAAACATAGAGCCACCAACCTTCACACATTAGGATTTGCTTAAATTTTTTTTTTTTTTATGAATATGTGAGTTGATTCATCGAATAATAAAGAAATACATAAGCTTAGGGGCATACTCCAGCATTACAAATCATCTAGGAGAAGATAGAATTTGGAATTCTCTAACTATGACTCAACAAAACATTAGCTTGAGAGAGTTTAATGTTTCTAAATAAAGAAGCTCTTCCACAAACTACTCTCCTGATTTTAGCTAATAACATTGGAATATCAATAGACTTGTTCTGAAAACGTCTACGATTTCATTCTAACCATATACAATAAAGGCAAGCTAAGAAAGAAAGCCGGAGAAGCTTTGCGGCTAAATCCTTTCCCTTAGTTGCTTTAAGCATCCATTGCAATTCAGATTCCCAATCGTAGATGACCTTACAAATGCCTTGTTGAGCTAGAATAGTTCTCCAAACCTGGTTAGTCCAAATGCACTGAAAGAACAAGTGTGATCTATTTTCATATTGAGAGCCACAGAAATTACAATACAAATCAATTGAGGGGAGCCAGCGAGAAACTACTACTGCTGTAGGTGGTTTGTCTCTACATATGAGCCAACCAATGAAGTTATGTTTGCTGATTCCTCTTGACCATATCAAGTTACACCATTCAACCTCAGTGCTCACTTGACGTAATTCCTTGTACATTTCCTTACAGCAATAAGAAGGTTTGGATAGTGTAGAGGTTAAAGTTTGTCGTAACTTTAGAAGACCTCTCCAACTCCATGCCATATTTCCTTTGATGTCAAGCTCCGTAATTGAATTTCCCCTGCATTTAGTACTATGAATCCATTTACTCCATAAGGATGAATTAGGGCAATTTATGAGATTCCAAAGATATCGCCCCAACAAGACTTTATTCCATACTTTAAGGTTTAGTAGTCCAAGACCTCTTTCCTTTTTTGGTGAACAAACAACTTGCCAAGCAACCTTATGAGTTTTATGATCTTCTGAGTGGCCTGCCCAGAGAAAGTTCCTTATCTTCTTTTTAATCTCATAAATGGTCTGTTTTGGGAGAAGGAACATTTGCATCCAAAAGGTACAGATAGAAGTGAGAACTGATTTTGCCAATTGTAGTCTTCCTGTATAGCTTAAATGTTTCATTCCCCATCCATCAATTCTTGTCATGATTTTCTCTGTCAAAACTTTGCAATCCGTGTAGGTAAGCCTTCTTGTAATAAGAGGAACACCAAGGTATCTAATAGGGAGTCTTCCTTCGGAGAAGGGGGTATGATCTAGTATCAAAAGTTTTTCTTGTTCAGTAATCCCTGAGAAAAATATCTGACTTTTGCTAGGATTATATTGCGAACCTGTAAGTGTTGCAAATTCCTCCAAAGCTTTTGTGAGACATAATACTGAATTAACATCCCCATGTGCAAATAAAAATAAATCATCTGCAAAACAAAGGTGAGTGATTTTCTCTTCCTTGCACCTCCAATGATATTTGAAAGTAGAGGTGGAAACTTTCTTAATAATTATCCTATTAAGGATCTCCATGACAAGCACAAACAAATAAGGGGATAAAGGATCTCCCTGCGTTATCCCATTAGTGCCCTCAAAATAACCTACATGCTCACCATTGAAATTCACAAAGAATCTAGTAGTAATGATGCATTGGCTAATCAAATCAAGTAAAGTTTGAGGAGTATGAATAGCTTGGAGAACCCCTAATATAGCATTCCATTTAACCATGTCATAAGCTTTCATAAGATCAATCTTAATGGCAACACGCTTTCCTTTATCTCCTTTATGATAGTTATGAAGCAATTCTTGACAAAGCATAATATTTTCAGAGATTTGACGACCCCTGATAAAAACAGTTTGGTTTTGGCTAATCAGTTCAGGGAGAATAAGACTTATCCTCTCAGCAAGTAGTTTTGAGATCACTTTATATAACACATTGCAGCAGGCAATGGGCCGAAAGTCCTTCATGCAACTTAGGTTAGGGGTTTTAGGTACTAGGCATAGCAAAGTAGTATTCATAGCTTTCAGTAATTTCTTGGATGAGAAAAAATCTAGCACCGAATCTTCTATGTCATGACTGATAATTGACCAAGCTTTCTTGTAAAATAGACTATAGTATCCATCAGGACCAAGAGCTTTGAAATCATGAAAACCCCAAAGAACTCTCTTCACATCAGAGCGTTCAAAAGCAGGTAAATTCAACATTTCATTCACATTCTCATGGAATAAGGAAGAGTACCTTCCAGTGAAAAGATTAGTTGCACGAGAACTTCCAAGTACATTTTGATAATATGTAGTGATAGCTTTCTGCAAGGCATCATCATCATAAATAGTAGATCCATCTTCTAGTACTAGGTGAGAGATTCTATTCTGAGCTCTTCTATGCATCAAAGATGAGAAGAACATTCTACTATTATTATCCCTCTCTTTTAGCCAAAGATTCCTTGACTTTTGTTTTAAAAGGATTTCTTCATGTTTACTTAGTGCAATCAATTGTTCCATTTTCAGTCTTTCCTCAGTACGCATATCTGTATCAAAGGGGTCAAGTTGTAAATTGAGTTGAGCTTGCCGTAATTGTTCTCTCGCCACCTTTACCTTCTGATGCAAATCACCAAATTGAGCAGAATTTAGCTTCCTAAGGGGTAACTTTAATGCCTTTAACTTCTTAACAACTTTGAACATTTTAGTTACACTGACTTCTTGCTGCCAAACATGATTAACGGTTTCCATAAAATCTGAACTAGCTGTCCAAAAATTAAAGAATCTGAAAGGAGATTTTTTCCTTTTATGAGTGGTATCTAACTTAACCAAGGAAGGAGAATGATCCGACAACAAGGGAGGCAAAAACTCAATCGAAAGTTTATCAAATTTGAGAATCCCTGCTGTGTTTAGTAAAGCTCTATCAATCTTGCTTGCTCTAAGATTCTGGGGTGAACTTTTATTCGACCAAGTGAAAACAGAACCCATAAAGGAGGGTTCCAACAATCCTTGTTTCCCAATCATATCATTTAAATCCTCCATGCCCCTTGTCCATTTAACATTTGGCCCAATACGTTCATCTACATGCCGAATTTCATTGAAATCACCTACCAATAGCCATGGAATGTTTCCAATATTTTGATAAGAGAAAGACTCAATATTTGCCCATAACTCCCTACGTTTAGATTCCAAGTTGCTTGCATAAATAGCAGATAAGAAGAAAGGAGGTAAACCTATCTTATTGATGCAACAATGTATGACTTGAGATGAAGTACCTTGGATTGAAAGTTGTAGTTCGGACGATTTCCATAAAATCCATATTCTTCCCACACTAGAATGCAGATAATTGTGAGAGTACTTCCATTCAGCAAACATATTCTTCATAACAAAACTAGCATTTTCTTCTTTAACTCTATGCTCTATCAAAATAATAACATGTGGAACTTGAGATAATACAAAATTAACAACTTCTCTTTGTTTAGGGCTTTTGTTGAGGCCCCTCACATTCCAAGATAAGATATTCATTGATCTGGAGGTTTTTCCCCTTTCTCCACTGCATCAAGGTTACCAAGAAGATCAGAAATCTCATTATAAGTGGTCTGATTTTCATTAGCATTAGCAAGCTGAGAAAACCTATTTTCTGAGATAAGTTCACAATTATTTTCCTTCTTCTTTCCAGGAGATTTCTTCTTATTAGTTACAACAATAAAATCAGAATTATTTCCTTGAGAAGTAGCAATATTAGGATTGATAGTCATTGCTTGTGCAATACCATTGTCTTTAATTACCAGTGAATTCTGTTTCTTTACTGTAGTAACTGGATCTTGAACATCTACTTGTTGATTAACTTGTGGGCCTTCACTCTTTTTGGGTATCCATATATTTTTCTTTATAGTGCAATCTTTATGACCAAAACAATTACATTTCTTACACTTAGGAAGGATCCAACCATATTCCACAATAATCTCAGACACCTCATTATTACCCATATCAACATCAAAGTTTTGGGGAAACTCACTATTAATATCCATTAGAATACAAACTTTGGCATATGATAGCCTGAGCTTTTGTTCAGTAGGTTTATCCATATATAAAGGTTTACCCAACACGCTACTAACATGGCTCATACCAATCTTATTCCATAAAGCATGAGGAACGTTAAACAATGTAACCCAAATAGGAACAATAGATATTTTGGCTTTTTCTAATCTGATACAAGGATGCCATTTTTGGAGAAACAAAGGTTTACCTGCTATGTCCCATACTCCAATTTCCATTACTTCTTCTAATTTCTGAATATTTGAAAACCGAAAGAAAAAGAAGCCATCCTCAGTGGCAGTAATATCTAGTAAGTTGTCTTTACCCCACAACTTTTCAACAATTCCTTTTACTGCATAATACGAAGTATAGGCATTCAAAAAATAACCCACAAAACAATTTGTAAAATGGCTTTTACCCTCCTCAATTGCTTCAGGGGGGGGGGGTTTCATAGTAATTCTATTTCCCTTTTCAATTGGGGGAAGGTAATCTAATTTAGCCATCTAAATTGTTGATCCCATGGCAATTTGTTTCCAATTCTTGCCAACGTTACTAGCCACATTAGGAATCCCTTCATGCACATGCCTTTTGTTTTCTACTTTATCATTAGTAGCAACTTGGGAAGCAATTTCATCAAATACTACCTCAAATGAATTATTTAAGCAAGAAGAGGTAGCAGAGGTACCTGGTTTTAAGACATCTAAAGGTTCAAAAGTATTCTCTTCATTGCTTGACTTTGGGATAACCCTTCCAATTTCCACCTTTGAAGATGCAGTTCGTATTTTTCCACTTCTAGTACCCACCATTGAAGCCAATCCGAGGGAGCTAAGTGCTTGTCTTCGAGGAGTGGCAGATTCTGCGCAAAATCGACTAGCAGCTTGTACCATAAGCTACGGCCTTGGGAGAGTCTAATTGATGATTGAAGGTAGTAGCAAGGGAACCTTTATTCACCATCTCCCACATGAAGGCCACTAGTAAAGTTTAAGCTAGTCCATGGGTGAGTAAAAGAGAAAGGTTTGGAAAGATTTGTGGATGAGAATCTCTGCGGGGGAGGGGGAATTTGCGGGGGCGTTGGGTATTTTGGGGAGGTGGGACCTGCGGGGAGTGGGTTTGGGGGGGGGGGGGGGGGGGATCTGCGGGAGGGGAGTTCGGGTTGTGGGGGGTCTCTGCGGGGGTGGGAGGGGGATCTCCGGGGGGGGGGGGGGGGTCTGCGGGGAGGGGGTGCTGCGGGGGGGGGGGGCTCTGCGGGGGGAGTTCGGGGGGGGGCTCTGCGGGGAGGGGGATCTGCGGGGGGGGGGGGGGGGCTCTGCGGGAGGGGATCTGCGGGAGGGGGTGCTGCCGGGGGGGCTCTGCGGGGAGGGGAGTTCGGAGGGAGGGGGATCTGCGGGGAGTGGGGGCTCTGCGGGGAGGGGATCTGCGGGGAGGGGTGCTGCCGGGGGGGGGGGCAATAAAACGTGTTTCATTGTTATCTCCAAAATATCTCCCTTTAGCAACATTAAATATATTAAATATATATATAAACGAGAGCTAGAGAGAGGACTTAGCCAATTAATAAAACGTCCATACAAATAGCCTTACTCATCAAAGTCTATTAGATGGACAACGGCCCACACCAGCCAGTACCATATATGCAAAAGGGGAATATATGTACAATATTTGTACAATTAAATGGACCAATAAAATCACATTGCATTGCCACGATAGGGAATAATCGTTTATGCATCATTGATATAAGCCCACATTACATGGACTCATACAATGAGCTAACAGTAGCTTCTCGTGCTCCAGCGACTCGATCTTCCTGGACAGGTCCGCGACCCTGGCGTCATTGTCGCCACGCTGATCGAGATCGGAGAAGCTCTCCCCCGTCTGTTCGTCCGATGCGACGCCATTGATGACCACCTCGTCCGCCATCTCTAAACCCGAAATAATAGTGTGATTCTTGTCGATAACCGAGAAAAAAGAGATGCAAACCGGTCTTCTCTAACCTAATATCGGCAGCAAAATCTCGGAAAAAGGGATTTTCCGGGAAAGGGACAAACGAAGCCCCACCTTTCTTTCCTGCTTTTCTTTCCGGAGGAGAGTATCCGTAATAGGATTAATCCAATTTAGTTTATTTATTTATTATTTTAAAAAATAAGAACGAGACAAATTTTATTAATACCAACAAGGTTGGACGTAATAACTATACTTCGGATAAGTACAAAAGGCAGGATACAAAAAGCAAGATACCTCGAATTTTTCCAATTTAGTTGGCATTTGCCACATAAAACAATAATATGGCAGTCGAACACTAGTTAACCGATATTGCAAAATAATTATAGTAACGTGTGTAACTGTTACAATCAATTTAATGAAGAAAAAAAAGGAAACAGTAGTGGTTGTCTGATTGCATAGAAGATTTTCTTTTCAAAAAAAAAAAAAGGACTTCTACCAGATTATGTAGCCCATAAATTGTGGAGCGGAATAACACCTCCTGCCATATACAAACTATACAAATTGTGGAGTCAGGGCCGACCAATTCTTCAAGCTAGTTACGGCCTCCACGTGCTTGATATATATTCCATGGGTGTAGATTGTTTCCCTCTTAGAGACTCAACAAAGACATATTTTTAACATCCGCTTGATTTGTACCAGGCATATTATTGCGAAGATCCCTTTGTTTGGTGCGACCGAGTACTGTGGAATGGAATAACTCCTCTTTCTGCATACGGGCTATAGACTCTGGACAGGCTGTGGAGTCACGGTTGACCAACTCTTACAATCACGTCGTGCTACAATGTGCATTAAAATCATCACCAACTCTATGTGCTTAATAATATTCCGTAGGTGGAGTTCTTTCCCTTTCATAGACTCACCAAGTCTATATTTCTTAAGACAAGCACCAACAAACGCCATATGTGAAGGCATTTGAGGGCATATGATGGCATTCGTATTTGGTATTTGACTTCGTTCGTTAGCTCTTTTGATCGTCCATCCTTTTTGTTTATTAGAAAGGTGTTTCACTCATCACGCTTTTTATATTGCCCTGGTCTAAGATTCTTAAGGATAATCAATCCATCGATGAGATTCACATTAAATAATTACTCCAGACTCGAGCATAGAATCAGAATGGCTATGACTGCAAATCTCTACATTGGCAGGCAATAATTAGTCGCCAATGGATTCTTGGAACCGTCGAGTCTGGAAGAATTAAGTGGTGTACCAGTAACAAACTTTTATTTGCATTTCAAACATCATTGAATGTGTTAAAGAAAAAGATGTATCAACGCAAAACGCATAGCAGAGGTATTTACTGCTTCTTCATGCCTTTTTGCTTTGCCTTCCACATCTCTTTGACCTTCCGTTTAACTTAAAACCTGGCCCGATGAACATTACTTAAAAATCAAACTTCAATATCAAGTTCTCGTTTGTACTTATAATATACATAGTGTATAGTTGACCTCTTTAATACTATTGATAATGATTACAACTCTTTTTTCCTAAATGAGTAGATAAGTGGGGTTGATTCCACATAAAGAAATGAAACTAAGAAGTAGGCAAATAATTGATAGCTAGACGGAAAAGTCCATGTTCCATTAACTTGCACGTCTGATTCCATCGTGCAAGTGTGTGGAACTAGAGAGATTGTTAACTAAGCTTAGTTGCTTATCTTAATCTTGATTTCTACTTTATTAAAAAAAATTAAATTGAATGATGTATTTTAGTCACCTAATGTTATGGACGAAAAATTCAAAGCTCACCATATCAAACAACCAAAGACTACAATGGAGAGGTTTTTGTCTTTCTCTTTATCTTCATCTCTATCATCTTTGACTTCTTTATTCTTATTCTGCATTTTCATCTTCTTAGCAGTACAAACATCCTAACTTTTTTGTTCTCTTGCTTCAGCAACTCATGACAATTATTCAACTCTCAATTCTACTTGTCCCTCAACCATTCTTTCTAATTAAATGAGATGCAATGCATTGCATTGCATTTTCACTTGAACTGTTTTCCTTGTGAGCTCCAAAAATGCTTTTGGTCCAATACTCCTAGAAAAGAAATCATAATTTAATCATTCCATTCTTGTTCAATTCATCCCAAAAAGAAATTATGTCATTCCTATAAAATGAATTAATTTGTCGAATCACTTTGTATGAGATGATTTCTTCTTGCAAACAAAATGGTTTCATCTTAAGCTTCACTAAATAAAGTGTTTTAATTGATTTGCACCAATCTTAAATTAAAGAGAGTTTCAAAAGCAAAGGATTGAAGTCAAAATTTAATTTTGGTGTACAATCAATCATGCTAGTCCTTAGAATGCTTCTGCTTGATTTACTTTAGTTTATAGGCTTGGAAATTTGATTCAGGCTTTAGCCCACTGCTAAAGAAATGGGATCAAGAGAGTAAGATTGGCTCATAAATAATGCAAGCCACTGTTTCTAAGAAGAAGAAAAAGAAAAGAAAAACGAAGAGAGAGAGAGAGAGAGAGAGAGAGAGAGAGAGAGAGAGAGAGAAGCACCATAGAACATGCTGTTACAAGAAGCCACGTAGGCACATGATCAAGCTGGCGGGAGAAGATATCTTAGAGGGGGGCGCTGTAGTCAAGAAAGGAATGAACGAGAGTCGTGAAAGGAAAGAAGGTGGTAATGTGAAGAGCAACAATTCAAATTTGAATTCAAGTGCAGCGGGCATAGGATATCTTCAAAGTCAGCTTCCCTATTTTACAACCATTACTCAGGGGTGGTTGAGATTTCTTTATTTAAAGTAATTCGAATAAATTACATTATTTAATATTTCCTAGTTTTTCGAATTTAATTATGTAATGTGAGAACTTTCCTTTAGAAGAGAGAGTAGATGGCTAGAAATAAGGGCGAGGACAATTAAAGAAGGCAGTGAAAAATTTGTAATTTGTTTTCTACTTTTGTAACTATCCTTACTATTCAATGAAATTATCTTCTCAACTCTTTCTATTTTGAATTACCTTGCAACCATAAGTCATCCTCATAAGAGCAAGAATAGGAAAACGTGGGACGACTTTCCAATAGTCGTCAAGTTACTCGCTCATTCACACGAGCACGTAACACATGTATAATTAAATGAAGTATTCATGAAAAATTAAGTTGAATATAATGAAGAATGTGTTACGTGCTCGTGTGAAGTATTCATGAAAAATTAAGTTGAATATAATGAAGAATATGCGTAACATCTTGGAGCAACTTTCTAGGATCCACAAGGAAATGAAATTTTGGGTCTCGTTGCTCGAAGTAGTGATGGGCCTGACCCTCTGCCATGGTCATCATTCTGTATGACGATTGAATCCGTTTTCTCAATAGGCCTCAGCTTTGGTTTTCTTATAGCAAGCAGTAAGTCCAGTGGGACCCAGCCCCTACCCGCAACTTCGCCGTCGTCTACATGGGTGGTAGGCGTCGTCCGCCTCCTCCTTCTCCTCCCTCCTCTCTCCTTGTCGTCCGTGTCATGGACCTCGTCTACTACATAAAGGACTGGTCGGCATATATGACAGCTTCTACGTCACTGTTGGAGCCATAGTCTCTGTGGATACATAACGAGCTAGTCCTGGGTGGTGCCGTTGAGGACGCTCCTGAGCTCAAAGCTGGGGTGTCCATCAATTCTAGGTGTTTCAAGTGATTTGCACCATTAAATTGAATAAAATGAAGAATACGTTACAATAATTTTTTGGCATCTAAAAAAATGAAGTTATTTTGATAAACCAAGACTATATATACATAATTATATCTCAATTAATTGTTAACGGGTTATTACATAATTATAATATTAACTTACTTTAATTCAAGACGTATTTTTGTATGTTTTAGCGTTTCAATCTAATATCAATGTAAAAAACCAATAAATCTGATAATATCTTAAACAAAAAGAAACACTACAAAGAAAGTTGAATTAGTATTTGATTATACATATTAAGAAAAATTTATGAATGAGACTTTGTAAATAATAAAGTATTTAAATTCCTTTTA